>JAQQZS010000005.1:26900964-26911367 GCA_030068045.1 Platyallabes tihoni
AAGTGAAAATATGAACTAATCCCAGTAAAAATATTCAGTTTATCTTTTCTAATTAATATCTATTGGTGCAGGTGTTTTTTAACATTGAGCGAGTAGCGCATTCAAAGCTTATTTTAAAGTAGATTATTAAATCCGACACATAACTGTTCATAACATCACTTTTACTCAACATTTTAATTTCACTTACAGTGCAGATTAAACTTCAGGCAGAGATCTAAGGACTGCAGAAGTTTCATTACATTCTGTAAAACGCCCACAGTTTGACGCTTGCACAGTACGCTGCCAAAACTTGCACTTTATAATCTGGCACATAACTGCTCATAACTTCACCTTTATCAACATTTTGATGTCATTTTTGGTGCAATCTAACCCTAGATTGGTAAAGTTTCAGTAAATTCTGTCCAGACAATTTTGTGTGATGCTGTGACAAAATCTGCATGGACAGACAGACAGACATACAGACAGACAGACAGTCTTTCAATGTACAGTATCAATCATAAAGATATTGTTGAAAGAGCGAGTTTTGACCAAAGTCCAGACAAAACCTCTCTTTTATTTATATAGATAATGGTTTTATTATTATTTTTCGTTGTCATTGCAAAGAGAATTAAAAAAAAAAAGAAAGAAATGAAATGCCTTCGGAGATGAGGATGATATTAGCTGAAACATCAAGGTCATATCTGAGAATCCTACAAGCAACTAATGAGTAACAAGAACACATTTTCACAGGCACACAAGTTCTGTCTACAAATGAAATCTGATCATATACTGTATCATTACAAAAACATCACTTTAGTTTTTTTGAGAGAAGAAAAAGAATGTTTTTTTTTTTTCATTCTAACGCATTCTGTACAATAACCCCTCTCTTTGCCAGGCAACACCATGTATTGTATCTGATGTTCAGAAAAAATACAGAATATATAACATAATGAGTATAATAATATATAATGTCTATGCTTTATAATGAAAACAAAGCCATTAAAGCTTATTCCAAGATGTATAATATATAATCCCAAGATTAAAATGTATGAAACTGCACAGACGTTTTGTTTGAAACATCAAACAAGTTTTAACCCCCAGACGCACACACACACACACCCACACACACAATGTACAGCTGTGTTTTATTTCACACCACTCCCTAATCACTGCTCCATGTTTAGAGAATGTCGAATAAGGAAACTTCCCCCAAGATTATTTCCAACGATCAAAATGTACTATTGTTTTATCCTTAATAATAATAATAATGATGACTGGTGTACAGGGTGCAATGACAGATGGGTACACCTTTCAGGGAAAGTGATGAACCAACTGGCCTGAGCAGTTTTGCTCCCTACAGTTTGCAACCTTAGGCTGTGTTCCATTTCACATCGCCCCTAAACTCTACTCTCTACCCCTTGCTCACTACTTAAGGAATTTCGGTTAAGGAAAATTTCCTCTACAATATTCCTTGAATCAGAAAAATCTACAATATCGCCAATGCAGGCATCACTTCCTGTTAATTGATTTGCACATGGAGAACATGCAAACTCCACTTACACAGACCCTGAGGTGGGAATCAAAACCCTCGACCTTGGAGATTTGAAGACAAAGTGCTAACCACTACACTACTGTGATGCCTTCCTGGTTGTTATTTAATTTTAATATTGTGTTGTCCTTGATAATAATAAACGATGCATGAAATTAATGCCAGGCCTAAGCTTCTTACAGTATGTGCTCCAGCGATGTACAGTGTCTGATGGGAAATCTTGCTTGTAAACTTCTGGCGAAGTGATGAAGAGGTCGCTTTGAACTGAGCAGTTTCACTCCCTACGGAATCTTACTTGACTAGTAACTAGAAGATCCCTGGTTGTCCCGGGAACTCTAGTCCTGGAGGGCCAGTATCCAGCACAAGCTCTACTTCACCAACACCTACAGTGCTGTAAAAGAAATGATCTGAAAAACACCAGCAAGTCCACCTTTGAATGGCTGGAGAAAATAAATAAATAAATAAATAAATAAAAATAAGCAAACAAATAAATAAATAGATGATTAATGTTTTGGAGTGGCCTTGTCAAATTCTCGAATTAAATCTGACTGAGATGCTGTGACATGACCTTGAACAGGCTTGAAAACCCTCAAGTGTGGCTGAATGAAAACAATTCTGCAAAAGAGAGCGGGCCAAAATTCCTCCTCACCAACACTTGCAATCAGTTATTAAGTTTAGGGGACAATTACTTTTTCAGGTGGGGCTGGGAAGGTTTGGACAGATTTTTTTTTTCTTTAGGAAATGAAATCATAATTTAAAAACTGTATGTTGTATTTATTTAGGATACCTTTGTATAACATTAAGTGTGACAAACATGCAAACATGCAAAGAAATTAAATAAATCTGGAAGGGGCAAATACTGTAAACACACCCACTGAACCTACAGTACAGTAGTAATTAATGGATTAGTTAACACTGTCCTTGCAGGACTGGAATTGAAGATCTGTGTAGTAGGTGATCAGAACATGCCGGTGATCACGACTCCTGAGAGCTTCTAGAATTGTCCATTCATCCTGGATGTCATTGGTTATTTTTTCTTTGAAATGTGATTCCTTAGAAGGTGCTGGAAATCAAGTACCGCTATTAATGTGCTCACATGTTGAAACATATATATATTTTTTTTCTTATGGCTGATAAGGTAATGAATGTTTACAGCTGCTATAACGTAAATGTCCTGCTGATGTTCCATGATGTCCATGATTAAATGCAATCCGTAACAGTTTACAAGTATCGTGTGGCGTTCTTTAATAAATACTTAGTAAGATTTCTTATTGTTCTAATCTGAAAAGGATAAAACACTTTAGGATGTGCGATTATAGGAAAATAAGTGGGAGCAATAACTCCGCTTAATCACGAGACGTCACTTTTGATAATTTTCCTATTGCATAACAGCACACTATATCTGTAAGAGATTTATTCCGTACATAATGAAATAACAAGAAGATTACGTTTTCAATGAGACTGTCAAAATCGCAAAATGATATCCTCTAACGCGAATCTATTTCAGCTATTTAGGATTATAAATAAATATCAAGTCTGTGTAATATACACAGATAGACAGATAGAGTTCAGCAGGAGTTTTATTTGTAGTGGACTGGAGAGAAGAAGCTCTGCAGTATGAACCACTAATCATCAGATCTGTGTTTAGGGGGTTTGAAATGGGACTGAAGCGCCTTCTCGGGATGCTTGAATGAGCCGAATGGAAATGTACTCGGTCGTATTCCTATCAACACATCATTTTATGAGGGGCCGCGTTCCAATTTAAAGGCAGCGGCTTATGATGGAACTGATGTGAACTGTTCAATCAAGAATAAACTCGCCGAAGTCCAATGCCGAGGTGAAGCACGGATTGCTTCAGATGTAGCTAAGGGGACGGATTAGCATAATACCGCTAGTGATTTACACCGCTCGTTACTTCTCAGTGCTCTGAAAAGTATCTCGCTCGCTAAAATGCTGCGCACATCCACGGCTTTGCAATCCTCCCCCAAGTATGGCTAGCATATAAAATATAGTACATCTTATTCCTACAGCTGCATTCTCTTGGCCATGCGCTCGTGTGTTACAGTAGCTTGACCTTGACATGTCATTGGTTCTCAAAGAACTGCAGCATTCACCAGGTCGCTTGATGTTTTTTTTTTTTTTTTTTTTTCAGGAAGACCTTTTTAAAAGAAGAGGCTGTAAACAACATGGAAATTATCTCGGGAACAACAATAATAATAATAGCCCTATATACAGGGTGAAAAGTAACCAGGCATTAAAAATGGGCAATAAAGTCCATATTTCTAATAGAAATTTATTGAAAGATATTGTACATGCAGTGCCTCCAAGTCCTCCAGTGTGTGTGTGTGTGTGTGTGAGGTTTTGACCTGTACACCTCCTCTTTTGCATAGACCTAGAGGAAAAAAATCACATGGAGTGAGAACTGGACTTCTCGAAGGCCATTCATCAGGTCGGCGTCGTCCCAGCCAACATCATGGAAAATGGATGGACTGGAGGACTTGGGAGGCACGGATTCAGGAGGTTCTCAGCAATATCCCAAATGACTTCCTTCAGAAGAATATGCATTCCATCCCCGGCCGTTTGAGAAAACTGGTTGACGCTACCGGTGGTTATGTTAAAGAGATTAAAGATTTGCTTTTTATTTTCCTATGTGCAATCTGTTTCAATAAATTTTTATTAGAAATATGGACTTTATTACCAATTTTTAATGCCTACAGTAGTGACTTTTCACCAAAAAAAAAAAAAAAAAAATCATAAGACTAACTCTGTTATATCAGAAGATCTCGAGAATTTGGAAACCTGCATCACAAATGTTCAGTCTAAACACGGGAAAAGCAGGTGTTGTCCTTGGTGCACTTTAATGTGGTCAAGAACAGACAAAATTATAACCTAATCCCATGCATGAACATAACCGTCCCAGCCTGCCACTCAGCTGAAAAGTGTAGCGCTGACTAATATGGTGTAACTGCACCTCTAAAAAGAGGGACATGTTTGACTGTTTAATGGCAGCCATTTTTCTCAAATGTATTACTTACTGTTGAAGCGAAAAGGAAAGTACTTTTACGGGTACATTTTGCTCTGCAAGGCACAGTGTAAAAGTAGAACAGAAGTCCTTTAATGTAATACATTATTATTTTTTCATAGGGTGATTTGATTGATTGGTTTCCACCCTTTTCAGAAGTTTGTTCTTTTAAAGATTTAATGGAGTTTCTCAAAAGAAAAGCTCGATCATGAACGATATATATTTAATATGACTTAAGAGCATGAAAACCTATGGAATTTATAATCAAATCCAATAGGAGCGTCAATGTTTCAACCTTCTTCCTGCACGGAAGGTGTTGCGAGGCTGTGAGAGTTTATCTCTGAAGTACAGCGCAGTAGTTCAAATCTGAAAATGGATAAACACATTGATCCGAACACACTTTACACGTCTTTTGCTTAAGTCAGGAATCATGGAAGCTTCATACGTGTGTTTGGAGCTGATATTGAACAGGCAGCGTACTCACAATAAATTTGCTTAGACAGCTTAACACTATAACATTGATTTTAAATGTCAGTTCGACATAAAACTTCACTTTTTTTTTTTTTTTTGCAAAGTGTAAATTTTTACTCTCTGATGAGGAAAGAAGTTTGTCTTTTTTTCTGGACGAAAACAGCTGCTTGCCTTCACATCTTTTCGGAGCTGTTGGTTGCACAGCATGGTCGAACGCCTCAACACGCGCAGTCGAGAAAGTTAAAAGCTTCGCGCCGTCTAGAATTGTGGCAGATGTTCGACTGTTAGGTATGTGGAATGAGGATGAGCGAGGGAAGAGTGAGAATCTGCCGTGCTCTTTAATCCTGAGTCATCGATGAACAAGACTATAATACGATCTGATCACTTGAAAAAATAAATAAATAAATAAATAAATTCCAAGTGAATGTTCTTCAGCACTTAAAAGCGTACACCTGGTTTTGGAAAACTTCTCACCCTCGTGGCAGGAACAGGAAATAAAAAAAAGGGGTTTTCTGCCAGTGTTTCCTTTTTTTTCCTCTCGTTCTCCGCGACGTGCCGCGCCAGAATGAGCGAACACAAGCAGATGGTGCTCTTTATTTTTAATGTTTCCGTCCTTTGATATCCGACAAGAAACAAAATGGAAGATTTTCCTCGACTCCCTTGTCATGAGAGTCGTGCATAAAAAGACGAGGTGCCCCCTGTGTATTGCAAATTACACAAATACATCAGAACAAAGAGAGCATTACAGTTGGTTGGGATTATACATCAGTGTGTGTGTGTAACCTCCAGGCAGTACTGACAATTACGGGTTATTGGTTAAGCCTTTAGTCATGTAGAAGTGAGCCACTCGCACAAAAGTGAAAGTAATGAGTTTCCTCAATTATTCTTTCTAGTCGTGTCTAGAATGAGTTTGTTTCTGCATTTCGATAAACCTTAAGTGAAGCACAGATTCTAAGCATGTGGGTGTACTTTACACAATAATTAGCCCCGCTCAACACTTTCTGATTACCCAGGTCAAATTCTGCATATTTATCTGCACCTTTTTAAAAAACATTTAACTTCACCACCATGAAGTCTTTATTTACAATGTTTACCTGTAACACACGCATGTAATAAATTAACACAGTCAGTCTCAGCTACTTCCGTGGATAAGTAAAGAAACTATGGAACAAATGCATGTTCTGACATGTGAAAAGAGACGAAAGAAAGGAGAATTGATAGAAAAAGCGTGAGGAATGTAGTGAGAATGCTTATAGGAAATCAGATAGAAGCGTGTGTAAATAAAAATGTGAAAAACGGCGATGACCGTCCTTCATGTTGCACTTCAAACAGAAAGAAAATTTTGACCTTGCTTTGAACTTCCATGTTTGGATTAACATTTGCAATTCTGTTCCTTGTTCTTCAGATATTTTTATATATTTTTCTGATTTTTTTTTCTTGCTACATATCATTTCTATTAATTTTAGTACAGTTATTAAAATGATAGACTTAAAACAGTGCAATGCTGTTGCACAAATTTAGATTTTCTACATGAGGACTTCAATTGCAGAATTTTTATAGTTTCTTTCCCAGAATTTTGAATTTAAGTTAGAATTCTGTTTTTTCCCCCTTAGAATTCAGTTTTTATTTTTTCAGAATTTTACATTTAAACTCAAAATTCTCAAGTTGTTCTCAAATTTCTGACTTTAATCTCAAAATTCTATCTTGTCATTATTTAGAGCTCCTTTTTATGGTGGCCTTAATCATCTTTCATGCAAGAGGTAAACAAACACCCAGACGGGTGTCTGTTTAATCATAAAAACATATACATATTGTTAATACTTAATGCTTGCCTTGACACAGAATATCTTTTAACATATCATTAAACAGCACGAAGGCATTATTCAGAAGGCCCAGTTTGACCAGGTTGTGATTCTGCTGATGCTTTTCTCTTTTCCGAAAATTTAACTATAATTCTGTTAACCACAGAAAGACGGAGTTCAAGACCCCTAGCTATTTGTTTCTCAGAGAGAGATTTCACCCTCAATCCTGGCCTCTTCTCATTTAAAATCTTACATTTATTTGGAATTCAGTTCCTGGTACACACAATAGATCTATTGGGTCTATTGGAATCTGAAATGAAATGAGTCAGCAATGAGAAAAAGTTTTGGTTTTAAAAAATTTTATCATTAAGCTAGTTAGTTGCTAAATGGCTGTTCTTTTGCTTCTTGCTTGTCCGAGTATGTACGTAGTCAAGTTGTGTCAACTGGTGTTTAAGTGACTAATTCCAACCACATCTAATATGCATATATTAAATGTGTGTGTGTGTGTGTGTGTGTGTGTGTATATATATATATATATATATATATATATATATACAAACCAGGGGCTTATGCAAGGGTCTTGTTTATAGACTTTATCAGCTTTTAATACGATCATCCCAGCACTGCTTCAGACCAAAATAAACCAGCTAAAACACTAAAACAAATTTTAGTCACTAAAACAAATTCCTTCTGATAAAAATAAAACTCTTTCTGATTCTGTTATATATATATATATATATAGTATATGCTTTGCATTATGTAAATATTTACTAAGTATCCTACATGATTTCGTTGTTTCTTTGTAAACACATACATTCTCCTCTCCCACTAATGATGAACTCGTGTGAACACATCTGGCATTATGCACATAATTGCATTTCAAACTCCTTTAAGATGATCTTGTGCTGTATCATTTCCTGGTGAACCAGGAAACAATTCATAGATTCCTATCTGTATTTCAGGGGCAATCTGGGGAAAACAATGTATGAAAATTTGCTAAAATGTATGAACATATTTTACTTAAAAGTCTTATTCAAACCTATGCATAGAGACTTTTGGGACACACTATAATTCCAACCAAAATATTACACTTTTTTCAAAAGTACATTTAATTTCTTTCAAGTGACCTTAAATGTAGACGAGAATGTTTTTAGTTAGAAATAAAAGTTCCAAGTTGTTGGAAGCAGTTGCCAGAAATGGTCCATTTTCCATGAAAGTTTTGACAGCCATTAGGTGCCACCTGTCGGGGATAGCGCCCATTTGCCATGACATCACTCCAGGTGTTCTCTTTTCTAAAAAATCTCCAACAGTGGTAGATTATATGTGTACAATTTTCTTCATATTGTCCTACCTTATTGATCTACAGCAACTTTCTATCGGTCTCTACTAGTCTATAGGACTTGCTTGGATTGTAGATGAAGCTTTTCCAGAGATATTTATTTAGTTATAAACTCTATTAAAACATATTTTAATCAATAATAGTCATGCTGTTTCCAGATGTATGTTCTTCCTAAATCAGTAAAAGAATACACACTGTGCAGATGTTTATGGACCTTGGACATTATGTATTTGTGTCATTATTTGAAATCTTATTTAAACTTAACATAGTGTAAATTTTTTACATTTAAACAGCAAGTTTGCAAATGTATTTTATTTCTTAGTTATTTTATATTATATAATATAACATAATATAATTATATAATTTATATATTATATTAAATTTAATTTTATATTATTTTATATTAAAATATATATTTTGTAGAATTGAAAACTACAGAATGGATCAAAAGGCTGTGTACAAGAGAACAAGAGAGTTGGAATGTCAAAAGGAATGTCAATGTGTCAAAAATATTAGGAGGAGAAGCAGCTCTGAAGTTTGTGTGATAACAACAAGAACAACTATAATAACAACTTCTTCTCCTTCTTCTTTGTCTTTCGGCTGTTCCCTTTCAGGGGTCGCCACAGCGAATCATCTGCCTCCATCTAACCCTGTCCTCTGCATCCTCTTCTCTCACACCAACTAACTTCATGTCCTCTCTCACTGCATCCATAAATCTCCTCTTTGTCTTCCTCTAGACCTCCTGCCTGGCACAACTATAATAACAACAACAACAACATCTACAGTACAATAATAATAATAATCATCATCATCATAATAATAGTAATAATTCTTCTTCTTATTATCATCATTATTTATATATTAATATTATCTAATACATAATATATTAATATTGTATATTTTATTATATATTACTATTATATATATTATCTTTATAAAAGTTTAAAGATGGCGCACAACAATTCTGACAGTTCGGTTGTAAAATTAACATCCTGTCAACAATCATCATTTAACTAATCAACTGCCGAAATAATTTAATAGTTATTAAAATGAATTTGACCTTACTGTACGTATCTGTTTTCTTCTGCTTTCATCTCCCTGGTCCTTCTCCTGGTCGTGGCAGAACACTATTTTTCTAAAAGTGAACACCTGGAGTGTTGGAATTGGAGTTGAAATTTGCAATCTGCTTTGCTACATTTTGCTTCATAGCGCTGTGGTGCTGGTTTGCGTTCCATTTTGGTGTTTTGTTGCCCATTTCCCTGGTACTTTTATGGAACATTTTATGCCAACAAAATGCTCATAGAAGTGCGTTTGACCACAGAGCTGCCAGGCAGTCAAAGCTTCCTATTGGTTGACAAATCTAACGACAATAATCGTTTTCATAGTGAAAACATTTGGGAAAGACATTACATTTATTTTTCACTTGCCTGATTGGACACCTGCAGTCTACAGAACACAGTGTTTATTAGCCCTGGGCAAGCAGGCAAGTGAGTGAGCATAGATTCCTGTGTCTAATTTGATCAAAGAGCATGTGGAACTCTGGTGTGATGCAGAGGTGGGCAAAGTACTGTACACAAATCCTGTGCTGGAGTGAAAGTAGAGATTCCATAAGGCAACTATAACACAAGTGAAAGTAGAAGTTCTCTATTTACTTGTGAACTTGAGTAAAAGTACAGAACTTCTCACCTTCAAATTTACTTAAGTATCAAAAGTACAGGGCTTTCTTTAAGTAAAAATGTATCCTTTAATAAAAATGTTTGTGAAATACTGTATGTACTTAAGTACGGTAACAAAGTAAATGTTCTCAGTTACCTCCCGTATCTGGTGTGATGTCATGCATACTAATGAGCTCCTCAGACATGAGGGGATCCTGGCTGCTCAAGATAAGCACAATTTCAAAGATATGTTTTTGCTCAAATGTACTAAGCTCAAATTTTATGTCAGGGTTTTTAAAAGTTAAAACGTAGAACCTTAATTTAACTTAATTTAAAAACTTGTAAATGTAAAAAAAGTAAAATGTAAAAAAATTATTTAACTCTCACCTTTAAATAAATAAGGCAAAACTAAACACTGTTAAAAAAGCACACATTGTCTACATTTCATGCATTGTCCTAGTTTCGGCAGGTTATTCAATGTTTCTGCAGCTTATCATCTTAGTAGTATTTGTCATGATCCGCTGGGTGTACGGGTTTGTGTCGGCGTTTGTGTGATCGTGGCATCACTGCAGGAGGCAAGCTGGCG
>JAQQZS010000005.1:26979922-26989953 GCA_030068045.1 Platyallabes tihoni
AGACAATCTCATTATTATCTAGACACATTTTTCTCACACATACACACTTCCATAAATTTTCTTTTCAAATTTTCTTTACATTTTTGTGAAACTGCTTTGAGACAATGACCATTGTTTAAAGCACTATATAAATAAAATAAAAATTAATTGAATATATGTGTGTGCGCTGTGATGGATTAGCACCCTGTTCAGGATGTACTGTACCCCGCCTTATGCATTAAGTCTTCTGAAATCGGCCCTGCGACCCTGCATATAGGATAATGCGGTACAGACGACAAGTTAGTACGAATGAAGATTTGTTCTTTTATGATGCAAAGAGGTAAAAAGAAAATAATAATATAAAAAAAAATTAAACTATGACTAAATTCTAAAGAGCTCTAAAGCCCGCAAGATACAGTAGAGAGAGAGAGAGAGAGAGAGAGAGAGAGAGAGAAATAATAGGAGTAAACAAACAACTGTGACAGCAGCATAACAACGAGAATGTAACAGATGCAAGACTAGATCTAACTGCCCCCCCACCCCGCTGCCAATTTGTACAGGTTTGTAATGGGTGAACACAGCAAGAACTTGTACCACATAGCAGGAATGCAGCAGAAACCAGTAAGGACGTATTATTTTCTCCCTTGATGGTGGAGTGCTTTAGTGCTTTTTTTTTGGAGAAGTTGGTGAGAATGTGGTTGAAGCATGAAGCAGACAGAACTTAATAAGGATGTATTAATGGTGGTATTGACCAGTTATTGGCATAACTAAAACCTCCTAGGGACTTGACGTACTACAAGAATGGGACAAGCAGAGAAGATTGGATGGCATTCTGTATTGCAGAGGCATTAAATTAAATGATTGTGCCCCTGTTAACAGTACAGACTGGAAAGTGTCATCTTAAAGACTGTACTGTGTCATTTTTGTCGCGGCCCAGGTTTCCCTTTATATTTAGTGTCTATACCAAATTCTGGATGGTGTCAAGGTTCATAGAAAAAAACACAAACAAGCTGATCCATACTTTTAATCACAATTCCCCACCAACACCACCTTCTGCTCACTATAAAATGCCGTGGAATATATACAGGAAAAATCTGACTCGAAACACTCTAAATCAGTGCTTCTCGACCTTAGTCCTGGAGGACCACCTGCCCTTCAGATTTTATTGTTTTCCCTGCTCTATCACACCCAGGTCAATTTAAGTAAAGCCTACTAATTAGCTGATTAGTTCAATCAGATGTGCTGGGAGCTGAGAAAACATTAAAATGTGCATGGTAGAGGATCCTCAAGGACTGGAGTTGAGAACCGCCGGGCTAATTGTACAAAATTTTATACAGTACCGGCTAGGTGGTACAATGCAGACAAGTACATCTATATTTGCATATGCGTCCAAAATTTGGCGTTTATACTTCTCTAAAGTGTCAAAATTAGTCATAATTTACCTGAACTGTATGTTAAAGAATTAAAAGGACTCTTTTTTTTCTTCCTTTTATTAGATAGCATCCACAGATATGGACAAACAATTTAAGGCTTTTTTTAATTATTATTATTTTGGGGAAAATATAAGATAAGCTTCATGATGTCACAGTTCCAGCATTTGTCCATGTTTTTTTTTTTTTTCTTAGCAATTCTGACTTTTATGTTCCAGGCTCCATTTCCCAGCGTACACTTCACCAGTCACATGGTCCTGCTTGTGTTCACCTGCTCCTTGTTTGAGTTTGATTTGCCTATCTATGAATATAGCCTTTGTTTCAGGGCCCCATCAACCTCTGATAAAGACCATGAAGTTCCCCAGGCATTCTAAAAATATCGAAGAATGCAGCAGAAATGGGGTCAAAATGGAAAAATGTGCATTTATCAAATTCAAACTACCTCCTAGCTACATCTCTGTCAGGTTTTCTATGCATCTATCAGGTTGTCACCAATGATCATGTGCTCACCAGGTTCAATGAGATGAAACTGAGTTTGTGATCGAGCCTGATCCGAGTTTGATCAGATCACACCATGCTCTTACCTGGTACTCATCAAGCAGCTACTATGTCGTCACTGCTTATAGCAGGTTGGTTTGAAAACTGCGACACATGCAGTGCTGTTCATCACAACATAATGGGATGAGGACTTTGATCCACTCTTGTAATAATGCTGCGTGTATGCCATAAACCTGAAGAGGTTGTTGTAAGAACATGTACTACCAGTCAAAGGTTTGGACACACCTTCTACTGTAGTTCCATGGTCTTTCTTGATTTTTATTTTCTTTAGAGGCCTGTAAAGCTGTAAAGCCTTCATAATGGCTCTAATCTGAGGTGCTGTTTCTTAATTGGTGGTTTCTGTGGCTTGTAACTCTAAATGAACTTCTCCACTGCAGCAGAGGTACGTTTTGGTCTTCATGAGAGCCAGTTTCATCATGGTGCTATTTCAAAGTTTTTTTTTTTTTTTTTTGTACAATTTGTCCTGAAAAGTAGAAAAATAAACCCAAATTTGTGTCTAAACTTAAAAAGTTCAAAGTTACTGGTAGTGTAGCAACAACACAATGACTGTCACTTGGTGGTGGGATAGTAATGTTTTGGTTCATGTGTACATCCATCTCAGATTCTTGTCAGTGTGATTTCTTTGAAATGAGTGACTGGATGTTTGTAGGATTTATAAACTATCACTGTAACCAGCCGGCAAATGATCCAAACAGGTTCAAAGTCACAGCAAGGTCAAATACTGTATGTGAAATGTATTTTCTTCAATCGTTTTCTTCCAATTTGAATTACATTTGTACTGTATCTGTAGCACACACATGTGTAATAAAAGCACTAGTCATGCTGGTGGTGAAGACGTCCTTGCCCATAGCACCGAAAGTGAGTTTACTTGGTAAAATGTTGACATTTTCTAACAATTTTTATTTATATTATGTACTGTACATTCAACAGCATCTATAATCATCCAGGAATGACTTTGTGTCGTTTAATAAATAGAAAAAAGATAGCTGACGTTAATATATACTTCTTTCCATATCCTCACTCTTCCCTGTGTCTAGGTAGACCCCAGAACCCAACCCAGCCTAGAGCAACTTTTCCAAACAGCTCCTGGTATGTGGAATCCAGTTCTCAGCACCAGACCATACTACAGCAGCTGGCCCAAGGCTTGCAGGCAATGGGATCTGAGCTCAGCTGACTCAAGAAGCACAAACGGCTGGACATCTCCCTACCTGACTGCCGCAGGGAAGCAAGCTTTCTTGCAGACCTTTGAAAGAGTGGCAGAGCAGGAAGGTGGAAGACGACTAAAGTGATAGGCTCAAGGAGCGCAGAGGTGCAGAGCGCGGGATGCTGCTTCTTATTGCAAAATCCTGGTGAATAACCCTTTCACATAAAAAATCAAGACCATTCTTGAGGATGTATGTGTGGATAAAAGGAACAGCTGGTTCCCCGCTTCTGGTTGGAGATCTCGTTGCATGGATGCCCCGTGTGGTCTGCCTGGGATGTGTGTGGTGACTGGGGACGGTTCCACTTTTCCACAAAGACAGTCCTGGTCTCGGCTGATGCTGACAGCTGTTCACTGAGAACTTGTGACAGCAGTTGCTCAATAGTTCAAGACTGGAGTTTCCTACAGTCTACCTGAGCCTCCAGTAACGAACTGGACTCCATATTAACTTAAGCACATCTCCTGTTATACTGAACTTCCAGGCTCACACTGTATGACTGCAGATCAATCCCTGTTATTGTTTATCACCCAAATGAAGATGGGTTCCCTGTTGAGTCTGGTTCCTCTCAAGGTTTCTTCCTACTGAACTGCCATCTCAGGGAGTTTTTCCTTGCTACTGTCACCATCGTCCTCGGCTTGCTTGCAGGGACAATCTTATTTTGATTCATAAACATTCACATTTCACACAAACGTCCATAATTTCTTTTGATTGTGTAAAGTTGTTTTGCGACAATGTCAACTGTTAAAGGCACTATACGAATAAAATTGAATGGAATTGAATTGGATGATCCAAAACAAAATCACATTATCTGTCAAATAAGGAGGAGGCAGTGTTATGGAACAAGGTTATTGGTTTTTATTGATGACCTAACTGTTTATAAAAGTGGAAGAATGAATACTGAAATGTACAGGGCTATAGATTCAGCTCAGAACCTATAACCCTGTACATTTCAGTAGGATGCTGCTTCATATTGCAGATAGATAATAACCCAAAACATACAGTGAAAGCTACCCAAAAGTTTCACAAGGCAAAGAAATGGGATATTATTCACCTGCTCTTAACCCAAAAAGCATACATTTCTGGCAAAGCATCCCATGAGTTCCAGACTTCAGGCAGTCATTTACTGCAAATGATTTTCACCCAAGTATTGGTATTTGTAATTATGTTAGTTTGTTCTAATATTTATGATCCCCCCCCCCCAAATGGTGTGTGTGTGTGTGTGTGTGTGTGTGTGTATTAAAATGGCTATAATTCCTGAATGGTTAATGCCACAATTTTGTCAAACCCGTTGAATGAAAGCTAAGAGTTCACTCACATCTTGAATGTTCAACATGGTGGTGGTGTACAGAGACCAAATGCCCCTGTTATTCATTTGCTTAATTATCTTTTTACTCTTTTTTAGCTAATGATCATGTTAATGATTCAGGAAAAAACTGTTAAGCACCAATTACTTTTTATTTTGAGCCTGCTCCATCATTGTTTTTCCACCATTTTGTTTTGAAACTCTACTTTGTGTAGCGCTGTGTACAGTATGTTCCATACTTGATTTTTGTCCCTCTGGCTAAAAAATAATAATAATAATAATAATAATAAAATATTAGCTATGACATGGCCACTGATCAGGGAAATGAACTCCAATGATGTGCATGTTTCAATGATGTCTCAGTTTCAGAATAAAGGATTTAAACTTACCTTTTATTCAGATGGGTGTATTTCTTAACGTAACCAAAACATTCTTAAATGGTGAATGAAATGATTTTGCATATTGATTGCATTGTTCGACTTGGTTTTGTCATTAACAGTGTAGCTAAAAGAAGCATTTCTGCTGAAAATGTAATTGCATGTAGCTGATAATTTAAGTGCCGCTTGGATGCATTTTTGCTGCAGAAATAATAAAAATAAATAAATAAAAGGAAAAGAAGAACGGCCTAGGGCTACGTTCACATTACCAGCCTAAAGTGACTCAAATCAGATTTTTTTTTTTTTTACAGTTATTCGACACAGATATGATGTTTTTAAGGACTGTCTTAGATAGGATATGTGTATGTGGTCCTAGTTCGGATATAAAAGTTTGGACACCCCTTCTAATTCTGTGGGCTTTCCTGCTTTTTATTTTTTTTCTGCATTGAAAGAAACATTCTACATTGATTTTTATTTCTTTCTACATTTTATTTATTCCTACATTCTTTCTACAATGCAGAAGGTGTCCAAAATATTCACTAATCTCCTTTGAATAGTCGATATTGAGATGTACAGTATCTGCTAATCTGAGGTGCTGGTTGTTAACTGGTGATTTCTGAGGCTGGTGACTCTAAATGAACGTCTCCTCTGCAGCAGAGGTCAGTTTTGGTCATGCTTTCCTGGGAAGGTCTTCATGAGAGACAGTTTCATCATGGAGCTCGATGGGTTTTGCAAATACACTCGACACAATACTGGTGTTGCAGGAACTGTTCCAGAACAGTCGACCTTCATGTTGTAAAATAGCAACTGACTGTTGTTGTTGTCACTTATTTACCTAATGCCATGTGTTATTTGTCTATTCGCATGCATACAGTAAGGTGCTGACATGATCAGACATCACTAGCAGCATGTGAATTTCATAGCAGTGCTAGCAACAGCTGCTAAAACAGCTAAAGTGAACACAGCTGACTAACTGCTTGCTGTCCTCCAGAGCAAAATCCCAAATATATTTATAAAAAGATAAAAATCGTATATCCATTGTTTGAAATGAATGAGAGTTCGCACAAAGATAATGTGCTTTAACACAAATGGTGTGAGAAAATACGTATCGATGAGCGCATGTGTGATAATTTGGAGCACAGACGTTAGAGTCAGACAAAAAAAAAAAGCACCTGTAATTACAGTGGAACCTCGGATTACGAGCATAATTTGTTCCGGAAGCAGCCTCGTATTCCAAAACACTCGTAAACCAAGTTTTATTTCCCCATAAGAAATAATGGAAATTCAAATTATTCGTTCCACAGCCCAAAAAATTAAATACATAAAAATAATTAACACAAAATATAAAGTAAAAATAGAACAAATTAACATGCACTTTAGCTTAAAAAAAAGTACAAATAAATCCCAACAGATAAGTGTTTCCATTTATGCGCACAGGCGCTGTGTGTGTGTGTTTTTCTCTCTCTTGCGCTGCCGAGTGTGTGTGTTATGCGTGTGCACCGTGTAATTTGACACCGTGCCCGCGCGCACACACATAACACACACACTCAAACACTGACACACAGTAAAGACGAGAGAGAGTGTGTGTGTGTGTGTGTGTGTGTGTCTGTGTGAACCGGCGCGGTGTCAAATTACGCGCACGCACACACATAACACACACTCCGCAGCGCAAGAGAAAGAAAAACACACACACACACACACACACACAGGGATGTTGATTATACCAGTAAGAGACGAGCACTAAGACCCGGCAGTGGAGACAATTAACCGCAGCACAAGAGAGACACAAACCGTTAGCTCAGTTGTGATCACGTGACACTCGGCATCAAATCAAGAAGCGCATGCGTGATGCATGATACTCGGTGCTCGTAAACCAAGACAATAATCGTTTTCAAAATCTTTGCTCGTCTTGAGGAACACTCGTAGCTTGTAATGTGAATCTATCCTACAATAGTCACGCCCTCTGTTTGCTTAATTCCCAATAAAATACTCACGGTGCGAGCCATACTGCGAAGTTCAGCTAAACAGCCCGAAGCTTTGTGCAGTCTCAGGAATCCCCTAAGCTGCAAGAAGAATAATAAGTTTTTTAAAAAGAAATACATGATCAATGTGTAAGCATTGTCTGGCCAACCGACATAATAATAAGGAGATTAAGAAGATCAATGCGGTTGGCTCTCCGAGGCAAGTCGACATAAAAAGATGTCGACGTAATTACATTAAGCAGAGTTTAATATTTGCGCCTGCTGTCTAGTTTTATATCTCTTTACTGTCTGAGCGTTTTCTAAATAGATTCCGGTTGAACCTCACTAAAAACCGAACCTTAAGTTTGTTTTTAGCAGCTTGCCCTTTACGTCTCTCGGTTGTAAAAGGGCGCCATGCATCAGAGGCCAAAAGTGGGCCATGCCATAACAAAGCTTTAATTTACAAGATTTGTGTACTTGCCACAGCCAGAGAGACAGCCTATGCATCTCGGCCCGCTGTGCTCGGTACAGACAGCACTGCCTGAGCCAGGACTTTTTTCACCTCTCATTCAGCAACAGAAATGAGTGAGGATGCCTGTAGCTCCGATCAATGCTGTACAGGAATCTGATAAACACGCATGTCTTGGTGTGAGCCCCTGAACCCGGCGACATACGTTAAATAACGAGCGGCCTCATTATTTCCAGGGGGAAATTAAGAAACTATTTGATGGATGACATATTTAAATTTCAGAGTGAATTATTGTACATCTGGAACATAACACAGTCATTTGACTCCTCCGAATGGTGCTAGGCAAATACAAAAAAAAAAGAAGAAGAAGGGGGTGGGGAATCAATCATTTTCTTTCTCAGGCCAAATTGAGAACCACGGGAGGTCTCATTCTTTCCCTTCAGTTCGAAATTATATTTGCAGTTCCTTTCCCCTTTCTTTCTATTTTTCATGATTATGTCATAAACATGATGCAAATTCATATCATAAACAAAAAACAACAAATAATTTACACTTCAGGTTATTACGCATGACATCGCATCAGTATAATGTCTGTGACAAATAAGGATACTCGTAACTCGTAGGAATATAGTGTTAGGTACAATGCAATAGCTGGAGCTGATAAAACATATACATAAAATTGATTTAATAAAGAAAAAATAAGAAATCATGTGAGAAATGAAACTACTTGTCGTACAAGACAACGTGTGTATAAAGGAATGATGCAAAAACTCACATGTGAGAAAAAATATCAATGCAGTTTTTGAAAATGTGAGTTGTGGACAGAAATTCAATTCGAAAATAAATGATTTAAGTGTAAAACAAATCATTTGGACGTAAAATGATTATGCGTAAAGAATATATAAAAAATATATATATTTTTTATTTCATATTAAATCTGCCACTTTTCAGATTTTCATATTTATTTCATATTCAAATTTATTTCATATCAAATTAGCACCCCCAACCCCTTTGTTTACGCTCTCACTAGTGGTTCGGTTTGTTAGATCTATTTTTTCACACGGCAATAAAGATTTTATTTTCCTTGCAAATACAAATGCAATCAAGTAATTGCTGCTCTGTTGAGGATTTTGCGTCTCTCCGTATTTTCTCCTTCATCCCCTGTTATTCATTAAGATTCTTTAAGAGTCGTAAATTTGTGCTCTCCAGGATTTAGTGCAATCCTTCAACTCTCCGAAGAGCTTGATGATCCGAAACCTGTGTGTTTGGATTTCTTTCCCTTTTTATGGTTATTGTTTGATGGCCTATTTGAACGCAGGACCAAGTGCGGCGCGGCATTAAGTCTCCCTGCTGTAATGACTGACATGCAATTTTTATGACAGACTCGAGGGAAATTAACATTGTGATGACAATTGACAAGATCAACAGTTCCGAAGTTAAAGGCAATTTTGCAGCCAGGTGGCATAATTACATGCCATGAGTGATGGTACATCGAGGAGGAGTTTGCCCTCGGCTCTGTGCTCGCATATAGGAATTGTAAATACGCCTAGAAGACGAATGCAAACGGATGAGATGGATTTATCTGCTTTCTTAAAAGATAATGTTTAAAATAAAATCAGCAACAGCTACAACAACAATAAAATATGACCAGCTCGGCTTGACTACAGTGTGACAATCATTTGTCAGAAGCTTGTCACTTTTTCCACCTGGAAAAAAAGAGTCGTTCTCCGAACACTTTTTTGTCTTTGTTGGATCTGATGACTTTAAATTGATTTAGGCCGTCAGTTTCATTTCCTGTGCGACCCTGAGGGAGGCATCGCTCTGACTTTTGTTCATTGTTCAACTTCGTCTTTTATTTCTCATAGGGATGGCAGCATGTTGCTTTAATTCAATAAAGGTTTCATTCATTCTTTCTGAAAATTAGGTGCTTTGGGGTGTATTCACAGCACAGAGTACACGCTGTGTGTGTTATGAGTACACTTTGCTGTTCCTAACATACAAAGCATGCATAACTACTAATGCAAGTGCTATTACGAGGATTGTCCAGGATATGACAGGGACGTACGATTTTGACCTTTGGATCAAATAAGAAACAGAAATATTTTATAAATTTTTAATGTTTATCACAGTACGTGGCAACCTGCAACTAGCCACATGACTAAGCAGACTTAGACATACAGCTATTTCCAGGGAAAGAAAAGACTTAAATTTGCACTAAATATGCTCTAGCTTTGAAATATACAGTACCAGCTCAATTTTATCTCAGTGGGACTTCAGAAGCTTTTATATGAGTCTCAACTGAACTTTGGAATGCATTTCTGCATGGAACGAAGGTTGTGGAATTTGCCTCCTGATTACTTTCGCAGAGCGGGAAAATGTATAACCACCAAGACCTATGGTAATTTACTTACTGTATAAATGCACCTTAACTTTGACAATGCATTTTCAACTAAAGATAATAATATTTTAAGCTTACAGTACAACAGCTTTATCAGTATTTAACCCAACAAAAATCTTTAGCTTAATGTGGGGTATGTATTTGCTTTTTTATTCACTTCATATTAATAATCACCAGTAGTGGCCTCCGAGTGGTAAAGTGCTCGCCCTATCATCCGGAGATCGCGAGTTCGAACCCCGGATGATGCTGTGGCCTCTCGCAGCCAGTCATCCAGAGAGAACTGATTGGCCGAGCTCTCTCAGGGGTGGGATGAGAGGTATTTAGTGCTCCCACATTAATCACGGCTCTACAGCC
>JAQQZS010000005.1:27012503-27023458 GCA_030068045.1 Platyallabes tihoni
AGCATTCCTTTACAATGTAGAAAGAAATAAAAATCAGGAACCATCATGGAGTTAGAAAGTGTTCTAAAACTTTTGAAAGGTAGTGTATACCCAAGGCAGGAATCAAACCCTCAACCCTGGAGGTGCAAGGCGATAGTGCTAACCACTATGCCACTGTGCTGCCCACAACAGTCTTGGGTCCTTTATTTCAAGCACTCTAATGACTGCTGTATGGACAAGGTCATAGATGAGAGGATAAGATAACACCACAGTTATATGGTTTTCTTCCAATTTAACATGTAAAGCTGTAAATGAGAACGAATTGCAGGCAGGAAATAAATATGTAAGCTTGATGTGGGATGTAATAAAACATCAGACCACACTTGCAATGGGATAGGATTGGTCTAAGGTCAAATTTGAGGCAATTGTATGTATCAATTGATTTATTGCATAGTATTAATTCACACACTGTTGTTAAAATCTATTTTTAAATATAATTTTTATAATGTGTAGGCGTTGTCGCTTGCCTCTTGTCAAAATCGTCATGCTCATACAGTTTATAGAACACTGCATATACAGTATATTACAGTATATGCCGTAGCTTTCTTAAGAAGATCAGATTGTCAACTTTCATGCTAACACTTCTGTCGAAGATTGCTAACGAGCTGAGTCAAATCTCTACCGAAACTTGTACAAGTAAAACTTTGTGTATGACTTCAATAATTAAATATTTTTTGTTTATTTTTTCATATTTGTTTTTTTGAAGGTAACAGTTAAAACCTGAATGGTATCCCGCATATTTAAAACTCTGTGAAAATAGCTAACATTTCACAGGATTTACCGACAACACAATGATGCCACACATAACTGGAGCTGAATTACTAAACTTTTTAATATAATAATAGTTAACACGTTTCAAGGTAAAGAGAAGAATTTTTAGAGATTCCTGCCAAAGTGTCAATATAAAGTTTGTGCTTTTTTTTTTTAATGCATATTACTGTTATTCCATTTCCTTGCTCTAGTAGACGCCATCACGCTTCAATTGGCCCCAAAGAAATAAAAAAATAAATGTGTGTACTGGATAATCAGCAATCATGGAAAAGATACGACAAAAGCTGAGCTAAGAGTGTCTTCGTTTTTTTCTCCCTCTAATTAAAGCTGAAGTGTTCATGTTTAGAGGAGCAGTGATTAGTCAGTATGCGTGTTCTTCCAAATAACTGGACTATACCGTACTTTCAGTACCATAGCATCCGACTTGTCATCTCGACGCTGCTTTATCATTATATTTCATTATTTTCCTGCCAAGAATCCGAGCTCAACCCACACAACACCTGTAACGCATGTGCAATACATTACAACATGTTCTATTTACGCCATGTACAGCATATGCTCCTGTTTCTGTGTGAAAAGCTGGTAATATTTGTGGAATATCCAGCGCTCTTCCTCATTAAACATTTATCAACGTTCCATCTTCAACTAGTCCAAATGAATCGCCAATGGGATTACATTGGAATGTTCCTACTTTTTCCTTGTTTTTTTTTTTTTTCTTTTTTCAAGCCTCAGCACCAGAGAAGTGGGACCTGCTCACGGTTCAGGGTTGCTCTCAAATCCAGTCCATTTTTCATAATTCCGAGGAGCATGGAGAGATCGATACTTGGCTGTGCACAAGATTCGACAGCTGGACAGCGCTGGAGTTACACTGTAGAGCTAGACACATCAGATGGAGGCGTGGGCAGATGGATGCACACACACACACACACACACACACACGTACACAACATTGTTCCCGAGTGTAGGCTCTGAGAACAAAAAAACGACAACAACAAAAATACCCCACATCAGTGCTAGCAAGCACAGGCGCTTGACTCTCACAGGTTAGTACACTATAACCGTGCCTAATTAACAGCCTTGACATTTATCGATGCCCTGACCTGCAAAACGCGGAGCATCTCTTTTGAGTTACAGCTTCAGAGAACAAAGCCGGTCAAAGGCGTCGTATTTAACGATCCACATCAAGGCATTTAGTGGATAAATGTTGAGTCATTTGATGTTTAACAACAGGGAAGCGGTGCCGTGTTTTTCACTCGGCTACGTCTCTCGTAACGGCGTGTTTTACAGTGCGTATATTCAATTTAGCGCAGCTTCTGTTTCTTTCACCCAAGGCAAAGCTCAGATCCATTGTGACACAGATTTCACGTCTTACCCCGCCACGGCCCTCCAGCAGTTCGAGATGAATACCCCCAGCCTCCCACATGCATCCATCTGCCACATAGCTTTAGAAACCTGTGGCCTGCACACGTGCCGTCAGTGGGAAACCAAGTCGCTCGGTAGCACTTTCTAAAAAGCACGAAGCCTGTATTCATAAATCATTCTGAATTATGATGCATATTAATAGAACTCTACCTTGTTTAGCATCCTTGTCTTGCTACATAGACCTCCTTATAATGCCTTATGACACAGTCCTGTTCCATTCATGATTCTGATTGATCAGAAGGTATACACTCATTTCCTGTAACAGTGGTTCTGCTTGCACTTTCCGATACGTTATTGTTCCTATAGCAACAGCTGACTCAAAACTAATAAAACAGGCTATAACAATTTTATTATAAAATGATAATATAATTGTTTATATTAGTAAGTTTGTTGCAAGGAGACTAGTTTTCAATTCAAGATGGCTGTGTGTGTGTGTGTGTGTGTGTGTGTGTGTGTTCTGGTTCCTCAGTAACATAACAAACTGCATAAACCCCTGAGTAAACAAACATAAAGAAACCTGTTTTGCATGATTAAATGTAAAACAAGTATAATTTGTTCACGATTTTATTTAAAAAAATATTATGAATGTTTTGTCAATTCTAAGAGCTTATGTATATAATTACAATAATATATATTTTTAAAAAATGAAACATTTTAAAATGTAATCATTAAGTGCATCAAGTAAAGTTTTAGGACATGATTCCTTCATAAAAGTCGTTACCATATATTGTTTTTTCTTCATTTGCATTTTATGTAACTATATGTATTTTCTTATTAAATCTACAATTGAGTCCTTATGTAATGCTTACAACTTAATTGCAACTCTTAACTAAGTTTACCCTTGCTGTATAATTATACTCAGGTCATTGATAATTAGACGTTCTGTACAATATACAAGGTGGCATTTAAATGGATAGTTGCACTCTCATATTAGAGCTTTATGATGCGTTTATTATAGTTTATAAAATGCTTATGCTGCATCAATACCAGCTTAAAATAATATAAAAATACAGACTTTATGGAAAGAATTTAGTCACAGATAGTACCTCTTTATATAATGAGAAATAATTTCACAAACTCACTTTCTGCTTAGGTCATATGTATAATGACTTACGGACACATTTATAACATACTATAATGCATTCATAAGCCTTATCCATAATGGTGGTATTATTATTATTATTCAAAGAAAGGGATTTATTATATAGATTACAGAAATGGCTAATTGATAAACACTTATCAGAAAGCATTTTTGTGCAAGTAGTGTTTATAACACATTATATCACCAAGTGCATAATGCTTAGTCTTAGAGGCATTATTTCCAGTGCCCCCCCCCCCCCCCCCCCCAAATATTTATAATGTGACCTTGAAATATATTTAAGGAGAGAGGAAGAAAAAAATGTATTCAGAGGTCAGTGTTATAATGCATTATGGACACAATGCATCATATTCACAATACATACAGCCACAGACATTCATAATGCCTAATGAACAGAATATTAAAGTGTTCCTAGCATTGATGACATAATGCATGTTTATACGTTTTACTATAGATCTTTTTTCTTTTTTTGTAATTGGCAATTAAGTTATTATTATTATTTTTATTATTATTATTATGTACAGGTCATTATTAATTTTTCCCCTTAATTGGGCTAGCAACCACATTTGGTAACCGGGTCAGTGCCAATATAAGTACCCCAAGGGGAGAAAAATGTAGAAAGTTTTTTTTTTTTTGGTATTTTGCCCATTTTCATATTTAAATAAATGTGCCTTGAGCTTTATTTGTGGTTTATATATATATACTTTTTGGAAAAAAATATATATATTACCCTTGGCAGGAGAGACACCATTTATAGTAACTTCACTGACCTTCATTTGGAACATAAAAATTACAACAATGGAAAAGAAAAATCACAAAAGTCCTGGGAAAAGTCTTGAAATTTTTAAGTACTGTATGTCACTGAGTGCCCTAAAGAAGGTTAAAGGTTGTACAGTCCACCACATGGACTTACATGGAAACACTTGAAGGTCACATGTATAATATATATTTTTTTAATTTATATTCATATCATGTTCTAATGCATTTATAAGGAATGCATTAGAAACAAGGAGTTTATCTAGTTATAATGCATTATGCAAAGTGGGGCTTGGTGATGTAATGGCTTATCAAAAATAACGATGATGAATAATGACAAAACAAAATAAGTTCAACGTGTAATGCAGTTTCATTATTCATTAAACATCATCAATGATATGTATAGCTGCTTGTGAATGCATTATAAATATGATATGAACATATTCAAAGTTTATTATTTATATGACCTTTCCAGAATGTTACTCACTGGTCTAGGTGTTATAATATATTATGAACACTATTTATAATGCAAAACCTTGAGCGGTTCATGATGCATAATAATAAAATATAGCTATAACATGTAACACATTTTTATACATTTATAATGACACTAACATGATATGAATGTGTTCATAGTTATATGTGCATATTAATATGAATATGACTTTTAAAGTAATGGATATGACACTCCTCATGTCTTATATATGTCGCCCATAGCGCATTATAACATAAGTAGAAATTGCACTCAATGATGACATGATTAATGATGATTTCATAATCATGTTAAGATTATTATAAATGTTGTAGATTCTTTACCATTGTGCACAGGCTCTTATTAATTATAATAGTAGTAGAGAAAATAGCGACATGTCACAATATGATCATTAGTGATTAAGGAACTGCTTATTAGAGACTGAGGAGGCATTATTAAAGTTTTACTGTATATATAAATACGGTGTGGGGATGACATGTCGTATAATTTTACAAAATCTGTACAGGAAAAATGTGACATTGTTCGAAAATTAAATAGCTACAGCACATATACTGTATACTGTACGTAGGCTTCCTAATAAAGGTTTCAAAAGTTTGGTCAAATTCCCATGGATGTTCCCCATGGAAATATAAGAAGAAAAGTACTGTATGACGGCGATGGACTACGATGATGGCGCCAACACTGCTGCATGACAACAGATCTTACAGGCAGGCGAGGTGAAAATGAAAATAACGAGGCATTATTAGCAAAGTCATAATGCTTTATGATTATAATAGTCTCCATATAAAGTATTCCTGGCCACCTCTTGAGAAACTTTAATTGGTATTTCACAGTTCCTGAAACACATCTCAGTGAGAAAAACAGAGATGCGGCAAAACCCATTAACCCCGACTTTAGGGAACGGTGGTCTGGCTTGAAGATCTGCGACCAAATTGGAATTCCAGTATTAATTGATTGGAATAAATAGAGACGGCGGTGCCTGCTGTTCTGCAGTGTTTTGTTTGCGATTACAAACGGCTGTTGTTTTGAACCCGGCGACTGAACTAATATAACCGAGCTGCACTTGAGCATCCTTCTGGTCTCTGGGGCACGGTGGAGAGAGAGAGAGAGAGAGAGAGAGAGAGAGAGCAAGCTGCGGAATTGAGATCCAGCAGCTCATTCGGAGATGACCACACAGCTGGAGGACCCAGATGTGCAGATTTAATAGCTAATTACTGTCTCCTCACAGACCCTGAGAGACTCGAGCGAAAAGGTCGCGCCGGCAAAAAGGGGAGGCGGGTGTTCGCGTTTGACGAGGAGTGGGGGGCGGCGACGGGTTTATTGTGCTATTTATTGTGCGGAAGTTATTAGCAGTGAAATGACACGACTCATACTTTGTGGAGCCAAACTAATAACGCAATTCTTCAAACAAGTGCGACAACAACAACAACAACAACCGAGTTCTGTGTCTGGCATAACATTTCTGGCAACTTCGTTTGATTGTTTTTTATTTGCTGCATGAGAAGGAATGGCCTAATCATAATGAAACATAAAACAAACACCATGTAATTAAATCGAAGACACAATGAAACTCTGTCTTAAAATAAATAACACAACCAATTATCCAGGCGAGACGATGATCTATAAACAACGGAATCTTCTTTTGATGAAATCATCAAAATGAGCCAGATCACGGTCGAAATGTCAGCATAAAGCAAATACATAGATATTATTCTGACATTCGTGACATGCCATGACAAGAGTTATGAGCTTGTTATGATATCTGTACCAGAGGGGGGAAAAAAGAAAAAAAACGCACAAAATAAAGCATTCCCTTAAAACGGTCAAATACTTATTCTAGTCAACATTGTGACAACGTTTATTGATATTCTTGGAAATAATGCATGGATATATGCAAAGAAACAATACCTGGTCATATTTGTGATAGTTATGTTTCACAGAGTTGTTTGCAGAGCAAGATAATTAGAAGAAAAAACAAGAAGGAGAAGAAGACGCCCTCAAACCAGATAATGATGCAACTGAGTCATGAATCTTCCTGATCCGATTCCGATATTCCAACACTTTTTCACACTACTACCTTGCCAAATTTAGGTTTAAAAAAAAATAAAAATAAATAATAAATATACAAAAAGCTGTATGTGAATGAAAGTTGCCTCCAGGAGCAGAATGATAATGGACAATTATAATCAGTCTTCCTTTCCAAGAGCTGTGCAGCTGAAATGCCAGACTGTGCTAATTCATACTTTGCAATTGTATGTTTCACAGTGGAATACATTTCATCGTATGCACACACTAAACACATCTTCCATTACCACCCTGTTTTTCTTTCTATCTCTCTGCCTAACAAATAAGCCCTGTCTTTTTTTTTATTTGTTTGTTTGTTTGTTTGTTTGTCTTTTGGCAGGTAGATTTTTCTCTCTTTATTTGCAGACCACTTAACCTGAACGGTTTCAATCAGGAAGTCAGATTAATGAGCAATCTTGAAGAAAAGGTGCCAATTAACGTCATTAAAAAAATAATAATAATAATAATAATAATTTTAAAAAAGATGCCAGCTTGTTGTACAACTAAAGAACAAACGAGATCAGACAAGCATAAATAATGATGTGAATCAGTTTCTTCATTCATACCTCAGACCTCACTCACAATCAGACCCTTACTAACCACCATTATTTTCTCCACAATTCTAGATAATCATCTATATACTGTAATTTTGGGCACTTTCTGTGATTTTTGTGCACGACAATGTAAACAATTATCTGCATACATACTCCAGTTTATGATACTCGGATGGTTTCCTACAAGCCCAGTAGTAATACAACAGGAGAAACTAATACATCATAAATTGTTTTTTTTGCATTTTACTCAGTATACAAAAGAAGGCGATATCACTGATAAGAGTATAAATTACAGCATTTACAGTTCATCTTTGAAATATATACTGTACAGCATATTTAAGTAGATTTTTTTTTTCAATACAAAGGATTAATACCTTCTGAAAACCATCATGTATGGCAAGGGTTAGACACCGGAACGCTATTCTTGCTGTAGCTTGTACTGTTGTTGGCCACGTGGCAGTCTCTGTAGCCAAGGCCTCCATTAGGGGTGTAAATAGGTTGAATTCTGTAGTCCCCTTTAAGGAGCTGTTGGTTGTTTAAAGAAACTATTTGAAAGCTAGTCTCGGTCATCTCCAGAATAGAGTTATCCTTTTTTGTGCCTGCCTCGCAATAATCGTCTTTCCTTCTCCCTCGGTTATATTTCCATTTAGATGAGGACGACCGTTCCTTCTTGTGCATGTGCCAGCAAAATATGCTAAGCAGCAGCACCAGGACGACAAGCACGGCCCCTCCAATCAGACCGGCCAGCAGCAGAGAAGAGCCAATGTCCTGTTGGCTCGCCTGCTCGGCCTTCTCGTCCAAATCGAAGGAAGCTGGCTTGGTCATCACCTCCGAGCAAATCGTATCTTCTCCCGTGTGGTAGTTGTTGAAAGCATCCAGAGGGTCCACGCAAATTCTGTAGATGGATTTGGGATCCAGGTTGGCCAGGTGTATCCTTTGCTGCTCACCTTCAACCATAGTCTCCTGCATAGGGTCACCAATCAAACTGTGACCCATCTTGACCCAGGTCACCTTGTACGCCGTGACAGTGAAGGTTGATATCCAGTTCACCTGGACGCACGTGCTGTTTAGGACAATGAAGGAAACACGAAGCGATTCCTGCACAGGGTCCTCAGGAGCCTCTGTCTTCTCGTCTTTATCTCCATACTCGGTTGGCAGGGCAGGTGGCAGGGTCGCAGAACTGGGAGTATGAACAGAGTTTGGTGTAGAAAAGCCTGTTTCAGTAGCTGACTCAGCAGTAGGCAACGAGAAGTGCGTGGGCTGTTGTGTTGATGGTGGCACTATGGCTGTGCTGCTAGGGCACTGGATCATCTCCAAGTTTAGCTCTCTGATTACCATACCACGCACACTCTCAGGCTTCTGGCACATGAAGCCACGGACATTGAGCGTGGCCGGCAAGGACTTTAGCCACAATATGACCCATTTAATGTTGCAGTCACACAGCCAAAGATTGTTTCGAACAGTGAGCTGTCTCAGGCTAAGGAGGCCATCAAAGACCCCCTGTGTGAGAGACTGCAGCTGGTTGTTAGAAATATCCAGTCTCTCGAGGCGGTGCAGGCCATGGAAGGCCGTCAAAGGGATCTCATTCATCAGATTATCCTGCAAGTTGAGCTTGATCAAACACTGGGTTGGCAGGTTAGGAGGAGGGATCAGCAGGGAATTGCGTGCCATGGACAGTGTTTTAAGGTTAACCAAACTCTGTAATGCTCCTGGGGCCAGGCCTTCATCTGTCAGGAGGTTTCCGTCCAGAAGGAGGCGCTCGAGTCCCGTTACATTCTCAAAGGCGTCATCACTGATCAAAGCTATCCGGTTTTCATCCAACCGAAGCTCCTTGAGCTCTTCAGGGAGTCCGATGGGCACGCTGCTCAAATGGTTCTTGGTTAGGAAAAGAATTTTGAGACTGATGGCCTCCCTGAACGCCCCTTCTTCCACACCCACAGTGGAGATAGAGTTGTCATCCAGGAAGAGCTCCTCAAGGCGCAGGAGTTGGGCCAGCGCGGCACGTGAAACTGTCTGA
Source organism: Platyallabes tihoni (assembly GCA_030068045.1). Classification (NCBI taxonomy): domain Eukaryota; kingdom Metazoa; phylum Chordata; class Actinopteri; order Siluriformes; family Clariidae; genus Platyallabes; species Platyallabes tihoni. Next base: position 27,021,719 of record JAQQZS010000005.1, read on the forward strand.
ATGTTGTTTTCCTGCAGATGGAGAACGCGTGTGTTTTTAGGCAAGTTAATTGGGAACTCGTCCAACTGGTTGCCGTAGAGATACACCGTCTCCACTGAAGCAACGTTGTGCAGCTCTGCTGGAAATCCAGCATTGTTGATTTGGTTGTTGTGGAGGTAGAGGGTTTTGTAACCCTCACCTATCCCCAGAGGCACTGATGTTAGGCTCCTTTCATTACAGTACACAAAGGTCCTGTCACAACGGCACTCGTCTGGGCAAGTCGTGGCCCAGGAGAACTGCATGTGAAGGCCTAGTAGGATTGGTATCCATGGTCTAATAAATATCATCACATCTTTATTCCATATTCGTACCTGTATCTCCATTTTTGGTGGGGAGAAAACACAAACCGCGCTGAGGCGATGCAAGTATAAAGCAATAAAAAAAAGTAAAATCCACAAGGTTGAAGTTTTTTTTTAACAGCACTTGAAGCGTTCCACAGTGGAGCTATGCTGGGGAAAAGTGGGTAATCCTCCTGTAATTGGCTCTCCTAAGCCCCCCCAAAACAAGACCAATTGTCTCATTAGCCTGTGTGCCTCCCTTGCTTGCCTCCATCCATGCTCGGGTTGAAACTGATAGCCAGGCTCATCACATTTTCACTCGGAGGCCAGGGAGGGCCAGTTTAAGTATGTGGACAAAAACAACACGTTTGGCAGTTTTATCAGTGACAAGCTCCTCTCTGGTCACAGCCGGCTGCTCTCTGAATGACTCGCCTTCGTTCACATCGGGCATTTGTATCCATTTCCCTGTATTAACACAAAATAGATAAGTGTTCTCTTCAGAGATATGCTACATTATGTTAGTGATTTATTTGCTAGCTGAAGAGTAGATGAGATGGAGCAGTAAATCAGCGGATTTTATGTAAAAAATGCAATACAATAAGTGGTACTTATTTTTAAAGCGTGGTCTTATAAAATGGCCAAATGGACAAATAAAGGTAATGAAGGTTTTACAAGGAACCTTTGTCTTTCCATAAAACAAAAAAGGAAAGGAAAAATATAATAATAATTACAGTAATGACAATACGCTCTTTCCACAGTTGGCAGTATACTTTTAAAAAGAGGCGCTCGGTGACACTCTGCGATTTTGGGCTTGTAAAGGGCAGCGAGACGGTTAATCTGTCAAAGCCACATTGAAAGACAGGTCTGTGTTCCGATGCTCGGGCAGTAAGCTCAGTCTCTCAGTTGTAATGATCGCCAGCCTCGAGGACAGTAAGAGCGTTTGCTTTAAATCAATGTGTTGGGCGTCCTGTTAAAAAGGCTGGAAGCACAGATGTACCTCTGTTTCAGCACAAGAACAGCTTAACTGTCAATAAACACTGGCAGCTATTTAAATCATTACACAGGCCACATCCTTCAAGTAAAGGAGCAAAGAAAAACGGATTTTTTCCCCCACAGAAATTGATTCAAAGATTCAGGATGAAAAATACAACCTATTTGCATAATTTTATTGTTTACAGAATCATGCTAATTAAATGACTTGTTGAAGAACAAACAATTTTTCTTTATTCAATTACTGAATACTTGCTTGATATTTTTTGTCGATATTAAAATCTGCATATTAAATTTTTGGGGAGGACATTTTGCCTCAGATTGATCGTGAACACTAGCAACTATTTACATAATACACACTCCCCCCCCTCTATTTCTCTATCTCTCTCTCTCTCTCTCTCTATATATATATATATATATATAGTGTATGTGG
>JAQQZS010000005.1:27038498-27051218 GCA_030068045.1 Platyallabes tihoni
CATACAAATTCGTGTAACAGTAGAGTGACATCACAGACCAACCTACGACAGTCAAACATGGATGCCTAACTAACAAACGTAACAGTAAAATGGTGGATAAATGCTTAATGCTTGACTGATGAACAGAATAAGATAGAATAAATTTAAAATAAAACAAACAAATAAACACAACAACAAATTCTGCAAATCCATCTTACATGACAATGTGATATGGCTCTTACAACTTATTTACATACATATAATCATAGATTTATATCAATACAGACATTCTAATAAGTTATTGTATGTATCATTTGAAAGATGTGATTGTTTAATACTTGGCTATGAGCACAAGTCTTGGACACCAAATTATCTTTAGTACAAATGTTAAATGTTAAATATATTTATCATGTATGCATTAATATGTACAAAGCCATTCACTATTTCCTAACATAACAAATTTAATAAATAAATAACATTACAGAAAAATATTTGTATGTCTATAGTTAGCAACATATTACACGACAGATGTTATAGGCTCCTATGTTTTGCAAGAAAATAGAAAGGAGCAAGTGTGACATACTGTAGAACTATGGCATGTTCTCCAGCACACTCAGTAAAACCTACCAGCTGTTTTAATTACAACACTACTGATTATTTTCAAGCAAAGCGTTTTCACACAAACTATTGACTGTGTTTATATTTATTACTCTTCAGTGCTCTTTATAGAAGTTTCTTTTATGCAGGAATGTTTGCAAAAGCATCTTTTTTTTTTTCATGTCCCCGTACTGCAAGTAAAACAAGTAAGATATTATAGAGTGGGCTGGAGCGTTCTTCTGGTAACTTTGTCACACTTACTTTCCAACAACTTTCCAACGGTGGAAAGCTTTCATGATGGACAGTTTTGTGCATTGAGTTCAATGACTAAATGCCCCAAGTGCATTTCCCTTTGTCTTCTACGGTACTTTATTCTTTTTTTCTTTTTTACATTTGATGTTACCGAATATTATACGAGTCAGTACCTGTTCCTGTCATTTTCATTGTCACAGCTATGAACAGTCATTCATCCACTATATATAAATATATATTTTTAATCATTAAATAGGGGGAAAAAATGCAGCATACATATTACGCAATCATCACCGCGGAGGCGGTTACTATGGAAACATATTAGCATTATGTCGATAATATTCATTTGTCATTTACCTTCAGCGCGGCTGGTATAGAAAAATTAATTAACATCTGACCGAGCAGAATCACTAATTCAGTAGTGCTGTGGTTCAAATGTAGATCATTTATCTACTTATCCATACACAGCATCCAAAGTGTGAAAGTGTGCATCCAGCTATTATCATATTCCAGCTATTGCTGTACATTGGGTATATTAAAAGGAGTTTCAGATTCTGATTCAGCAAGCGTAATGATGGTGTTTTAGAAGGCCAAGTCGGCCGTTTGTCATACTGAAGGCCTTTTTTTTATTCCTCCAGCATGCCCAGTGTGCAAGGGGAGCTCCAGATGGCAGTGCCAACGTCCGCTCCACTCCAGTGGCTCTGAGACGGCTCCGGCTGCGAGAGGGCCTGGAGGACTCGGGTGGAGATCACTGAACTCCATCTCATCACGCAGAAGCCTGAGAGCGAGACGGTGTGATAATCTGCCACGTATTCCCAACTGTCGCTATTTTTTTTTTTTTGGATGGATTTTAAAACAGCTTGCCCACACGACATACCTCAGACGCATAAGATGTGTTTAATTGTTTTTGAAAGAATTCCATAGAGAGAATGCGCTTAGAGCTTAGAAGTATCTTTATATTTACGCCCTTATAATGGCGATCATCTGTCATCATCACCTTCCTTTAGCTCAGAGGAGTTCATCTGCAGCGGAGAAGCCACTTCCAGTTAATCATCGATGTCACAGGGGCACAGACCTGCTTGCTTTTGTGTAACTTCTTCCATAGTTCCATATGGCCTCAGCGAGGCAGAAAAGTGACGCTTAGTCTGGAGGTCCATCTGGCCATTAGATGCTCTGACCTTCTGCGCCGCCTCGTGTTAACGCGGTCATCAAGAAAGCAGGAAAGATCTGTTATTGTGCGATGTCAAAGCTCATGTGTTGTGCAACTTTCAGCAAACACATGTAGCCATGTTCCCTGGACTCATCTGTGCGCTTTCTATCTCTGGCTGCCCGAATAACTGGGCCATTAATGATGCCAACGTAAGCTATATTAATGACCAGTATCACATTCTGCTCTAATTATTTACTAGTAGGTCAGAGCAGAGCAGATAATTCTTCCTTAGGTGGCACGAGGCCGATCGCGTCTGCCACCATGCTCTGATTAATCAAATCATATCCTTGCTAAATGAATCACATATGGCGAGCGTCCTGCAGAACTTTCTCAGCTCCCCTCTCAGTGGATTTGAGATACAGGGCTTAACTTTGTCCTCCTTTACCCTGGACAAAGACAAAAGATTCGCGGTCACCGTTCTTGGGCTTTGGAATTGTTAAAGCCTGATTTAATGTGTTGTATAATTCAAGCGTTTCAGGTTCAAAGTCTGTGCCCGGGTTCATCACGCAACACGTTAGATTAATTACAGTGATCTGCCGAAGCGAAATCGGGCACACCTGTCTCCTTACAGCCATACATCAACATTAAAGAACGGAGACCCTCTGACCGTTATTTATCTAATCTGCTAAACACTCCTGAAGCATCTTCAGTCTTGTACGGGACCTGGAAACAGCTTGCATACAGTACGTGTATGCAGTATTAGCCTCAGGCACCGTTCCAGCCAAGGGGGCTAACCCTAAATCTCCTCCACCACCACCACCACCTCATCGGGTTGTTTAAGCACTTACATGATGTGTGTTCCTCATTACTCTGCCTTCGTTAAAATCAGTACTCTTAAGTTTAACCTCCACACACTCCACTCTCATTATAACAAATACAATTAAGTGGCTTTAAAATAAAACATACGCTATGCCCAGCTCGGCAGTTCCTTCACATAGATAATTACCAGTTTGTTTTGCATCGACTCAACCAACGAACCATTGGAGAATGTAGCACACGCTTTAACCTTGCAGCATTCACATCTGTTTACAGTAAGCAAGCTCTTAATGAGATCTGCTCAGTTTCATGACATGCCTATAAAATCCACACAGCCCAAGTTAATACTGCATTCATTTTGCTACCAGTGACGACTAAAGGACTATAAAATTGTTCTTGCAATAGCAACAGCAAAACAACCTGTATCAGCAAAATTACAGAAGGTGGGATACGGGGGTTTTGCAAAGAATAAAGTCTATTATAATTTAAAAGACTGATTTTGGCTCATGTAGAATATGCTGGTCTGTATTATCCTGCGTATTTCCATCTTCATATTTGCCAGATTTTAACATTCACAGATCTCAAACACCGTAACCAGGTGAACGGAACAACACTGATTACCAACTATAATTAGCAAACTGGTGGCAGGATCATGGGCACCCAAGGCTCACCCATGCCCATGGGGACCAAAGGCCAGTCTGTAAAGTCTGATCCCGCAGAAAGAAAAAAAAAACTATGTAGAACAAATTACTGAAAAAAAGTCAGTACTGGCCACAATAACAAGACACCAAAACAACCACAGCCTGCCATGCACGGGCCCAGCAGGCCAAGAGCCCAAAGCTGCTGACCCAGCCTCCAAACTCCCCATGTCCTAATCCGATTGAGCACCCATGTGATGTGCCAGACAAACAAGTCTGATCCATGGAGGCCCCACCCTGCAACCCACAGAACTCAAAGTATCCAGTGCTAATGTTCTGGTGCCAGACACCACAGCGCACCGCCAGAGGCCCTGTGGAGCACTGAAAGGGCCAGAAACCTGCCCATTACACAAGGGTAACCCAAACCCTGTGTGGGCCAGAACCCCACCCATTACACAAGGAAAGCCCAAACCCTATGTTTCTTTAATATTAGTGATTTTAAAGTTATGGACAATTTAAATGTATTTTTTTGTTTATTTAGAATCATGATATACATCAATCATCAGAGCAGATTCAAATAGAGAAAGAATTGGACAAATGTTTTGACATTTATTTAATCCTTCATTATAGCTGGTTATATACTGTAGAATTGCTATACTGTACATGGCTAGGAAAAATCAGTAACACAGTCACCTAGGGCAACATATTTTTAGTGTCCAGACTAGCTAGCAATTAATGCTCGTAGTTAATACAATAATTGGTTAAACATAATGAGGAAAAATAAAAGACTAATAATTTTATTTTTAATGCAGGTAAAAAAAAACACAACAGCTGGTACCCAGAGAACATAAAACATTCAAAAAATATTTGTTGATTCTCTGTCAGTGTTAATTGTTATGCACTTAACTAGCTAACTAGCCTTGAAGAATTGCCTTGTCCGTTTAATATCTAAGTAACAACAAGTTTCTGTAGAGGGTAACATGAGACAGCCCCAGTGATTATATCCTACAGTTGACTTGGACATGTCTGCTACCCGGGATCTGTGACTGAGCAATGAGAAGTCCTGACTGACCTTCAGAGCTTGCTGAAAGATTTGCGTGATTGATAATGACCTTGGTTTCTTCCATTCTGGTCCCCAGCATAGATTTATAACTACTCCCACTTGGGTACCTTGATCCCAATATGCCTTGACTATGACTAGGTCTGTAAATGAAAAGTTATTTTTGAAACCAGCCCCGTAGGTCTTGAAAATGGTGTTCTGCCTCAAAAATACCTCAAAAACAAGACTGGTACCATTTTAAAGTTATTCTGGATGACCATTTTCAAGTGGGTTAGAAACTGGTTCTCTGAACCACTTAAGGGACCAAAGCCAGCTTTTATACTCGTCTTAAAGAACTTGATGGCCCAGGGCAGGGGTGCTGCTAGAGATTTTGTGTCTTCTTAAAAGCCGAATAGTCTAGGACCCTAGACACTGAAATTTATTTCCAACAATGCCAACACTTTTCAACTGCCACATCATTATGAGGTCCCCCCGGTCACTCCGGGACCTTTGGAATCATCCTTACTTATTCCCCTTTATGGCACCTGTGACCCTGGGTATGGAAACAACCTTGTGTAAAAATTACAGTAGAACCTTCTGGTCTTCAATACAAATCCATAAATACTACTACTAATAAGCTAATGCTAATGAGTCTAATTGTAATTTCCTTGTATAGGATTACCCTTGGGAAACTAAAAGCAGATTTGAGCTCAGGAGTGCTCCAGGGAACTGATCCCTTGTCCTCTTGAAAACAGTGATCTGGGGCTTGCTTCAAACCCGTTCTAGATCGTTGGATCACATCCAAGCTAAAACATAGCCCTTATATGCCACCAAACCAACCTCTTGGCAAAGTGACTGGCAAGTTCATTATACGAAGCAATCTTGAATCTTGAATCCGACCTTAAATCAGAACTAAAACTGTTAACGCCAAACAACCTGTTCTGTTGTTGCAGAACAATACTGATCGAACTTCATACAACAAGCTAGACAACACAGCTCCTTTTCTATAAATGGAAAATATTATCATAAATTCTTGTTCTGTGGAGCCTGTCTTTAGCCATCGCTCTTTGTGTGTGTTATCAGCACTGTTGTGCGACCTCGGGGCCCTGCGACTGGCTCGTGTCCATTTGAATGAATGATCTCTTTCTTATCAACATACACACAGTGCTGTGGCGTGGCGTTCGTATTTGTGTCTCAAACGTCCTTTTCGCATCACGCCATGCACGCATTGTTATTATTAGCCTTCGGTTGAAGGAATTTGAGCGCATAAAGCAAGCACAGATGTTGCGTTCAGAGCAACCGGGGGAATGAAAGAAGGAGTGCGCGGTGAAACGCTTGCCATGGAGAGTGCATTTGGCACGAGTGCAGAATAAGATCCACATTCACAAACTTAATCTTTCAACAGTGTTCACTAGTGACATTAATGGTCACCATCACTAAAAAGAGCATGTAATAAAATCTCCCTGTCTTAATTTGTCTTTTCACTTTCTGCATTAGGAACATTTTGACAACAAGGCCAGTTTCTTTTATATTTTTTTTTATTCCTTTTCAAAGTCACCTTCATACTGTCGTGTTCAATTTGAAAGCACAATTACACAGTCCTCATATGAACAATGAGATTTTCTCAACTTAAAATATATTACAGCAGTCACAGATACGATATGTCCGCTCACCTTAAAGAACCCAGAAGCGCATAAACATTCATCCATGTGTGTCTAACCTTTACATGAGTGTTTCCCTGCTTGTTTCTGTAGATTTTAAATCACATTTTGCGTTTGTGTTTTTTCGAAGCACCATAACATTTCTAATGAGAGTGTTTCCAAGCCAAGGCCTGCTCATCTGTATGCTGCGAGGAAACACGGACAACCCAGATTCATCTCGATGCAGGGGACACACTCATGTTCGCTGTTGTGTGCGTTTGTAGATCCTCATCGCTTCCACATATCAAAGTACAATTTCACAGCATTATTCCGGTGATTTGTAGCCACATTCTTGTATTTTTTCACTATGTTATTTAAAATGTAGTTTTTGCTTCGTCTCATTTGCAACCAAATTAAATGTTTTTAATTAAATTAACGTTATGTTAACATTGTTAATTAAGCAAGCAGTAAGCCCTGTTTATCAAGCCGAAAATGTATTAATTAAGCATGTGATTCAGAAAAATAAATAGAAATGAAAAAAAAAATCTATTTTAGTTTGTTAATCTACATATAAGCTTGTAAGCTAATGTGTACTTTATTATCTTATTTAAATAGTATTAATGAACTGGCAATGAGTTATTGTGATTGTATCTAATTTAATAACTTTTTTACAAAATTAATAATTTATTAAATATTGTATTTATTTAAATTACAAACACAATTGATATACATATATATTTGTTCATATTATTTTATTATAATTCCTTAAAGAAAAAAAAAACAAAGACAAATACAAAAATACCATGAATAAGAACTAAAATAATAGCACCCGATTAAATAAGACTGTATTAATATTGCATTTATCTTTGTTATCTTGCGTTGGGTCTCGGGCCACGCCTTGTAACTCCAACCAACAAAATTATGTTAATTCAACAAACCATAAATTGAATAATAAATTTAATATTACATTTGTGAAAAGTTTTTACAATTTTAAAGTTAAACTTTTCAACAAACATAACAAATGCCTCCCAATATAAATGATTGTGGGAAAATTACATTTGTGGAATTGGTATTTTAAAAGCTTATTTAATTACATTGCTGAGTGTTACAGGTCCTCTTCCATCATTCGGTTTTGTTGCTTTGTAAACTTTGTTTTTTTTATGGAGTCTTGTAGGCATGTCTTAATATAATCTCAAGAGTTTTAGATAAGTTCTGAACAAGTTAACTTTTAGTTTTATAAACAACTCAACAAAAAGATTGAGTCCCAATTTCTTTCTTTTTGTCTACAGCTTGCATGCCAATTTTTCTTTCCGCATTCCTTAAATTTTTTTTATTTATTACTATTATTCTCATCTATTTCAGTTGAAGGCTCTGACCGTTTCAACTTTCGCACTTTTAAAGGCTTTTTGTTTGCTTTTCGGCATGTTCTCAGGCAAGCTTATTTGTGTGAGTGTACATTACCTGTTGGCAAATTGACAGTGCTTAACCCCTGTGTTATAATTTATGACGTGCTCTGTAAAGTCTAGCTAATGGGTTTTCTCCATGGAAAAAAACAAAAACAAAAAAAACAACAACTCCAATCCTTAAAGGCAGACCATATATCACGTCACACAAACTCTGCCTTGTCCGCTCATTCCATCAAATGGAAAGGCAGTGCCAAAAACGCAAATGTCATTAACAAGATTACTTCCCTTTTGTTTGTATAAAAGCTTCCCATTTTTCCCGGCGTCTAACCTCAACTTACAGTAAGTCCCATTCGATAACCTTTTGTGATTAAATCTATAAATCTATAGAATTTCGCATGAGTTATGCTTGGTCATGGTTTGTTTTCAAGCTGAGTGTGAGAATAGAAACGTTGCAGATATAGCGAGTACTGTATGAAGGAAAGGACCTTTAAAACAAACAAAAAAAAAATGTCAGAATAAAAATAAACACAGTGTTGGATGCTGGTTTTGAGCCCAAAGTCAACGGTAGGATTTTGGCACTGAAGCGTCGGGGTGTGTCAGACTATGCTTAGATTTATTAACCGTCCAAGCACACAGCATTCAACCACGGTACTAACTGCTCCGCCACATGTACTGTGGCGGTTTATTTCCGCGGCGATCACATTCACTTTGGCAGTACGCTGCATACGCGGAGAAGAGGGTGTCCTACGGCACATCTACAAAATGTCCTCATTAATTAGTCATATTTTAAAGTTGGTCCCATTCCGAGCGCTTGCTTAAAAGGGGACCTGAAAGCCATCCAGGGTTCTCGCTGTGCTCGCTGGAATTCGAGCTGCACTTCAGCTTTGCCAACACAAACGCACTTTGGAATCTTTTAACTTGCCTTTATGAACTTTATATTAATGCGAAGGAAATCCAAATCGCTTCCACATGGACAAATCGACCCGTACAAGGGGCAGCGCCTCAGTTCCTCGGTTCTTTGCTCCACCCGTACAATGAACGCTTTGCACATCCTGGAGGGTTTCATTCCTCTTAAACATGAGCAATTTGCCGTGATGATTTCTTATTAAATAATCATGACACATTATACTTTTACTTTTTTTAGTTCTATTCATGTTCTATACAGCTTAATAATAATAATGTACAGGATTGCAGTAAGTCTGGAGCCTATCCCTTGTGACTTCAGGCCCAAAGCAGGGAACAACCCGGACAGGGTGTGAATCCAAGCCAATCAATTTGAGGTCGACAGTTAACCTAACTTAAGTGTTTTTTACCCAAACACAGGGAGAACATGCAAACTCGAACCTTCGACCCTGGAGGTGCAAGGCCATGTGAAGTGCTAAGCACTACTTCAGCTTGCCGACCCATTTATAGTTATAGTTAACATATTAGTTTTTTTTTTTTACAAATTTATTTTGCAACAATAAATAAAATTTATATAAGTGTAAAGTTAATCACCCATAAAAGCCCTTGTTTATAAGCCCCACCTACGTACAGTACATCCTGCATAAGCCAAAACATGTATTGGAGTTTATCTCACATCATCTCACAAACATTTAATTTTTTTTATTTATTTATTTACTGCATAGTTTACGGAACAGCCACATGATATGTAAGGGCCTGTGTTACTGCGTATGTTAAAGCTGCTGTAAAATTCTTTTTGCGGCTATTAAACAACCGTTAATCGGCCTGAAAGAGAACTACATCAATATAAGGGGCGGGGCCCGGCGTAAATGTCCCTCCCATGCCCCACCCACTTTACTGACAACCTGATTGAATGTAGGAGAAGGGAGTTTTTTGTTCTCTACTTTCTTTCAGAGAGGGGTTAAAACACTAACATGACAGATTCCATCATGTGTATGTCAGGAGATGAAATATGATGAAAGAGGAAGTAAGTAAATAAATAAATACATAACAGAATGAGCTTTACTTTATGGTGATAAAGCACAGCACAATAAAAACCGTCTGTGCACACACACACACGTCTGTGCACACACACACACACACGTGAAAAGATTTTTAAAACAAGGCAAAATCCTGCCAGTTCCAGATTTAAATAAATAAATAAATAAATAAATATTCATTAGGCTTTTTTAATGTATAATTTCGGCACCTTTAATAGTTTGTTAAAATGCTGCGGAGTGTTCGGCGCCAAAATAAACGTCGAGCTTTTCCGGACTGACCCGGTTCCGTTACGAGCGAACGGAGAGCCATTACTCAAACTTTTATTGACTGTACGTATCGATGAAGGACAAAGTCTTTGCTGTTTAGACAATAAAATCCACAACTGTTTGGATGGATCGGCGTGTTTGTGCGGTGACTCGGATATTTTTGTGGCTGTGGTTAGCCGTAAATCTCAATTAGTGCCTTGTATTCTGAGCTGTAAGTGTTTTCTGTAACGAAGACGCTGGCCAGAGTACTAGAAGTATATTTCAAGAGCTTGCTTAATGTTTTTTTTTTTTTTTTCCTGTAAGGTGTGGGTTGGTGTGAGTGAGTGTGGTGTGTGTGTGAAAATCGGTCTCTCATATAATTGGACGCAGGCCAGAGCAAATGTGTTCGGTCGCATCTGAGACTCTCTGTAGGAGGCTTCCTGTCCATCACTGCCTTTTTACAGTTGCTGTGGCTCAGCTTTCTTGTTAAAAAGGTTTTCACAGTCACTATTTTAGCATCTTTTTTTTCCTTTTTTTTTGCATGGTGATACGAGAAAACAATCAACACAAAGGGTTGGCATGATTAAGTTACTGGTAGCAAACTGAAATTCGTTCATTTAATGTTGTTGTTTTTTTTACTACAGCAATTTGTTCATTACTGCAACATTTTTCTCAATTAAAAATGGGTTTGAAAAAACAAACAGTTAACTTACATTTTTTCATCAATTGCAGTATTTTTGTAAAGGTTGATATTTTAGTCAAGAGCACGAAAATGAGCCGGTCCCGCAATCACTGTGTGAAAAAAAAAAAGCTAATTTCATGATTTCAGGGCCTCGTTCCAGTGATGCTGTGTGTTATCCTCCTGCTACACTAAAGCTCTTACGTACCTCACTGTTTCACAAGTGCTTGGATACCGTCAAGGTACAGTAGAAAGTGTTCTCACTACACCCGCGTCATGAACGGACTGAAACCCTTGTCTCCCAGGAACTCCTTTAACGCGTGGAAATGGTTTCTGTAATTGTATGTACAAGTGTAGTTGGTAAATGATGTACAGTTCACAAACTCAGATGCTTCTCTTCTCTTGGCGCCAAGTTATCTGTGCATTTTTAATGATCAGGTGTTCCACTCATGGAAAGTGAGGAACCACTGCTTTTGGCTCCGAACCACCTCGAGTGGGATCATCGTTCTCGGATTTGTTCAGCTTTCTCGGAGACTTCTTCCAAATACATATCTTCTCACTGACTTGTACCATATTAGCAATAACAGTTTTTTAATTAAACACAAATATTAGCTTGTGTATATTAGCTGTTACTATATTAACATTAGGCGGCATGGTGGTGTAGTGGTTAGCACTGTCGCCTTGTACCTCCAGGGTCCAGGTTCGATTCCCGTCTCTGTGTACATGGAGTTTGCGTGTTCTCCCCGTACTTGGTGGGTTCCCTCCGGGTTCTCCGGTTTCCTCCCACAATCCAAAGACATGCCGATTAGGCTAATTGGTGTTTCCAAATTGCCCGTACTGTGTGCGTATGTGTGTTCCCTGTCCAGGGTGTACCCTGCCTCGCGCTTTAAGGCTCCACCCCCTGCCAACCCCGTATACAGTATAACGCGGTATAGATGATGAGTGAGTGATTGTTCTGACTATCCAGAATCGAGAATTTAAGAACATTGTTTTATAAAAGTTTTGATTTCACTCTATTTCAGACTGTCGAATACTTTTGTTCTTTTAAATAAAATTTTTCATTTTATAATAGAAATATATTAAAAAGTAGTTTTCTGGGTCATGCAAAGACACTTAGATTCGAAAATGGGGTCAAATCTGACACAAACCGGCAGCAACCCAGACATGTTAACCCGAGCCGAGCAATCCCAACAGTCCAACAGAGGCAATTTAGCTTTGCTTCTACGAAATATTGCTGAGTCGAGGCATGATCAGCCAACGGTGACCTAACGCTCGCTTCTGCTTCGCGGGATAATTTGGCATGACGTCTGTGCTCTTGCTGTGTGAGACTAGCACTCTCTCTCTCTTTCACACACACACACACACACACACACACACACACACCATCACAAACACACACACATACACCCATGCATGCACTCACACACACACACACACACACACACACACACTCGACACACACACACACTCCCTGCTGCTTGGGGTTCAGGGTGCTCAGGGCTTCGCTGAGCAGAACACACTGTATTCAGCAACAATCGTGCAAGCCTGGTGTTTACTGAGGACTGGTGTGCAGTCAGGCAGGAAAAGTGTGAACTCACAGCGTTTCATCTCCACACACACACACACATGCAAACATGCACGCACACACACACAGTCCTTTAATCACTCGTCAGTCACTTGCCTACCACCATTCGTAATGAACACACGCTCTCACCGCCTGTGACACTCATCCCTGGATAATAACTACCTGTGTGTGTGTGAGTGAATATGTATAAGTGTGTGTGTGTGTGTGTGTGTGTGTGTGTGTGAGAATGTGTGCGTGTGTGTGTGTGTAGGAAATGCTGTGAGTTCACATTCCATGTTTAATAGGATGGTTCCAATGAATGTATATCTAGATAGATGGATAGACAGACAGACAGATAGACAGACAGACAGACGTATAAATATATAGATAGATAGACAGACAGATTCTTCTGCCTGATGCTCTGAGGTAACACACATTCCTAGCGAAGAGCACATGATGATCATGCATCTGTGTGTGTGTGTGTGTGAGTGCATAAAACCTGTAAGATATGAAAAATTTCATTAATGATATATAGTTATACAGAATTCTTTATGTTCAGTCTACACCCCATCTACAACACACACACACACACGCTACAGCTGCAGCACACCGCTGGGCTAATGGCTGTCTTTATGTAGGAGAGGATTCTCAGCAGGAGGTACTGAAATAAACAAGATGTTGTTTTGACAATACTTTGCCCTTTTGAATGACTAAACACAGTCACTACGTCATCATACCCCCCCCCCCCCCCCCACACACACACCTACCCCC
>JAQQZS010000005.1:27070857-27083140 GCA_030068045.1 Platyallabes tihoni
AACATGAATGTTAAAATCTCCTACAATCAACACTTTGTCAGAGTTTACCACTAGGTCTGATAGCAGATGTCCAAATTGGATGGATGGGCACACTAGCCAGGGTGTACCCCGCCTCATGGACAAAGTCTCTGGGAAAGGCTCCAGGCTTCAAGAATCCCTGTACAGGATGAGTGCTATAAAGAAAGAATGGATGAATGCCTGAGTGAAGGAATGAATATAGATGTTTTTTGAAAGTCTTTTTTTTTTTTTTATTTCCCAAGTAGTTCAAGGAGAGCTCTATAAAGCGTCATTACTGTAACACCCATGAGTTCAAAGGGCAGATTTTTCATTTGTTGACGTTCAACCATGGAGAATTTCTATAGGAATATTATGGCCGATAGTATGGTATGTTTTCATGTCATTCAAATAATAAATAAGGATTTTTTTTTTTTATAAAATGATTTTACATTTTTAAAACAGAAGTTCACCAATTGTATCTTTTCTTATTCATCATGTTTTGAGTTAGTCAAGTTTCATGTTTATTGCTTTCTATTTTTTATTTGTTGTTAGTTTTCTCATTAATATGTTTTATTCTAGCTGGTTTTGATTTATCTGTTTGCTCTGTTTAACATTTTGTCTGTTCTTCTTTTATCACTGCTTCTTGTTTATTTTTTCATGTTTATAGTTCTATTTATTGTGTTTATTTCTTGCGTTCTTTTGGTTTTGCTCACTTTATCATGTTCATTGATGGTTTTGATGTGTTTATGTTCATATTGATAATTATTTGTCATGCTGTTCTGTTGTCCATATTGTCTTGTTTGTTGTATTGATTTTTGTTTTTTGATTATATTTGTTTTACTGTTTATTGCTTTGTTTTGTTTGGCATTTTTATTGCTTAGTTCTCTGTGTTTATGTTGTCTGATGGATTTATTGCTTCGTTTAATGGATTTAATGTTTTGTTTCATGTTGATTGAAGTTTGTGTTTATAATTCTGTATGTATAAATGTTTTTATTGTCATTTGTTGTTTTCAATTTCTCCATAAAATAAATACAGATTTTTCTTTTTTCCTAATTTGTTTTTGCATTGTTTGAATTCAGTACAACCAATAAATAAACAGTTCTGACTGCGACTTTACACATCTAGAGAGAGAAGGGACATTCACTGCCCACAATTCTTCTCTTTAAACCCAAAATACAAATGACCATCTACTCTCTGGTTTAAAAAAAAATCCTGGCATGAGCAGGTCAACGTTTCCTATTCAGCATCTCCATCTTTCCTAAGCTGCCAGAATTGATAAGCGTATATAAAGGAAAATCTGAAAGACTTGAGCATTTACACAGCCTTGACCGCTAACCTAAATCACATGAACTCTGCTCTGGGCCGCACAGTTCTAGCGGGAGAAAGACGTGCAAATCTTAGGATCTGCAAAGCGCAGCACTATTTAACACAGGAAATGAAAATGGAACCCTGTCTGACTTTTTAAAGTCCCATGAGTCTAATCAATCATGACTATGAGGTATAACATTTGGCCGAAGGCAGGAGTAAAAATGGGAAAACATTCTGTGCAGAGAGAGAGAGGTTTACATGAATAGGCTTTGGGGAATTTTGTGCACTCTGATGCGTCAGATAGGGCAGGTTTACTCACTTCAGCATGTCGTCAAATTCAGCGAAGGCAACACCAATCAGTCATAAGATTATGACCACCCACCAGTGAACATCCTGAAGTTGATGGGTTGGCAGCAGGAGAAAATGGGCAATGGTACTGTAAGGATTTCATAAACTTTTACAAGTGCCAATATCTAGATGACTGGATCAGTCTGGATTTTGTGGGATGTTCCCTGGATCCAGTGGTCAGGACCTACTGTACCAAAAGTTCTTTAAGTAAGGACAACCTGTGAACTGCCAACAGGGTTATGAGTGGCCAAGACTGTCCAGTATCGTCTAATCAAATAGAAGAGCTACTGTAGCTCAAGCTGCCGAAAAAGGTTTAATACTGGTTCCCATAGAAAGTTGTCAGAACACACACTGCATCACTGTTTTGGTTGGAAAAAGAGAGACCTACTGTTTTGCTACTTTGCTACTCTGCTACTTTGCTAATGTTATGACTGATCAGAGCATGAAGAAGCCATGTACTTGCTTACAGAAGGTGTGATTTAAAAAAAAAAAAAAAAAGGCAAGTCTGAAACCCAGACAACATTTTTTTTGGTGCTAGTTCCAGTATGGTAGATATCAGGATGTTCAGTTTGTTTTTTAATAGGTGCTCATTAATCTAGTCTCCAACATAATGTAAAGCAGTAAATTGTCACACACTCTAATATTTCATTTGACCACCTTTAGCTTTGATTACAGTGCACAATGTGGTGGCCAGTTCATGAGTGAACATGATTCCTCGTGCTCCCAGAAACATTTTTTCACAATCCAAGATCTGGAATATGCTCATGTTATGTTACCATAGATGTGATTGTGTATGGTGATTCAGTACATTCAGGTCATCAGCTGACTTCATTTTATTGCCCCATAACGTTACTGAGTCTAGACCTGAGCGACTGAATCAACCCCAGATCATAACACTGTCTCAGGAGGCTTGTACTGTGGACACTATGCATAATCGCATCATGAGCTTCCATTCCTACCCTGACACGCCCATCGCCCTGGAATAGACTCAGTCTGGACTCACCAGGTCACATGACCTGTTTTAATTGCTCCAAAGTCTTTATGCTTCCTTACAAACTGAAGCCTTTTTTCTGATGAGTCTATTCACTATTAAATATAGCTCTGATCTGGACTCATCATGACCTTTTTCCATTGCTCCAATCTTTATGCTGCTGAGCAAAGTCTTTTGTTTCTGACAAGTCTAACTAACAAGTGGACATACAGCTGTTTAGTCCCAATCCTGTTCTCATCACATTGTGTGCATATGGAAATGCTCTTACTTTCACTATTAAACATAACTCTGGTTTTTGCTGTTCATTTTTTATGATGCAACTTTACAAAGCATTTAAGTGATCTCCATTCACGCTCATTTATATATTTTTGTCCGACCTCATTTCTTTAATTAAGCTGACAGTTCAACACCATTTTGATATTATGTTGGACAGTTTTTAACCAAATCGCATTAATGTGACTTTTCTGAATCACTGTGCTTGTTATTATTTTTTTTTTCATTTTATTTTTAACTGTGGCTTGGTTTCCACATTTCTTTTTCTTTATTACTCAATATATCTTCATGGCATTTTCATATGAGCATTAATAATAATCTATTATTATTATTATTATTATTATTATCTTTTTATGGTTTATGTTTACCTTAAAAAAAAACATATATACATGTGTGCAGAGATACATTTCCATGACCTCATCCAATTCCCCATACTGCTGTGAGTTTATCAAAAATGTTCCTGCTCATAACGTTACACTTCCCATGTAGCATAATGTTCCGTTCTTATTTCCAGCAGCTGTCACAACTCGGTACAAAACTCATCAAGCAAGATACCAAAATGACACAAACCGGGGAAATAAGCTTTATATATAAATATATATATATATATATATATATATATATATATATATCTGTTCTTGAAAACAACGTCTGGTCCTTGAATACTTTCCTCCCTCGCATAAATATTGTAAAGTCATTGGCACAGTTTACATCGAATAACCACGTCTGTCCAATTACAATCCTATTTTCTGTTCAATTAAACCTTCCTAACGATGTCAGACTATGAATTACGATCACATGAATTCCGTGCCATGAAGGGCCATGTATTATTTGTGAAAGGTTAGGAGGCGACTCATTAAACAGCCATTGAAGAAATTTCTATGTGTTTAATGAGCTGTATGGGAATGTGGTTTGTTTTAGAAAAGTGACTGAGAAATTGTCAAAGAAAGAAAGGAAGACTTTAAAGCAATGAAAATGAAGGATTATTATCACAATTCAAGACAGACTGGGTGGAAAACAAACTTTGTGACCTTTAAAAATGTCATTTTTGCCATCTTTTTCAAAACTTTGGGACATTATTAACACAGGCAGAGTTACTTTCTGGTGTGCATTTTATTCAGTAGCGATACAGTACATTAAGATAGATGCTGTTGTACTTTTCAAAAGATCATTATTTTACATGTGTAATAAATTCAGCTTTGTGGTTTTGAGTTCAGTTTTGTGCTTTAAAATTGATCATATACTTATACATACATTCAATCTCTATACAGCTTATCATGTACAGGGTTTCGGAGCCCATCCCAAGGGGCACTAGGCGGGGTACACTCTTGACAGAGTGCCCGTCCATTGTGAGGCACAAGCACACACTCACTTTGGGCAATGTGGAGATGCCACATACTTCACCTAATCTGCATGTCTTTGGAAGAGGAAACCAGAGAACCCAAAAGAAACCTACTGTATCAAGCACGGAGAGAACATGCAAACTCCACACAGACCCAAGGTGGGAATCAAACACTCAATCCTGGAGGTACGATGCTACAAATCCAGCCACCATGCCTTAAAAAAAAAATCCAAAGTTTCTATATGTAAACAAAAGACCATAACTGAATGCAATCGAAGAAAAATAAATTTTAGACTGAAATAGATCTGATTTGAAAAAAAAAAAAAAAACGATATAAATTAAATAAAATTTATTTAGAAAGCTATTTAAGTAAATATAACAGAGTAAATGTAGCGTGTTACTATTTTCCTCCTGTAATAAATCACTTTATTCCTAAACAACAGTTGAGACAGTTCTCCTCTTTCCTTTGGAATCATTTCCTGAATGATTCACGGTCATTGCCTGCCACTAAATTGCTTCACTTTAAGGCTTTTGAGAGTTTAATATTGCCTGTAGATAAAGAAGTATGTGATTTCCTTTCTCAAGCATTCACAGCCCTTGGAGGAGAAAGGGGGGAAAAAGTAGTTGTTTCTTATTGTATTTAATAATTCAAAAGCAGCAGACACTCCCACCACTGCGCCTACACACTGAGTGAAGAGAGAATAATTAACCATTTCTCATTTCATCTGTGACCTTAAAATCCGCTGTCTGTGAAGACGTTCTGTTTATCATCTCCTGAAGTTAAACATCCTTTTGTCCAAGACAATCCTATAGGTGTAAAATAAGACTTCTTCTCCATTTTTCTTCTCTTTTAGTACATCAATTCCTTATTTCATTCTATTACGTTTTTTTTTTTTTTAAAGTAAGACTCAAATAGAAGTCCAGCATTAATCAGGCAAGCTATTCAAATGTCTCAAGGTTACATTTATTATAAAGCAAAAAAAAAAAAAGAGAACTGAATTGGTGTAATGCAGGTTGCATAATATTAGTTTTATTCACATATTCATGGGGATTTGTATGAGTTTAATATCTGAAATATGGCTGGAAAAAAAGCTGTCTGATTACATCATAAATCCTGATATGAAATTGTATTGATTTTTCAGGCCAGAAAAAAATAAATCACCATCTATCAATAAAACCGCTTTTAAACTCTAACCTCTCAGAAATAATCTCTAGCAATTTTTAAAGCTCAATTGAACCTTTAATTAAGGAGTATACAGTATGTACAGTATATATTCGTATTAAACAGAGACGTGAGTCTGTCACCATGCTATAATCGATCATCGGTTCAAGTAAACCAGTCGATGATCAATTAATAATGATCAGTTTCCTGAAAATCAACCCCATCACCATTTACTATTATTACTCCCGGAGGATATTGCACTCACTTTATGGACATCAACTAGGATTACTCACATAATCATCTATTTCAAATATCTTAATGTTACAAACACGACACAGCTATTAAAGCAGAAGTACATTGTCATTGTCTAGTATCAACATTGTAGACAGACGTTTCATTTCATACTTTTTTATGTAAATATTTTCCTTCATTGATGGTTTACTTGTATTTTTTTTTTCTCCTTAAATCAAAGTAAACTCACATTTGGGAGTGTTGTATCACAAATTGTATCATGAAACGTGGCATATTTTTATTTTACGTGTTTTGCAAATAAAATCGATTGCCATTTTTCATAATCGTTTGCTTAAAATGATTGCTGGAAATCAATTGTTCGCCAACTATAATTGATGAAAATATGTTTTTTTTGCCCAACATACACATAATACAAATTATATTTAAAAATTCAGTATGATGTATGTGCAACCTGGTTTGAAATAAATTCATTACATTTAATATTTTTTGATGTTGAAATGCTTTTCATCACATTTTCAAGCATTCTCCTTTTCTAAGCTTTTATGCTCTAAATACAAGCTGAAATGTACTTAGCTATGTATTTATTCTACTCTCAGGGCATGATATCTGTATTGATCCATTGTTATACTGGCCTAGTGTGTAAATCTTTCTAGTGTGCAGCAAAGAACATGTGCTTCTTATTGAAAAAGGCCTTGTAGTCAATGCTGTTGTCGTGGCATCTGACATTTCACCCTGAACCACTGACCTAACTTGGGTTTGTGTCCCAAACCCATTGAACCCCATGGTGCTGTCTTCCACCTTCACCACCTCTGACTCTATCAATATCTTATCTGTTCACCTCTTCTCCAGGGCATGATCTTAAAAAGTTAGGTTAAAAAAAACAAGTAGAACTAAATTCCCTAATTTCCACATTCACAATTTCTCCACGTCAGCATGGATTTCTTTCGGGGTTTTTGATTTCTTTCAATGTATAGTGTACTACATAGATACTACATTTGCATATACTGTACATGGTACTCTGTGAGGAACTGACATCCCATCCAGGTGTCCATGTTCCCAGAATTCACTGCAACCGTTTAGTCTTCTTGATGGGAACCCACCATCCACTATCCAGCTGTAGATGGTTAATCAAAAAATATCTCAGAACAAGGAATTATGCTTGCCCCTACCTACAGTACCTCACACCACCATGTTCTCCTTTCCAAAACTACTTTAATTGACTACAGAGGTACAGTGGAACCTCGGATTACGAGCATAATTCGTTCCGGGCGTGGGCTCGTATTCCAAAACACTCGTAAACCAAATTTAATTTTCCCATAGGAAATAATGGAAACACAAATTATTCGTTCTACACTCTAAAAAAATAAATACATAAAAATAATTAACACAAAATATAAAGTAAAAATAAAACAAATTAACCTGCACTTTAAAAAAAAATCCCGACAGATAAGTGTTTCCATTTGTGCACGCAGGCGCTGTGTGTGTGTCTGTGTGTGTGTGTGACACACATTAACGGAGAGACCGTTTTTAAAACCGTTTAAAAATTAACCGTTTATAAATTAGCAAGGAACATCACTAGTCACACTCGCGTGAGCGCATACTGTACTAACGGAATCACTGCTGTAAAGTAAAACAACAACAACAACAAAAACAAATTAACCAGCACCTTACCTTTTAGAATCGCGACAGAACAGAGTTTGTTTGGGAACCTGAGAGGAGGGGGGCTGTAAAGCCGAGAGAGACACACACACACACACACACACACACATACTCGCCTTTACAGCCCCCTCCTCTCAGGTTCCCAAACAAACACACACACTCTCTGCCTTACAGACCCCTGCTGGTTCTTAGTGCTTGCAGAGTTTCTGAGTGTGTGTGTGTGTGTTTGTGTGCATGTGTGTGTGTGTGTGTGGGGTGTGTGTGTGTGTGTGTGTGTGTGTGTGTGTGCGTATTCACCCAGCAGGGGAGACGATTATCTACAATTCCGCAGCGCAAGAGAGAGAAAAACCGTTGGCTCAGTTTTGATGACGTGACGCTTGGTATCAAAATGCGTGATACATGATACTCGGTGCTCGTAAACCAAGACAATGCTCGTTTTTCAAGTCAAAATTTATTAAAAATCTTTGCTCATCTTGCGGAACACTCGTAAACCACGTTACTCATAATCCGAGGTTCCACTGTACTCTTGTCTGCATTAAACTTCAGCCCATAAAATGATTGGGGTTATTACGTTATTATTATTGGTCTGTTGTTTACCACACAAGTTCTGGCACCTTCACCAAAAGAGAAGTGACGTTCCACACCTCCTGAGCCAGGCTCTGCCACCTGGATCTGGTCTGTTAAGGCCCTCGACCCTCACTGACACCCAAATAGCAGCGCACCCATCCCCATCAGTTCCTATCACAGGTGGTGGGGGGTGGGGTATCGTGGCTATACATGTTTCTCTTCTGAGTGGTGCAGACCCAGCTTTTGTAATAGACCCAACCACCAGACACTTGCTGATTGGCCCTCTGTCTGGGCCTCACTCCAGACACGGGCCCCGGGCTTCACCCGGGGCAGGGTCACCTTTCTCCCTATTCTCTTTTCCATAGGGTATAATTTGAACCCTTCTTGGCCCCTGAACTAAGACATTGGGAGGCCCTATCAGGATTACATGGCTCCGGACAACACACCACCCAGGTTCATAAGATTATATCTCCACACTGGCCTGGGAACACCTCTGAATTCCCCAGTCAGAGTTGGCTGAGGTGGCTGGTGAAAGGGAAGTTCCCTGCTGGAACTGCTACCACAGTGACAAGATTTTAGATAAGCAATTAAAGATGAATATGGATGGATGGATGGATGGATGGGTCTATGGTACAGCACCTCCTCCCAGACACATGAATCCAGCCTACATGATCTTTTCAAACTGTTGTTCTTCCTACGTGACAACGTACTGTAGCATGACATATTTGAAAGATGCCCTCTTCTGCATATCTTCATTTGGCTGATTGGGAAGCGTCACACTGATTTAAAGGTGAGTGAGCATTGCTGCTCCTCCCACCAATTATACTCTCTTGGTCTCCTGGCTACGAATAGAAACAGAGCCATCAGGTTTTAAATGAAGGCAAACACTTTTCTGTTTCATCACTTGAAAGCCATCAGGGTGTAACATTTTAAGCAACAAAGAACAAATTGATTTCAAGAGGCGTGCTGGGTTATTTTTTTTTTCCATGCAAGGCCATGCTCTCTAATTATAAGAAAAGAGAGACACTTGGGGGAAATTTGTTTCACCTTAATTAGATCCTGATAAACCAAGGAACTGCAAACTGATTTACTTGCAGGGTTTAAGGACTTTAAGTTTTAAAAAAGGGGAAATAGTACATCTTGCTTAATGATTGTGCAATGTGGTATGTTTGTACCTAAAGTTAAAAAAAATAAAGAGTGTTTTTTAATGCAAATTGATTCATTTTTCTCTGCGATGCAATTTACAAAGCATTAAAGTCACACTAGGGAGAATGTTCGCACACACAATTAAATACGTCTGCAGGGCATATATTACATTTGCAGAAGTTAGTTTTCCTCACATTGGAAAGAAAATTACATTATTTTCTAGGTCTAAGTAATGAAATAGTTGCTTAGGATTGTGTTATTATGTTTATATTAATATTTCTATTAATATTAAAATTAGTTGTAAAGCCATTAATGCTATTTTATTATTGCCAGGTTGGCTTCATATTAGATATGTACATCCCGAGCCATGTAAAAAAATTTATTCACATTTACATCATTGCATCATTAATGTAGTCACATTTACATCATTACATCATTACCGCTCTTTGTCTACAGTTTATGATTTACGTTTTTTGCCTTTGGTCAGCATTATTTCTGATTTTTTTTTTTTCAATCGAATATTATATATTTTAAATTTACATTCTGAGCTGTCAAATCAAAATAAAATGCCCCAAAAAAACTAAGAAATATAATTTCAACAATAAAAAAGGAAAAACACTGCTATATTATGTTGGTTAATATCCCAAATAGAAGGATTTTAAACGTCAATATTTCTCTTCTAAAACCATTAAAACACTAACATTATCTGCAATAATCTGATCAACGTAGTAAAACTAATCTTCATTTCTTATACTCACCGATATAGATTTTTTTTTATTTTTTATTTTTTATGCCTGACTTTAAGAATAATTATGTTCATATGAAAGCAAATCATGTGCAAACATTGATCAATAACAGCAATCAATTTTCAGCTTCGTAAATTTCAGGTTAAGCTACGTGGGATGGATAAGTGAAAAATAAATGAATAAATAAATAGAAATAAACATTATCTCTTGTTTGATCTGCCATTTGGGGAGGGTTATCTTGGTAAGATCCAGTTAATGTAATCCATAACCGTTTAGCAGCCTAATTGCTCGATTATTTTTTTTTTTGGGTGCTAAGAAAAAGAGCTTGTTTTGTATTTTTAGTAAGTGACAAAGCAGCGAATCATTAAACACGACTAATCAGAGAATGCAAGCTGCACACAATAAAGAGGAGTTATCTGAAGTGCTCGGAAAATAACCAGAGCAAAATGTGTTATTTATTAAAAGAGCTTGTTACTCACAGGCTACAAATAACACACTCCAGCTAGTATTTTTAACACATGGAGCAATATATATATAACACCTTCCTATTAAGCAACTGGCCTTAATCCTACTGACTTCATTTCACAAACTGTAAACTTTCCATGGACAGAACCTTGGCATACCACTACTCTGTTCCTTTTTTAAACCACTTTTTTAAACTTTTTTAAACCTTTATTAAAATCAGAAATAATTTATGTAAGAGCTGGAAATAATCTGTGTGTGCATCAGCATGCTCTCGCGCACGGTACACGAACCCATCCCAATATGGCCTGCCCCTAGAACACTGTACCTTTTCCAGACGATATGGATATTACAGAACTATGACCCAGTTATGTCATTTAATTTTTTCTCCCTTTTTTGTGCAAGTTTATTGATTTTATGTTAACATGACAGTTCAAGAGATGGCATAATCTCATTTGTCTTTCTGATATACTTAAGGAAGTGCAGTCATCTGTCAATTGTAGTGACAGAACACAAAATGGGGTCATCATTACTGGTGTCCTCCACGGCCTCGGCAGTCATCTGGGACAACGAGATTGCGAAGGCTAACTATGTTACAGAGTTTAATATGGGAAAGAAAACGAGAGTGTTCCATCAAATGGCCTTGGAAGCTCGTATTTGCATTGCTGTAGAAATATAAATCAGGAAGGCATGTAGGGACTAAAACATGACGTGTGCTTATTTATTGGCGTTTTGCAGAAACGTGACTACAGTACCATGATGTCAGTCACAACAGTGGATGGCAGAAGTCCCGTTAACCGACGTTAGGCTACTACAGTATGTGTTTTTATTCATAATTATTTTCGAGGTGTATTTCAAAGACCGAACAATGATCTATTGGTTCCCAGGAGGACCTACTGAATTACCTTAAGTATAACTTAAGGTGTTCTGCTTTGTATTTTCATAAGCAATGTGTCATGGTGGACTTCAGAACTCATTCTAAAGAGGAACAGGCATGTGAAAAAAATGTATGAAGAAAGTAACAAGGATATTAATTTGCAGACGTTTGGTTTATTATTATAACGTGACTACCTCAGATGCTAAAGAAAAATGTGATTACTCCAGGTTTTGGTGGTGTTTGCTAGCGTTAGTTTTAAAGTTAGCTTATTCATTGCTTCTGTTAAGAATAAGACGATGCTATGGAATATGCATTCCCGTCAAGGGGACGGGACCATGGCGTACAGATGTCTTGACGTCATGTATAAAAGGTCAATACTGAAATAATCAGTGAAAAAGGAGTGTGCTTGATCTAATGTACATTATTTGTTTTGTCTGCTAGCTTGTAACAGACAAAGACTATTTTTTTGTAACGTTTGCAAAAATAAACCAGTTCTGAGTTGCCACCTGTGACCACCACAAACTACTAATAATTTTCCTATAGCACTATGAGTTTTACTCTTTGTGTACCACAGCCAGGTGGTACATTGACTCATTCACTCACTCACATTGGGTCACAGGGGGTCTGGAGCCTATACTGTACCAGGAGACTTACTGTAAGGCATGAGGCGGGGTACACCCTGGATGGTGCCCATCAATCACAGGGTACCCACATACACACACTCATTCGCACACTACAGACAATTTGGGGATCCCAGTGAGCCTAATCTGTATGTCTATGGACTGTGGGAGGAACCCGGAGCACTCACAGGAAACCCACCAAGCACGGGGAGAACATGCACACAGACCTTGAGGAAGGAATCAAACCCGGACCCTGGAAGTGCACGGCGTCAGTGCTAACCACTAGGCACTTTTAAAGCTAAGAGCATGTTAGCCATTATTTGTTTTGCTGTTTTTTTTTTTTTTTTTTTTTTACATATATAGGGCATGGTGCAGAGTGATGTAATTTTTTCTGCACAAAATAGGCAATATAATAAACTGAATTTTAGTTCCTTTTTCCCGACTTCCCCAAACACGACTTCTTCTTTGTCTTTCGGCTGTTCCCTTTCAGGGGTCGCCACAGCGAATCATCTGCCTCCATCTAACCCTATCC
>JAQQZS010000005.1:27189335-27199452 GCA_030068045.1 Platyallabes tihoni
AAGCATTTCACTGCATTTCGTACTGTGTATGACTGTGTATGTGACAAATAAAATTTGAATTTGAATTTGAATATAAAGTAAATACAGTATACTATCATTGACTATAGAGTAAATACAGTAAATACAGTAAATCCCTGTACACTCACTATAGGGAAAATGCACTAAACTACTATTCAGTATCTAATGAGTTCAGTAATATTACTCCTCACAACTTAAATACTGTACTTTTATTTGTATTATTATTATTATTATTATTTTTTAAATTGTAGAGTCAATACAATAAACTACCACTACTTTGCCCTACTTTTATGATAAATATGGTGCATTACCACTATAGGATAAATACAGTAAATTACTACTTGCCATAGGGTAAATGCAGTGAAGTACCACTTAATATAGGGCACATACAGTATGGTGAACTACTGCTCACTATAGGGTAAAACAGTAGATTACTCCTCACTATAGGCCAAATAAAGCAAAACACTACCTTTTACTATAGGATAAATATGGTGAATTACAGTAAACTACCACTCACTACAGGATAAATACAGTGAATTGCCTTTCCGTACAGGGTAAATACATCAACCATAGAGTAAATGCAATAAACCACCATTCACTATGAGATAAATATGACGAATTATATTCAAGGCAAATACAATTAACTCACTTTAGCATACAGTAAATGCAGCAAATTACTACTCATCATAGTGAACATATAGTAAACTTCCGCTCACTTAAGGGTAAATACAGTAAACTTCTATTCAATATCAGATTAATTCAATTAAATACTACTCCTCATAGCTTACTGTAAATGCCCATTTTTTTTACTGACCATAGAGCAAATGCCATAAACTACTAGTCGTGAACTACTACTTATTATAGTGTGACTACTGTAAAATTCCTTACCGTAGCTTAAATACTGTACATTTTCACTGACCGTACACTAAATATGGTAAACTGTTACTATTTATAATCTCAACAAAAAACAAACAACTGTTTACTGTAGAGTAAATATGGTGAACTACTACCTGACTATACTGTAAATACAGTAAACGATATGGTAAGGATGATACGATACTGCAATATCTTACCGCTGGTGAAAATCCAGAAATGACTTTTTGTTTTTGAACGGTTTTATTGATCTATAATTTAAAAGAAAGGTCTAGCGTTTATGATGCACAACAACCGTAACTCTGGAGTAGCCACTCTCTGATAGATAGATGTCTGTTTTTCATATTTGCTATAAGAATGTTTTGTTTACGTAGCTAGCTGGTGTATTCAGATTTCCTGAGATTTTTATGGAAAGTAACAAGCTATGCATTATCTCTCTCTCTCTCTCACACCATCGTTCCACAGAGCGTATTATTTCATAAGACATATAAAATAACATATGCTTATTGAGATGATTTCGTCTCACGCCCACTCTGTGCACATTGAAAGCATCTTCCTGACAGATCCGTGATGAATTCCTATGATATTTCCCCTGATTAAAATGCGCTCGCTGATCTTCTCCTGATAAAGCGAAGACAGAGGCGAACTATATGAGCTTTAAAGGTTATGCACAGTCAGTTCAGTGCGGAGCCGCATGCCAGAATCAAGGCTGCGTGTCACTCCATGAATGAGCTTCTCAGCCATCTGCAAAAGGTGGGTTATGATATATCGAGGCCTGGAGTTATCAAGGTGGGGCTGGTCTTTTTCATTGATTCTCCGGCTGCTGAATTAAGTGTCCCATAAATCTCTGTGCCGCAGCGCTGCAGAGTCAACACGAAGCAAGAGAGGGGGAAAGAGCTTGTGCTTTGGTATAACTCACCCCGAAAAGTCTCTCTTTCTTGTGGCTAATGCGTATTCATTCTGTAATTATGAGTGCAAAGGGGCCGGAAGGCACCCACGAGGGTTGGGAGAAAATGTGTCTTTGATATTATCAAGTCGAGGGCAGGAACATTAAAGGATTTTTCTCCCATCGCCCAAAATAAAATTTTCAGCTCTCGGTGAGGAGCAGGTGGTAATGAGGACTGCTCTTGTGGAATTTTTATTTTCTTTACTTTTTTTTATCGTTTATTGCATGTATAGCCGTTGGACAGTATAAAGATGTTCCTCATTGCAAATTATATACACACATAATGTAACTGTATATATACATAGATATACTGTATACAGTATACATATCACTAATCAGCATTTACATCTGCTTACTTGTTTGCTTTTCATAATCTTATGACAAACTGCTCGTACATACCCCGTCCAAGGAATGAACATATTAACCTACTGTCAAAACAGCGATGTGGATCCATATGCAAAGAATCATCATCAATATTTATAGCGGCAGTCAAGACACAGGGTGAACGCAGGGAAATCAATGATCATAAACCAAAGAGCAGCCCGGCATCAAACACTGCGGATGCTATAAACAGGAAACAAAACAAGGATCTGGACTAAGAAAGGAACTATTTATATCGCTAATAAAACAAGGCACACAGTACATAAACAATCCTCTGTGAAAATAAGAGAAATGAGGAGCACATAGCGTTTAAAGAGTAATGCATGAAGGATAATGAATCGCCAGAATCACAGATGATGAGTCATTGCAAAGTGCAACGTTTCAACACAAAGCAATTAATTTCAATAGGCAAAGTTTGGGGTCCTCTGAGACCTACAGAATGTTAACTTGTTGAAAGAAAGAATAAAATATGGGACCCTAAAGTTTATAATAATAATAATAATAAGGACAAGGAAGCAATGACCTACAGTAACACGGACACTGGGATTAAACTGTTAAAGTTTTAAAACATGAGAGATTATAGTGGTGAGACTTATGTCAACTGGGACTTTTTGACTTGACTCAATTCTATACAAGAGGTGTTCAAGTCAAATCAGGACTGCTAAGTATAATATAATTTCTAATATGCATATATAATGCGCTTATCCCAGTGTTTCACTAGTACCTGGATGCCATCACTGTAGAAAGTTTTTTTTTTTTTTTTTAGTACACCGTAGTCATGATCAGACCTTTTGCTTCATGTCTGAAACTTCACGCTGGCCTCCCAGGAACTCCTTTAATGCCCAAACATCAAGGATCAGGCGTTCCACTCGCTGAGTGTTCGCAGGACTGAGGCTCCGAGCCATCATCCAGAATCGTCATTCATGGACGTACCGCCTTCTTTAAGACGTTTGCACCATTCAAATGTTGTACTGTGACGAAGAATCTCATCACCGTACTGGTTTGAGTCTACTCCCTTTGTTTATTTTGCTTTTTAACATGATAGTAAAAGTAGAAATAACACTAAGCCAAGTAGTCACCATACTGTATGTTGCATGACCTAAGATTCGAAGATTAAGATTAAATGACTAACCTAGGCTTAAGGATCAATTTTAATCCACTCGGCTCAATCAATCAATCAATCAATCAATCAATCAACTATATTTAGCTTGTCAGACTTCACATAACATTTTAGTTTGCAGCACTTTATTTGAAATCAAAAACAGACTTTTGTTTTAAACATAGTTGACCAACTAATAGTACAAGTAAATGTTTTTTTTTGTTTGTTTTTTTAAATTATAGCTTTGATCACATAAAATCAGTGAATATATTACAGTCATGATTGCAGAACTTAAAAATCTAATTAATACTTAACCGTTTTTTTTTCTACATTCTGGTTGTTGGGAATGTATCCCTAATTTATAATTTTTTTTTCATGAACATGACAATGAAGCACAAACATTTCAGAGTTCACAGTATTGGTATTTAAAACCAAAATTCCCAATGGTAATTTACTGTAACTTTCATACAAATGGTATTGCATCATTTGTGGGTCACGCGGAGGGCCTGGGTGTTTTGTTATCAGGCATAACAGCAGCGTCCCAGCAGGGATCCGACTCCAGAATGAACAGCCCAGTGATTACCAGTCCAAAGAAAGCACACACCCTTGAGCTATCTGTCACCCGTAAATCCGTTTAAAATTTCATGCCTGACTCGAGCTAAAAAGCAGTTGTTGTTGCTTTTACTGCTAGCATTACATCAGATTCCCCCCGCCCACAAAAAATAGATAGAAAGAAAGAATAGTGACCCATCAAGCGTGCAGTCATGTATCACTACTGATGATAAATGTCACATTTAGCTTCACTTATTTCCCAGCTATAGCACAGTTTGCCTCTGACTTAAGCGAAGACGAGTAGGAAGACCAAGTGGCTGCTTATTTTCAGCTCAGCTCTATCTGTTCAGCTCAGCATCTACTGTGAGGCTGGCAGTTAATCTGCCCCTTCAAATCAATAGACCATAAAGAGCAACGTAAATGAGCTCAGTTCGCCGGACATGATCTGGCAAAGCATCCTCCCAGATGAAGGGGACAATGTAAACCGCAGCGGCGGTTTAAAAATATTGACGTGTGTTAGGGGGTAATAAGTGGCGTGCTTCCAGGGCATGTCTTGATATCTTGATTGACAAAATCATCTTTGTGGCTTGTACATTTTTATTTATTTATTTATTTATTTATTTTGTATGCAGACTACATGCTGTCGTGAGCTAGAGGTACTGTAGCGCCCTATGTTTCCACGGTCATATGTTCCCAGGATCCTGTGCGTCTTGTACCTTTTTTTACTTTAAATTCTCTCTAGCGACCTCCAAACCATTATAAAGTGAGAACTATTAGTTTTGTCATGTTTAAATAGTTTTTGAACCTTGTTCCAAGAAAATTAACTGAATAATGGTGGCACGGTGGCGTTGTGGTTAGCACTGTTCTCCGGTTTCGTGTGCATGTTCTCCTTGTGCTTAGTGAGTTTCCTCCCACAGTCCAAAGACATGCAGATTAAGCTAAATGGTGTTCCCAAATTGCCCATAGTGTGTGTGTGAATGTTGACCAGAGGTCCTATAAATGGGATTACAGTAAATGCAATGGTCAATTTTGGCCTCCACGACCCTAGATGGACTACAGATGTTCCTAGATGGATGGATGGATAAAAACTGGATAATATTCAGTAAATGTTTCATCTCAAAATGGGTCATATTTGTCTCAAACAAGAGACAAATGACCTAGGGGACATAGAACCCTGGGGACATCGGTACTCTCCCACAGAGGCTAGCAGTAGCTATGACAGAACAATATAAAATATACACTTAAATAAAACAAACCATGCACATGTAGCTAGATTTTAATTACAGATTACATAAGAAAGCAAGATTATGTTCAAAGTTAAAGACATTAATAAATGTAAGAATTAATAAAAATCCAGGGCTGCCTTTTTCCAGCTAGCTTTAGCTATTTTCTATCTTTTAAATAATAATAATAATAATAATAATAATAATAAAAACTCAATGCAGGGTGTTGGGCTCACAGCATACAATTATGTTATACATTAATATTATACTATATTATATTATATTATATTATACAGCAGTTACTGTAGTTCTGAGCAAGTTATCTGATCGGACCAGAGGCTTTCTACGAGTGATGATAATAGATGATAACAGCACTGGGATGTTTAATTATTTGTATCACTCTGTTTCTCAGGTGTTTTAATTAAAACCAGTTCCAGAATCACTTTCAGTAAGAAAACACATCTAAGAAAACACAATGTCACTGTAAATAACTCCACCTCCTACATACTCTGTGTTGTTTTATTTTGCCTAAAGTATATTTATATTTAGCTTCTAACACAAGGCCGAATTCCAAATCCTTCTATAAGGCATGATCAAGGGCACTACTTGGTGTGTGGAACAAGGGACTCTACACCCTACATAATGCACTAGCTTTCCATACACTATAATGATATTTGGGATTTATTCCCGGATCTAATTACAGTACACTAAATGACGGTCTCCAGCTCCACCAGTCACGGTTAGTAAGTCCAACCGGTGCTGAAGGATGTGTGTTGGTGGAGCAAAATTTTTAAATGTCAAAAAAAAAAAAAAAAAAAAATCACAATCTGTTGATTATTGGTTGTGGAACTGTTGTATAAAAGCAATATCACACTCGAGGTCTGGATATCAGCCATGTTCTCTCTCTCTCTCTCTCTCTCCTTTTTGGATGTCTTCTATTTCTTTTAAACCAAGTCCTTTTTCCCCCTCAAACCCGCTATCCCTGGTGTTTTTCATCTTTTTTGGATTTATATCTTTAAGTGATTTGATTATTATAAATGTTTATATTTCTCTTGGACTATGAGAGAGAGAGAGAGAGAGAGAGAGCGAGCTATCTTGGATGCATTTAAGGAACAGATGTATTTAATAATTTAATTGGTATGATTAATTAATGATGCAGTTCTTTAATCACAAAAATAATAGGTCATTTTGTTGAGTGCTTTTATGTGTGTGTGTGTGTGTAAGTGTGAGAGAGAGAGAGAGAGAGAGAGAGATAGAGAGAGATTGACAGCTCTAATAGCACTGATTCAACACTAAATGTATCCAGGCTTGATTAATTAGTAATTTATTTTCTTTAATCACAAAAAAATAGGGTCAGATTGCTGTGTGTGCGTGTGCGCGCGCATGTGTGTGTGTGTTTGTGTGTGTGTGTGTGTGTGTGTGTTTGTGATTGAAAGCAACGGATCAACTCGAAATGTATGCATTCTTTCCAACTGTTCGAGGTATTCGTGTCCTTTTCCAGCCTAACATATGTCCGTGATTATTTATATATTTATTCCTCGTTTCCATCTGCTGAGTCTAATTTTCTCATCCTGGTTCTTATTTTTAATTTTTTTTTCCCCCAAATATGTTTACAGGTACTTTACAGTCCCGGCTAGAATATTGACCATTCTCCTAGGTATAATTAAAAGATTTCCATCAGGCGACAGACGATAAGTATGTGGCAAATGAGAACAAATCGTCTAACGGATAAGCTATTTACCCGACCCGCGATTAGTTCCAGTTCTTCGGACGTGTGTGCTGAAACTGGCGTTTGAGCGAAAACAAGTTCGTTCCTGTTTGTGCACTGTAAGTGGCCCTCAATAAAAAATGTTATTTCGTCCTGCCAATTTTCCCAGCGAGCATCATTTAGCTTTCCATGCTGTGTGGCTTCACAATAGCTGAAAACGAAGAGCCTTTGGAGAGCACTTCACCCGGGCCAGAGCATTTGCATAAGACATCACTGCAGAAAATGGAGTAACGTTACACTAAGGAGCTCGGAGGAGGAGGTCACCGCTTTCCATGCAAACACTCACGGTGAGAAATGGTGTTGATTGCTTTGCTCCTGCTACGAGATGATAAAATTTCAACGAATTTAACACTCCGTGTGCTCCGTGTGCTCCGCTTCCTGGATAAGCCTCCAGAGTAAACCTCAGGACTCTCTAATGTGATTGGTTAGAGGTTGTTGCTCAGGCACTGCTCTATGGTTAACATTAATGTCTTCATCCTAATAAGACGTTTCTATGGTAACACCGTACACTGCGAATAAGACATATGTAGATATGGTGAAGTTTTGGGTCATTCATGAATAAATAAAAAGTTACAGTATAAGAGGAAGCGTCACTCCATCACGTCGTTGATGATTTTCCGGAAGGAGCACACACACACACACACACACACACACACATCTTTACTTCCTTTCTTGTTCTTCAGTCTTGTACTCGTTATAAAAAGGCTGTGCTTTTCATCTCAAAGCCAGACATTTTCTTTGCCTTTTCCCTTCGGATTGCGCATCGTCATGTTAATTAAATTGAACACACAGCCTAATTTATCTCACTAGTCCTTCCCCTTCTGTCGAGCAATGCTCACTGCCGTTCATGTTAGTGTAGGAATTATCATATACACTCCACTGCTTTCTTAACCAAGGCTTAAGTCTGTTTTTAAAACCTAATGAAAAAAAATCATCTTTTTATTTATTTATTTTTTCTGTAAAGTCTATAGAAAAGTCCTTTTTAAAACATGTAAATATTCACCCAAATTTCTGAACGTTTTTAATAAACTGAATGAGCATTTCCATATGTCATGCCCGGAAGGTAAACATGTAATCAATCATGTGATCACCTGAGAAATGAATAAAGTGAGCACCAATACTTGAAAGAAAGAAATCATAGGAAGATAAAGGAATAATAATAAAAAAACGGAATGAATAACACATATAATAATAATAATAATAATAATAATATACAAAATACTGGACAATGGACCTTTTATACAATACAAATTGAATATATATTTTTGTTTGTTTGTTTGTTTGTTTGTTTGTTTGTTTTTTAAAGCAAACAAATACACTTTCACTCACTCATCTTCTATTTGCTTTATCCTGTATTCAGGGTCACAGGGGGCCTGGAGCCTGTCCCAGGAGACTTACTGTAGGGTACAAGGCAGGGGTGTCAATCCACCCCAGGGCACACACAGACATATACACACTCACACACTCATTCACACACTATGGGCCATTTGGCAATGCCAGTTAGTCTAATCTGCAAGTCTTTGGACTGTTGGAGGAAACCGGAGTACCCGGAGGAAACCGGGAAGAAACCCACCAAGCACAGGGAGAACATGCACAATCCATGCACACAGACGCGGGAATCAAACCAAATCAAAATGATAATTATATTATGAAAAGAAATAAATCATATTAAGAAAATCTGTAGGTCAAAGCAGAATCATTTAAAAATATATGAATAGCATGGAAAAGAATAATGTTAAAATATATAAATTGTGGAAAAACCCATGCGTGGAAACAAAACTTACATGGAAATGAATGTATTATTTAAAAATCCACACGTAAAAAAAATGACTAATAAGATTAAAATGATCATATTAAAGTGAATGGTTTATGAAAAAACTGTATACAAATCATTTAAAAAGTCTTATGTAAAAAAAACTATCGCGTGAAAGCTATGAAATATATTAAATGAATTGTGTGAAAATAAAGAAATTGTTTAATCACATAAAAAAACAACATAAAAATAAAATCACTAAATTATGTTAAAAAATGTATAATGCAAAAGTAAAGTAACATTTTAAAACTAGCTAAAATAAACGACATAAAAAGAGATGAAGGTGAAAAAATGAATAATGCTAAAAAATCCATGTAAACAATGAAATTACATGAAAACATTTGAACCGTGAAAATTCAAATGTCAGAAAAAGAATTGTGTGAAAATAACAGCATCATGTGAAACCTCATACAGTATATGAAAATGGACTCAGATACAAAAAAATACATGAGTCGAAGTCATAGCCAAACCTGTGTGTGAAGAATCGATCGAGTGTAAATATACAGTATGAATCATCTCAATAAATCGTGTGAGAATTAAAACAGGTTCACTTTGATTTAAATGTCTAGTTGTAAATTGAAGTGGAAATTTCGGCAGATACATGAACGTACACACACACACACACACACACACACACACTATACAGTATACTGCATAACAGAATGTTTACGGTGATGACACCATTGACAAGCACAATGCGTACAAGATG
The DNA here is from genome assembly GCA_030068045.1 of Platyallabes tihoni. Taxonomy (NCBI): domain Eukaryota; kingdom Metazoa; phylum Chordata; class Actinopteri; order Siluriformes; family Clariidae; genus Platyallabes; species Platyallabes tihoni. Next base: position 27,198,718 of record JAQQZS010000005.1, read on the forward strand.
GATCAGAAGTTTAAAAAAAGGAGGAAACCAGCACAGATAACAAACCACACACTGGTAGACCATCAAGTATGACAAAAGGCATTGTCCAATTCACTCACTCACTCATCGTCTATACCGCCTTATCCTGTATTCAGGGTCGCGGGGACCTGGAGACTTAGGGCACGAGGCGGGATACACCCTGGACAGGGTGCCAATCCACACACTGACACACTCATTCACACACTATGGGCAACTTGGGGACACCAGTTAGCCTAACCTGCATATCTTTGGACTGTGGGAGGAAACCGGAGTTCCCGGTACGTCTAATCGAGACAGTGCTAACCAATTCAATTAAATTAAATTTTATTTGTATAGCCTGCTTTGCGACAATTGTCATTGTCGCAAAGCAGCTTTACAAAGTCAAAACAATTATTTAAGTTTGAACCACTTACACCACCGTGCCACCTCTCACTCACTCATCTTCTATACTGCTTTATCCTGTATTCAGGGTCGCAGGGGCCTGGAGCCTATCCCAGGAGGCTTAGGGCACGAGGCGGGGTACACCCTGGACATGGTGCCAATCCATCACAGGGCACACACACATACACACACTCACACACTCAATCACACACTATGGGCAATTTGGGAACGACAATTAGCCTAACCTACATATCTTTGAACTGTGGGAGGAAACCGGAGTACCCGGAGGAAACCCACCAAGCACGAGGAGAACATGCAAACTCCATGCACACAGAG
>JAQQZS010000005.1:27248286-27261505 GCA_030068045.1 Platyallabes tihoni
TAGAAAGAAATAAAAATCAGGAACCATCATGGAGTTAGAAAGTGTTCTAAAACTTTTGAACGGTAGTGTGTATATATATATATATATATATATATATATATTGTATATATAGAGTGTATATTTAAAGGAAAGAACAACCTCACTACACATTAAAATAACCCATGATCATACAGTATTTGCAGAGCTTTAATAACTCAAATAAAACAAAATGCAAATAATTTGTAAAGAACTTGTGTTAATGCTTTGGCTAAATAACATTAAGAAATCAGTATTTGGTGGAGTTATAACCCAGATTTGCCTGTGTTTTGGCTCTCCACCAGTTTTTCACATTGCGGTTTGGTAACTTTATATCACTCTTTTTGCAAAAAAGCAAACCGCTCAGATTTGCTTGATGGCTTGTGACCCTCCATCTTTCTCTTGATGACATTCCTGAGGTTTTCTGAAGAAAATTGCAGTGGCCTCTTATTTCTTTCCAGAGGTGTGTATACTGTAGATATAGATATATGTTTATATAGTTTAATGCAGTAACTTGCATTACTTTCACATCTTATTCTTATTCTAAAAAACCCTTCATCTTTACCTCAACTTATATGTGCTTTAAAAAAATCACAGATGTTGTCGTAATGATTTTAGAATACAAAAAAAGAGAAACTTGTGCAAACACTGCAAACAGCTCTCTCTTCTGTTCCCCTCCACATGTAAGCTGCTGCTAACAGACTAGCTGTTTTTTTCAGCATCTTCCGGTAAACTCCACCTCCCATAATACGATGCCCTAGATGCGTCTTGCTTATTGAGTTACAATTGGCGAAAAACATAATAGGCTTTTATACATGTATTGTTATGTACATGTATGGTTTAATAAAAATTATTAGGACGAAAAAAAAAACGCAGTTCTGAGGTTCACCTACAACTAGCTAACCCTTGATCCTAAATGATAAAAAAAAAAAAATCACACATTTACTCTCTAATTTCTAGAGTTATTTAAGTCAATCTGGGACTTTTGATTGTGCAGATTAACATACTGTAAGCCCTTTATTTCTCTATATAATCCCCTGCTACAGTACATTAATGCAATTATGCCAGCATTTCACTAGTGCTTGGATTCCATTTTAATACACCAGAGCCATGATCGGACCGCCAGCTACCACCGGGTTCCTATACAGTAATGTGCTGGTGAATAATTATGTGTACAAGTTCCCACAGGCAGATGTGTCTCTTCCAGTAATTGGTGACAAGTTGTCCATCGACTTTTAAGGATCAGGATTTTAAGGTTCCACTCGCTGAATGCTCCCAGCCACCACGGCCGAGATCGCCATTCATGGACATACAGAGTCTCGTCATCGTATGGTGATTGAAGTCTTCTGTAAATGTTAATCACTTTTACGCCTTCATTGACCAGAAATTTCAGGATTGACTTGAACGCCCCTTGTTGTTCTTGTATGTATTTCATATGTATTTCATTTTTTGGCATTTTTATATATCTTTTTATCCCATAATGATATTGACTGTTGACATATTGAATATTGATGTATCTTTTTGAGGTCAGTATTCATTCCGGCTTATAATTGCCTTACTGTGTTCCTTAACAGTAACAGATATTTTTACAAGATAAACATGCGATCCAGATCTTTTCCTTCCTCTGACTACATACACGCTGCCTGTCGAATAAAGCTGACAATTTTGCATCTTATTCTGAAGTCTTATATTTTTTTAATACAGTGTCTAAACTTTCTTTTCTTTTTGGTCATGACTCAAAGTGTTGCACTACATTTGAGTGAATGTTTAATAATTAACATTATATTGCAACACAATCAGAACTACAGTATGTCTTTCTCTCAGTTGACACGATGAAGAGTCTTGGATTTACGATAATGGATCAAGTCAAATAAAACTGGACAGGCTGAGATGTTGTCTCTCATTAGGTGTATTTTATATTGATTTAAGAGGCTTTCCAATAGGACTGAATATATTATTGAATATACTAGACTTGTAGCATTGTTGATCTTAGGTGGACATCTAATAGATGTATGTATTATAATATGTTTAGTGTGTACTGTATGTTGACTTTATTATTACATTTTACTATGTTTCTGTATAAAACAGCATGTTGTGGTATGACTATAGTGTGCAGGTTTGAGTATAATTGAGAGCATGCTGTTATATAGCCCAGCTGTGATATCATTGTGATATACTGTAAATAAGCAATATCACACGAGATGGAGTGCTGTTGTGATGAATGTCAGCACGGATGTGATGCGTTCGTAGGCACAACGGCATAGTCTGAGTTATACAACAGTTCTACAAACACCATTTATTATCAACAGATTATGATTTATTTGTTTATTTAAGCAGTTATTTAGCTTAAATAAACACATTTTTGCAGCACTAACTAACCACGACTGGTGGAGCTGGCGACCGACCATTAGTGTAATTATCAGGGGTGAAAATAGTTTTGGTACTATGTAACCAAAAGGTGAGGAGAATAAACTGTGGAGGTGGTGAAGAGTCCTATAAAAATATCATACATTTCTCTTCATATTAACACTTATTCCACTTTAGAATATCAGCTCTGTTAACTTCCAGGTTCTGTAGTTGAATCACAAATAGTGTTACAGTAAATGGAAATCTTGTGCGCTTAGGGTGTACAACCCCTTGTGATCGGGTGTTGAAGAGCGATTTGGGATTCAGTCTTGTGTAAGAAGCTAGTTAGCTCTGTAGCCATAAATAAAAGAACACAATTATTAAGGAGACAAAGTGTTAAGGTTATCACAACAAGTTATCAGGTGTGTGTTTTTGCCGTAAGTGCTTCTGTGACTGGTTGGCTCTGTCCTCAGTAACGTGGACCGTACAGACCCACACTGTGAGCCACAGTTAATGTCATTAATGACTGCAGAACACCTAGGAGTGATACATATAGTTAAACGTCCCAGTGTTGTTACCGTCTATTATCACCACTCGTGGAAATCAGATTACTCAACCAAAACTAACTAACTTTATACAGTGGGGCAAAAAAGTGTTTAGTCAGCCACCAATTGGGCAAGTTCCCCCATTTAAAAAGATGAGAGAGGCCTTTAATTTTCATCATAGGTATACCTCTATACCTCAACTATGAGATGCAAATCTTTGGAGGGAGTTGAAAGTCCATGTTGCCCATCGACAGCTCCAAACATCAATGATCTAGAGAAGATCTGCATGGAGGAAGGACCAAAATACCAGCAACAGTGTGTGAAATCCTTGTGAAGACTTACAGAAAACATTAGACCTCTGTCATTGCCAACAAAGGGTTTATAACAAAGTAATGAGATGAAATTTTGTTATTGACCAAATACTTATTTACCACCATAATTTGCAAATAAATTCTTTCAAAATCCTACAATGTGATTTTCTGGATTTTTTTTTCTTATTTTGTCTCTCATAGTTAGGTATAACTATGATGAAAATTACAGGCCTCTCTCATCTTTTTAAGGGAGAACTTTCACAAGGGAGAACTTGCACAATTGGTGGCTGACTAAATACTTTTTTGCCCCACTGTATACTGTATAACCAGTTATTAGGTCTACGGGGCAAATACTCTTTCAGACAGGGCTATGTAGTTTGGGATTTTGTTTTCCCTTAATAATAAAAACCTTCATTTAAAAACTGCATGATGTGTTTACTTGTGTTATCTTTGACTAATATTTAAATCTATGGATTTGAGTTAAGAACTGTCCAACACATTGTTAAAACCTGGTGGGATAGTACTGAACCTATCAACTTCATGGAAGCATTATGGGAAGAAGTAAAAAAGAAGTTGCGATGAAAAAAAGAAAAATTTTGAGCATTTCGACATGTACAGTGGAACACAAACTCACCGGATTGGGACTAAACAGCTGTCTGGACCAAAGAAAACCACCTAGTGAAGCTAACCAGAAAATTCATAAGGTTTGCTGGGGAACATAAAGATTGAACTTTAAAGCAATCGGAAAAGGTCATGTGACCTGATGAGTCCAGATTGAGCCTATTACAGAGTGATGGGTGTGTCAGGGTAAGAAGGGAAACGCATGAAGCGATCATGTATAGTGTCCATTGTACTGTACAAGCCTCTGGAGACAGTGTTATGATCTGGGGTTGCTTCAGTTGCTCTGGTCTAGACTCAGCAACGTTAATAAGATGAAGTCAGCTGACGACCTGAATGTACTGAATGACCAGGTTATCACATCTATGGAGAGTTTTTGATGAAACAAAATGATGTCATGGCCGTATTCCAGGTCTCAGATTGTTAAAGAATGGTTCTGTAAACATGAGATTTTATTTTTATTTTTATATTTTTCGGAGATTTTCCATTGAGTTCATATATTAAATAGGTGTACATTGTTTATACTGTGCCCTCACAGAAAAGTGTGACTAAGTTCACTGAGCCCCATGAAAATCATTTACGACACAAACATAACAAAAACACCCTGGATATTGAGCAAAGTTCAATTTGTGGAGATATGCTGTTTTTTTATTGGTATAGACCCAGGGGTCCTTTAGCCCCCATGGTAGACTACAATAAATTGGACACTGCCAGGAATCAATAAATACAGAAAAAAAAATCCAAGATTTATTGCCCAGTTCTCTGAGACCACGGTGTAATTGTGTTATACTGTGTACCATGCAATGTACTGTAACCCCAAATGACCATTTGTTACAATTTGACCTCCTAACAAAAGCATTATTGATAAGGTATTGATAAGGATCAGACTCAATATGGGTTTTAGAGTCTTACAGACAGCAGCAGTATTTCTGTAGCGCTAATTGCTACACGCTGTCTGGATCAGAATATAACTTCCAGTTAACAAGATGTCTTTGAAGAGAGCAGGACGTATCGTCCACGACAGGCATGCTCTACACTAGCAATCCTTTCTCCACCTTTATATTACACACGACAAGATTCTCAGCTTCTTAAAGTTTTAAACTTAGCTGAAAACATTAAGGCTAAAAGATCGGCTCATTCGCTAATAATCTCTAAAGTGTGGAGTGTCCGCGAACCAGTCGGCGACATGATACCATTATGTAAAATCAAGCTTCAGGTATTAGATCTTTTTTTTTTTTTTTTTTTTTACCAATTTCTGTTCAGAGACAGCAGATTGGGGCTCAAGGCGATTCTGGAGGCAAATGAAAAATGAAATGGTAATTAAGTCTGGGTTAGAAGTGGAGAGCTTGTCAGCAGAGAGAAATTGAAGCAGTGAAGGCATCGGATTTTCCAAAAATCGCTTGAATTTTTTTTTTTTTCGCCCCTCAGCTTGTTCACAAGAGCACTCTGGGCACAGAGAGCCATTGTCTGGCCCATGACAGATCTCAATAAAGTCATACTAATTTATTTCAAGAGCACCATTATTCCTTTGCCCTCGCAGGTGTTGCACTATTAAAATGAAATGCATTACTTGGGTGTAAGGTATTACTGGTATTCCCAGTCGCCCGACCAAATTGAAGACACCTCCCTTTGAACGAGGCTGCTGTGAGGACTGTAAAAATATAATGGTCATACAGTTCAATACCTCTTTATTTCCCTACATCCTATTCATATAGATAATCATTTGCAGGCACATCTTCTGTTGCGGTGTAATAATTTTTCAGCTAAGGTGGACTTGTGGATTGCTAATGTACTCAATAGTCTCCTTTCTGCTTCTACAACAGCACATAAACACAGACATGCACACACGTACAGGCACCAACGCAATCTCTCCTGCCCCTTATATGAACCCTAAGCTCACTAAATGTAGACTACCAGTGTGGCCCTTCTGGGAAGGTGATTAACTCGACAAGGATGCAAGCTTTGATCTCTCTTTTCTCCAGGTCCCCATGAGGATGAAAGGTTTAAGTGAGCCGGCTGTTCTGCTGTATGTAAATTAAAAAGAGAGAGAGAGAGAAAACAATCTTCAGAAAAGCATTGAACATGTTACCACTATCCACTAATCAAATACATTTATGCATAACCTTATAAATAAATCAATATCAAGTTCCAGTGTGAAGAGCTGCCTTTTATCTGCCTTTGATCTTACTGAAATGTTGGGCAAATGTAGACTTTTTTTTTTTATTTGCATTCAACTATGAAGGATATAGTGTGTATAGTCAGAGTATACTACAGCATACAGTATTATGATTATAGTGTGTTTAGTATAGTACAGTATAATGTTTAATATATATTGGTACAGTATGTGCAGCTGTGATGTAAAGTATTGTGTAGTGTAGTATGGTTAAATATAATATATACTAACTGTTCGATAGTGCAATGTGTTGCATCTGAGTGTATTATAGTGCACAGTGATGTGATTATAGTGTGTATGTCTGTGTATATAATGTAGTATTAATTTGTATTAGTGTAGTGTAATATTGTAGTGTAGTATGTCATACTATGATAGTGTGTACAGCTGTAGTGTAGGGTACTATAATGTAGTGTGCAATATTATGATTACAGTGTATAGCTGTAGTCTAGTGTAGCATGTCATAATATGATCATAGTGTGTATAGATATAGCATAGTGTATATACAGTAACTATAGTGTAGTATACATGTGCAATATTATGAGAGTGTATAGCTGTAGTATAGTTTAGTATGGTGTGCTATTTCATGATTGTAGTGTGTACATCTGTAGGGTAATGTAGTGAAGTGTAGTGTGTCATATTATGATTATAGTTTCTATAAGTGTAGTATAATGTGTCATATTATGATTATGGAATGTATAACTGTATTAGAGTGTGCCATATTATGGTGTATGTGTGTATAGCTGTAGTATAGTGTAGTGGGTCATATTATGTCTATACACATTACAGTGTGTATGCTTGTAGTATAGAGTAGGGTTGTGTGACATATTATGATTATAGTGCATATAGCTGTAAAGTAGGTTAGTGTACAGTAGTGTAGTGTATTGCACCATATTATGATTATAAAGTGTACAGCTGCAGTATAGTGTAGTCTAGTGTATCATATTATGATTTCAGTGAGTATACTGTAGCTGCAGTATAGTGTTGTGCACCATATTATGATTATAAAGTGCATAACTATAATGTAGTATAGTGTAGTGTGTCATATTATAATTATAGAGTGTACAGCTGTAGCATATTGTAGTGTGTATAGAGTGTACAGCTGTAGTATAGTGTAGTGTGTATAGAGTGTACAGCTGCAGTATAGTGTAGTGTGTCATATTATAATTATAGCGTGTATAGTTGTAGTATAGTGTAGTGTGTATAGAGTGTACAGCTGTAGTATGGTGTAGTGTGTATAGAGTGTACAGCTGTAGTATACAGTAGTGTAGTGTGTCATATTATAATTATAGAGTGTACAGCTGTAGTATAATGTAGTGTGCCATATGACGCCTTTATACATTGCAGTGTGTATACTTGTAGTATAGAGTATGGTTGTGTATCATATTATGATTATAGAGTATACAGTTGTACAGTAGTATAGTGCAGTGTAGTATAGTGTGTTAGATTATGATTGTAGTATGTATATATGTAGGGTAGTGTAGTGTCACATAGCATATCTAGTTATAGTGTGGAAAGTAATGTAGTACATTAACTGGACTGTAATATGATTCTAAAATGTCTGAGAGTGTGTGTGTGTGTGGTGTATATCCATTAGCTGTAGTACAACAGCCCTAATAATATATGTATATCTATTTATGCTAAATCATATGAATAAAACAGTTCAAATAGCTGTTTATATCAGGCATTGTTTCTCAGCTTGACGCTGATGTGATGTTGATTGTTTTTCGCGTGTGTTCAGCTCAGCACGACACGCAGGCTGTCGGGAAACTCTTGGACAGTTGAAAGGCAGGTGTCAACCAAGCTGATGGTGATTGGTGAGACCGTCGAGCTTCTCCTCTTATTATTAGTAAGTGCTCAGTAACCCAGCACGGATCTCGTCTGTTCCCGATCAGGGCTCAGCAGCAAGGGCTGCCTGGGTAATTTCTGTCCTGTGACAGAGCTCGGGAGGAAATTGCACGGGTGGATGGTCGTGTGATTGCACTGGTCCTTCTGCACATCTTATTCTGTCACAACACTGTGACACTCTTATTGCTGCCTTTTTCTCTCTTCCCTCCCCACCCCCCCCACCACCGACGACACAGAGGCACGCTCCCTGCCCCTCCTGCGCCCGCCTGAAGATGACAGGGGGGTGAAATTAGATCATCGGCAGAAGAAAGTCGTTTGTTTCTAGTGTCAGCATGTTTTGTTCATTTGTTCGCGGATTGAATTATGGTTATGAGACAGGCGTTAATGAATTTATGAGTGCGACTCCGCGCCACGATGTGTCAGAGAAATGAGCGCGCAAGGAGAAACATGAAGGAGGCCAGGAATAGTTGAGAATAATGGGTTCTTTCACGCTCAACTTTCTTGAGCTTTACGTTTCGAGACACATTTCTGACATAAAGCAAATCCCCTTTTCCAAATATAATCCCAGCCAGATGGTAACTTTCTGAAGGCTGGCAGAGGAATCTGATTTTTATCGATCACTCTTCGCTGGAGAGGGGGCGTGTTGGTGGGTTAGTGGTACAGTAGGCTTCTCACCTGCCATGAGGAAGGCCTGGGTTCGATTTCGGAGCCACTGAAATCGTGTATCACTGATACAAATAATGCAACTGGATGCAGGAAATCCATAGCGTCGGTCCAAATGGGTGGGTTGCGTCTGAAAAGGTGTGGAACAGCTTGAAATCTGTGACAAGCTGAATGAGCAGATTGGATGGACAACCCCTTAACATGAGAACTTAAAAGAAGAACAAGCTGGAGAGGAGCAACATAAGGTGGTTCTAGGAGGTCCAACTATGATGTCAATGGAAGTAAAGATGGCTCAATGGATCGTTGAATAGATTTAGCCAGCTGACTTGTTTGTTCTTCAACTGTATTCATTTGAATGTGTTTAAAACTTTTCTTTCAAGCACAAGCACACATTTTTGGTATTTGCTGACGAATCCTGAATCTAAAATGACTCAAGTACTTACTGTTAAGCTCTCAGCAGGGGCAAGGGACCTTAATTTAGCACCGCTTGTTGCTTCCGTATGCAGTACTTTAAGGCCGCCGGCTCTTTAATAGCAACGGTATCTACAAGCACGGTCGTTAAAAAATAAGCGCACCGTGCAGTGATTTGCAAAATAACTCTCGAGCCGTGTGCGCCGTCGCTCGGTTAATACAGCATGCGAGAACCTTTGTCGGCAGCGAGATTTTATATGCGTCCGGTGCGACTGCAGTTTCAACAAGATCCACATTCTTTTCACTCAACCTTGTAATTATTCTCGCTTATTTGATGTTAAACAGATCTCGTTCATCGACACCGTAATGGTGCCTTCACCCATCGGCGCCCACGGAAGCAATAATCCGACCACGTTCTAAGTTATTTACTAAAAGTGGTGCATAAAATTGGATGATATAAGCCTGATTGCCTGATTCTGTGCTCTGGTGAATAGATATGCTGTAAAATCTGTCCCTCTTTTATTCACCATGCTTGTTTTAGTGTACTCTGAAAATAAAAGGATCCCATCAGTCTTCCCACAGACAGAGAGGAGAGATAAGCTGGCACGTACAGTTCTCCGCTTGGTCCTGCCCACGTTTCAGCTTCCCTCCCTTTGTAGGCGACCCCCTCTGGTGCCGGCTTATATCAGAAGCGAAAACGACTGGAGGAGTGAAAGGGGAAGAACAAATAAAATATTGACAGTATAACAGAAATGAAAGCCTTTGGCTTCTTAAAAGGGAGAGAGAGAGAGAGAGAGAGATGCGCCAAGCAGAAACAGGAGGATGATTTTCATTTCAGAAGGTGATGAAGGAAGGAAGGAAGCAAGGAAGAAAAGAACCCTTCCCACTGAATGAATCCTTCATATTACATTGGTGACACTTTTTTTTTTAGATTTGTGTCAAAAGGAAACGTTTTAACCAGGAATGCACTGATATCAATACCAGTCTGATGTCATGATATTCAAAGAAAAACTATACATTAATGCATCCCTACAGTAGGTGTAAAAAAAAAAAAAAAAGTCTAAAGAGATTAAAAGATGAAGTTGTAAGCATCTTGGATTATATGACTGTCCCTGAGACAAAAATCCCCCACATATACGGTGATCAAATCGTCTGTTGTGTCCTCCGAGAGGAACAGAAGGGAACACAATAACTGAGAGGGTATCATATAACCAGATAGGCTCATGAACGGCTTGATTACGGAGCCTAAATCACTCTCGAGACACGTCCCTCCTGCAAATAAACAGAGCTGGGTGATTCGCTGTAGTCCTTGAGGGTTCACATCAGGAGGCTGCAAGACAGCAGAACGAAGCAAAATGACTGTTTATTAAATCACGCTATGCCCAGCAGATCTGCTAATGGGAAGAAGCGGCGTGACATCAGGACAGAGCGACGAGTGGCAGCGTAATTCACTATACGCTGACCTTAGCTGCGACCTGCTGTCTTCACACCTACCGAAACTAATCTGCACTCGGCCATGCTCTCTCTCTCTCTCTCTCTCTCTCTCTCTCTCTCTCTGGTGCATGCTTCAAGTAATAATAAAAATATATAGGTTGTGGTGTAATTATTTGGAAGTATATAATATAATAAATATACAGACGCATCTCAATAAATTAGAGTATCATCAAAAAGTTGATTTTCATTTTCATTCAAAAAGTTAATCTCATTTATGTTATGATGTGTATAAGCACTCATCTATATTACTGCATATAGATTCATTACACACAGACTGATATATTTCACTTGTTTATTCCTTTTCATTTAGATGATTTTGGCTCACAGCTAATGAAAACCCAAAATTCATTATCTCAGAAAGTTCAAAAATATTGTGAAAAAGTTCAGTATTAGAGACTCATGTTGTCACACTCTAATCAGCTAATTAACTCGAAAAACCTGTAAAGCTTTCCTGAGACCGTTAAATGGTCTCTCAGTCTGGTTCAAAAGGCTACTGTACACAATCATGGGAAAGACTGCTGACTTGACGGTTGTCCAGAAGATGATGAACTGGATTATGAAACAAAGCCCATTCAAGAATTTGGGGGGAGATTCACAAGGAGTGGACTGCAACTGGAGTCAGTGCTTCAAGAGCCACCACACAAAGACGTACTGTACTGTAGGCAGGACTGGATAGGAGAACTATGTCAAGCCACTCTTGAACCAGAGACAATGTGAGAGACATCTTATCTGGTCTAAGGACAAAAGGCCTGGACTGTTGTTTAGTGGGCCAAGGGCCTCTTTTCAGATGAAAGTAAATTTTGCATTTCATTTAGAAGTCAAGGCCCCAGAGTCTCGCATCTCAGATCATAATATCACTGTGCTTGATTGGCCAGCAAACTCCCCCGAGCTAAACCATATAGAGAATCTATGGGATATTATGAAGAGGAATACTGTGAGACACCAGACCCAACAACACAGAAGAGCTGTAGGCCGCAATCAGAGCAACCTGGGCTTCCATGCCACACTGCATTGCTGCAGTAATTCATGCAAAAGGAGCCCCGACCAAGTGCTGAGAGCTGTACACATTCATACTTTTCAGTAGTCCAACATTTCTGTGTTAAAAATCTTTTTTTTAAATTGGTCTGGTGTAATATTTAAATTTTCTGAGATAGTGAATTTTGGGTTTTTATTAGCTACAGTATAAGCCATAATCATTAAAATTAAAAGAAATAAAGGCTTGAAATATATCGGTCTGTATGTATTTCACTTTTTAATTGAATTACTGAAATATATCGACTTTTCAATGGTATTCTATTATATCGAGCTGCTACAGTATATAGCATATATGGTATATAGCATAAGATGGTTGATGGTTGGGGAGCAGAGCAGGACACAATGAATACTGAAAATGTGTTTACTGGGGTTCAAGAATCAGAAGCTTCAGGAGAAAACAGAACCTCTAGTGTATATTCTATAGATAAAGTATTATTATGTTACACTGTGATTTTTTTTATTAGAAGGTCCCTAAAATCACCCTTTTTTCACTCAGTCACTCAATTAATCAAATTGTTTTCTGCCTCGCCAAATCTATACTCTATACAACAAAATTATTTTCAATTTTCATCAATTTTGATTTAGACAGCACAGTGACTTAGTGGTTGGCACTGCCGCCTTGCCCCTCCAGGGTCCGTGTTCAATTTCTGCCTCCTCCAGGTACTCAGGTTTCCTCCCACAGTCCAAAGACATAAGGCTAATCGGTGTTCCCAAATTGCCTAAAGTGTGTGAATGAGTGTGCGAGTGTTTGTGCCATTTTAAAGCAATGGATGTTATAAACAAAACAATAAATTAATTTTAACAGGAAAATAATAAAAACTAATGTTTTTCTGAAGAAAATGTGAAATGTGAAAGTAGTGACATAAAACACACTTTGGATGTATTTGTCAACACTGTCACACAATAAGGTACCACCGTCTGATGAATTTACAAAAATTCAAGGTTATAGATTATGCTAGATAATGTCTGATATGTATGTGGGTGCCAGTTTGTTTTTGCATAATTTGTTACATTCATTTTTAATATGCTTGAATGTCATAAATTTTTCAAAAAATTACCCCAAATTGAGTGTTAACATGTTTTTGTTGTGACCACAGAAGTATGAATGTAAAATCTTTAAAATATAAAAAATGATCAAACTTACAAGACCCTGAGCAGTTGAACAGGTTATAGAACAAACAGGGAATCATGAAAGATTGCCTGGTCGAAAATGTTGACAAAAACTTAGGACACAAATTTACCAAATTAAAAATTTGAGTTAAAAAATGCAATTTTTTAAAACTCTAACAGCAATTAGTTAATTAAGATGTACTTAGCACCCAATAAGTGATTTTTTTTCATATATTTTAATCAGTTTTGAAATGCAAAATCAATTTGAAAATTTAAACTGCTGTCCTGGGCAAGGACTTTTTCAGGTCTAGTGAGGACACTTCAAATAATACTTGGTAAAAAGTATTCTGTTATGCTGAGTTGATTCAGCTTATGAAATTGATCACAATCAAAATGTGAATTATTTCTGAATTTTACAGTTTTTTTTTTTCAACATTATATGCTGGGCATGTTTTGTAACAGTTCCTAAGAATGACAAAATTATTATTATCTGTTTTTTTGCATTTAAGTTTTATCTGGAATTTTCTTCAGGATCAATGAAGTACCTACTGTATCTATCTATCTATCTATCTATCTATATATATATATATATATATATATATATACACTAGTGATGCGCGGGTCATCTGGTAACCCGCGGGTCGGGTTGGGGC
>JAQQZS010000005.1:27348122-27369858 GCA_030068045.1 Platyallabes tihoni
CCTTAACCCTATCTGCTCCAGGGGCGCTGCTCCGTAAGCTGGCTGACCCTGCGCTCTGACCCCAGTTTCCTAATTGGCATATGCGAAAATTGAGCAATTTCCCTCTGGGATTAATAAAGTTCTAAAAAAAAAAAAAAAGTATTAACATCTTGCTGGTTCTGAGTGTAGGTTACCACATTACTGATATGCACATATATAAATGTGATTTTGTATTTTTATTTTCCAAGCTGCTGAATCCCAAGTGAATGTATTCGTTATTCCCTAATGCACTGGGGAATTATGCATGCATTAAGGTATTTATTTAATTATTTATATGAGCATATCTAAGGACTTCAGTATAAAGTGTTACACAATTGTTGGATTATGATTGTAAAACAGGGATGAAACATTCGACATTGTTACCGGAGTATACCCCGATCAGTCATAACAATAAAACCACCTAGGTTATGTTCTCACTGTGCCACCAGGGCAGCCCTGGCCGCTGGGTGCGCGGATCTGCAGGGCCTCTGGGGTTGTGCTTTGGTGTCTAGCACCAGGATGTTGGCAGTGGAAGCTTACGATGCTGTGGGTTGTGTGGTGAGGCCTCTGTGGATCGGACTTGTTTTTCTGGTGCATCCCATGGGTGCTTGATTGGATTGAGATCTGGGAAGTTTTAAGACCTTGGGATCTTTGCCTGCTGATTTTTTTTCTGCGATTTACGCTACATTGGCTTTTCTGTGGGATTTGGCTGAACCGTCTGGCTTTTGACCTCCACAGGCCTGGGTGAACCTCGGGTACCCATGATCCTGTCACCGGTTTACTAGTACATGATTGGTGATTGTGCTTTTAGTTCACCTGGTGGTGGTGTCAATGTTATGGCAGGGACTATTACTGTAAATTACTAGGGACTGTGGAGGCCAGTGATGACCAATGTATGGGAATAACCAATTTGTACAACCCTGGTAGGACTTTTAATCAACACTCACACATACTACAGGCAATTTGGAAATACCAATTAGCTTTGGACTGTGGGAGGAAATTGGAGTGCGCAGAGGAAACCCACCAACCACACAGGGAGAACATGCAGACTCCATGCACGCAGACCTGACGTGGGAATCGAACCCAGGACCTGGAGGTGCAAGGCGGCAGCGCTAACCACTAAGTCACTGTGCCACCATATTGTACATCAGAACCTTTTTTATAACATAATGAACAAATATTTCATATGTGTGTTGACTGTTTTTTGTCAAAATTCTAAGAATTCTATTTTATAGTACCCGAGTTGTCCACTTCAGTCTTCCTTCCTTCAGTGTACTGTACATTTTCTATACTGTCAAGTCCAGTAGTATAGTCAGTAATCAATTTACAAGGACATATCAAGGACATCAAGGTTGAATTCTTCAAATAATCCATAAGAATGTGAAAACATAGAAAACAAAGAAGAATAGATCCTGTACCCAATTCCCCCAGGTGATTATAGGATTTTGATAAGCCTGAAAGTTGAGCAATGTGTTTTTATGTGTTATTATTATTTTTTTTTAACATTAGCTAACAAACTGGAGTGTCTAGTCAATAATGGAAAGCATGAATCGATACTCCACTAGGCGTGTTTCAGCATCCTTACTGTAGCTCCATGATAAGCTACAACCCACACAATAAGATGGAAAAAAAAACAATAAATAACTTATTGATCGTTCTTGTAGTAAAGCATAAGAATCTTAACCAGTGAGAGGACTTGGATATAATTGGGCCGTGCAAGCAACATTCATCTTGATTACAGTCAATTTAAACCTATAAGGATTGGCTAACTATTGGTCATTCATCAAAGTCACATTGGCAGGACGTGGCAAATGAAACTTTCGCCTGTTTGTACCTGTTTCGTCAAATGTAAGTGGTGTGTCACCTACAGGTTCGGATTAACAAACATAAGACAAAAGTCCAGAAACTTAATTCTAAACATAGCTTCATTGTTTAAAATTTAGGTACAACTTTCTCTTAAGCAGTTTTGGGTGCACGAACACTCCAGTTTTACCCACAAACCACCAGACATGTAGCACTAAACCAGAACACTAATCACTTGTCTGTAACATTTCACTGTCTCTCATGTCTCCCTAATGGGAACATAACCAGCTGCATCCTACATGGCACATCTGGGATTTGGGATTTGAGCGACCACAGTACGAGCTGCCACAGTATGCCGCAGGTTTCCTTTCCCTTACCTACAAACGCTCGGGATTTAAATGGATTTCTATAACAAAAACATATGTTTTTCTTTTTCCTTAATCCTCTTAATGTGCTGGATCAAGTGCTATTTTATGTATAACAATAAAAGTTACAACTAGGTATATTCACGCAACAATATAATAGCAAGTTACTAGATTCCTATTATGTAAATTTTTGTTATTTTATTTATAGTTGAGCTTTTAAATTGCTTATTTTTTAAGTGTCCCTGGTTTTTTATATTACATTGAATTACATTGGTAGCAGTAAAGGGGAAAATTCTTTAGTCTGAATTTTAGTACTGGTGTATATACATAACAGCAATGTGAGGAAGTGCAAGTGGTTGTCTGTGTCTGAGTCCCTGCATGAGGAAGCTCTTCTGCATTCGCTTTCTCTTGGCTACAGGAAGCAGAAGCTCTTCCTTGACCACAAAAGATAGAATATTTTGTCCTTGCTTTGAATGGCTGATGTCCTTCACTATCTTCCAGCACTGTACAGTAGATGCTGTAGATTGCAAGCTTATCAGTTGCTAAATGATTGCACCACCCTCTGGAGAGCCCACATATCCTGCTTGGTGCTGTTCCCAAACAGGTTCTGATGCGTCCCATCAGGATGCTCCTGGTGGTCCATGTATAAAAGTTGCTTAGCATCTTGGAGCTTAATCCTTCAAGCATCTAAGGTGGTAAAGATGCTTGCAGGCCATGATGTGACATGGTTGATGGCATGGTGTTGATGTGACAGGACCAGGAGAGGAGAGGTCCTGCATAATGTAAACAGCAAGTTAGTGGATATTGTAAACTCTCTTTACTGATGAGGTTTACTAGCTGAGCTTAAACTCCTCTCCTGCTTCATGCTAAAGTTCCTGACATTCAGGCGGTTGCTCTCCTGGCACCAGTTCCCCAGGTTTTTCATCTCCTCCAGACAGGTTTCTTGTCATCATCAGAGATCGGGTCATCTCAACAGTTTCTTCTTGATAATGGAGGTAGAGTCGGTAGTGTCCATACAGTTATTGGTGTACAGCGACTGAGGATGAGGGAAGGTGAGACAAGTCTGCCCATCTGTACTGCTTATAGCCGGGCTAAGTCTCAGGTCCTCCAACTCAGTGTGAATTATAATGTTAAATACTGAACTCTTGACAACAAACTGCATTTTAACATAACTCTCTTCCAGGTGTTCAAATTGTTCAAGGCTTTTGTTTGAGGTGTGTAATGATGAGCAATTTGGACAATACAGTATGTGAACTATAATAGGTCCAGTGCGCCACTAATTGAAGAGGTGATGAAGTCTCTAACCAGTCTTTTGAAGCACTTCATCACGCATGAGGTCAGGGCTACTGGCCGATAGCCATTGCATCAGGTGGGTTGGGGTTTCTTCAAGAAAGGAGCGATAACGGACTGTTTGAAGCAGAAGCGACTACTTGACCATGACAAGGAGAGCTTGAATATCTCTGTAAACACTGGTGCTAGCTGTTCAACACAGGCTCTAAGGACCTGACCTGAGATGTTGTCTGGTCCTGCTGACTTCCTGATGTCCTGACTTGACACTTTCTACATGGCTGTTGCCATTAGTTCTGATAGCACTGGAAGCACAAATAGCACTGTTAGCCCCAGCCTCAAAGCAAGAGTACAATGTGTTCAGCTTGTCCACCAGAGATGCATTCGCATTTATCATTCTGGAAGCGTGTTTGATTGCTTTCACTCATGATGAAACTAGTTGCAGCGATGCACAATCTCAGAGCATTGCGGATGGTTTAGAACCGTTATGATTTTTATTTTATTTATTTTTTATTTTTTTGGATGGTGCCAACCCATATTTTCACATTAAATCCCACAAACACTTTCATAAATGTTAGTGTAAAATTAAAATCCAGTCTACTCTAGAACAATCTGGCAACCTTCTGGTGAATGAAGGCATAAAACTTCATAAAGAAATCCTTATGCCAATAAATGACGACTACGGTCGAGTAACATTCAGCATATGGAACAACTAATTCTTGAACATAACTTTTTGCCAACTTGTGAAAGAGATGCACCTGTCAGTGGGAACTGTACACACAATCATTCACCAACACCACTTGCACATTACCACATCCCCTGTACATTCCTGACCTTGCTCTACGCCATTTCCACGTTTGGGTCATTAAAGGAGTTCCTGGGAGGCCAGAGTTTCAGTTGTGAAGCAGACAGTCCGATCATGAGAAAGCTTTGTTCCTTGATGGAGTCCAAGCACTAGTGAAACACTGGGATAAGTGCATTAGTGTAGCAGGGGATTATTTAGAGAAATAAAGGGCGTTGGTACTCTCATAAATGTGTTGTGTTATTCTGCACAATCAAAAGTCCCGGTTTGACTTGAAATTAGATAGTTTTTTTTTTTAAACAATTTATAAAACCGATTCTGAATACAAGCAACACTCTGTGTTTACTATGAATATTATCATGAATCTATGAACCCTTCATAGAACTATTGTCTATACCACTTATCCCGTGTTGCGGTGTGTGGGAGCCTGGAGCCTATCCCAGGCAACCTAAAGCACAAGGCTGGGGTGAAATCAATTCACTAAAATTCATAAAATCTAGCTCTGAGCTGCTTTTACACTATGTATGACGTTTTTTGTCGGGGCTTTTTGTGGTTATTTCTGTACATCCACTGTTTTTTATACACTGTCTTCTGTCGCTGTCATGGAGATCATTGCCATCATGATCCTATGTACTGTAGGCTGAGCAAAATGGAAAAAAATCCCATCAATGATTGATGGGCACCGTTTCTGTTCTTCTTCCTCACATTTACTTTAATGAAAGCTTCACTGTTTATCCTTTCAAAGTCACCTGTAGTCTTTGAAAACTGTGACATTTTGATGAAAAATGCAATAAAATGGAGCAGTACCTTGTTTTATGGTGTCTCCTTGGAAGTTTGTAGGTTTGACCTTATGTATCCCAATGACCATGCTGCTTTCAACAAGAAGAACAAAAAGAAAATGGCTGCTCTTTTGGACCAGAATCAAAGTTTGATGTTTGTCTGTTGGTCTGCGTCTGTTACCAGTAGACGTAAACACTCAGAAGCATCCTGTCAGGTCTGAAAAGTGGATTTGTCTTCCAGGCTCGTGCTCTCTTGACCTGCGTGGCTTTACAGGGATTTGTGTCTGGGTGTGAGGTGTGTGTGACTGGAAAAATCTTTCAAGGTACACGAAATTTCACACCGAGAGTACACAGAATAAACTGACTGCCTTACAGTATATGTATTTTATTATTTGGCAAATACAAATCAAAATAGTGGTTAAAATAGTTTACATTTTATGCACATGTTGGTTGAGTATTTAGTGCACAATTAAGTGCAGGGCAAAAATTTTAAGTTATATAAAAGGAAGTGCAGGATCAAGCTATTTTATATTTTATTTTGTATATATATAATCCTATAAGCCATTTTAGGCTGCAATTTACTGATTACATACCGTACGGTATATACAGTATTGTATGATGGCTTATGATTCACATTCTCCGCACTTTATCATTAGGTTAATTTACTAAACAATTCGTACGTTTCTCATGATATTCAGAACGACTGCCCACACATGCAGTGCATATGCTTTTACGTTTCAGTCTTTTAATTTTATTGTATTATACATGGATAGTTTTCAGAATAAATTTCTATGTGTCAAACTGTTGCAAAAAAGTTATAGATTAGAAAAAATCTTTGCATTGTGAACATCTGTAGAAAGTAATCTGTTGCCCAAAACCTGTTAGGATTGACATTAAAATGCCGAACATTAAACCCAATATTGTGTGGCCACCAAGGCAGCTCTGGCCACTGAGGACATAAGTCCGAAAGACCTGGTTGGGTCTGATTTCCAGTCTGGCACTGGGATGTTAGTGGCAGATCCTTTGGGTGCTGTGGGTTGCTGGGTGGGGCCTCCATTGATCCATTGTCTATACCGCTTATCCTGTGTTGGGGTGCAAAAGCACACCCACTTACACACACCATCATACACTGAAGGCTGCAATTTGGAATTACCTATCAGCCTAAACTGCGTGTCTTTGGACTGTGGATCAAATCCAAAAAGCTTAGGGAGAACATACAAACTGGGGGCGTGATTTTAACCTCCAACCCTGGAGGTTCAAATTGGCAGTGCTGACCACTAAACACACATTGCCAGTAATGTGTGAATGAGCGAGTTAGTGTGTGAATGAGTGTGAATTGGCACTACGTCCAGGGTGTACCCTGCCTCGTGCCCTTAGTCTCCTAGGATAGGCTCGTCATGCCCCGGGTTACAGGATAAAGCAGTATAGACGAGTGAGTGAGTGAGTACATTTCCTTGCATGACCAAGACAGATGTGGAGATGAAGCTTACAAACTGGTATTTGCAAATAAATAAACTGATTGCAATATTATTTCCAAATCTTTGAAAAAAAATATCTGTCAAGGCAGTGGGTACAATGTATAAAACAATTGCACCACCCTCTCATTTTTTCTTCCCTTTTTAATGAATTTTCTTTGAAAAGCTTTTTATAAATTAAACTTTAACATCAGTCCTGCATCCTTTACCATCCATTTGCTTTCGATCTCACCAAATCTGTTTTGTGTAATGTACTGTTCCTGAGATGAATTCTGCACTCCAGTAGCAACACCAAACATATGTGAAGTCTCGTTGTCAATTTTTTGAGAAGGTGTGTGTGTGCGTCTGTGTAGGGAGGCATAACCTAAATTTTCCCCACTGTGTGTTGAATAAGAACCTCATATGAAGCAGTGGAAGCAGTGCATAATGCTAGGGGCCTTTTAAACAGCAAAAAGTGTTTAAGTCTGTATTAGTACCCCTTAATTAAATCCAAATTGCAGCAAACACAAAGTAAATGATTGCTTTTGATCAGAGGACTCTATCTGCTTCCATTTAAAGTCAAAAGCCCACGAGGCGAAATACATTTATGCGAGCTGCTTTGTTTGACAGTCGTGTCGTGGGCGCGGTGGAGCACTCACGTTGAAAAAAAAAAAAGAAAAAGAAAAAAAGCTAATCTGAGAACGCCTTTTGTCACCAGCCGCACATTCGCTTTGCTCTAGGGTCTGAGGATATCTCAAACACATACAGACACATTAGCACGTGTGTGTTACCATCTGTTTCTGAGGCGAGCTCAGTGCGAACGCGCCGTGAGGAGATGGTGCAGCCTTCTGAAGAGCACATCAGACAGAGCGAGAGTCTGAGTGCTGCCATTTCTGCCTCTTTTGTCCTTGCGGATCCAAATCCGCCTTCATACATCCAGCTGTGAAAGCGGGAAACACCTTTTGCTCATTTAAAAACCAGTCAAATTCCCCTGCAAAGGGATGGGGCTACGTGGGATAAACTTCTCGTAAAAAAGCTTTTGGCTACATCAAACTGGGTCAACACGATGCTTTCATAAAAAGTTGAGAATAACTTTATGATTTCATTATCTTCAAACATTAGCTTTGATTTTTTTTTTTTTTTTTTTGCAAGCCACAATTGTTTATTCTTCTGCAAACTCAGAAACTCCTTTAAGCTGCAAAAAAGGAGGCCATTGTGCCCTAATGCAAATATCAAATAATGTAACTAACACCTAAAGCACTGCCTCGTCCTCCTGATCTTCATTACGTATTCATGATGAGACGCTGATATTCCTAATTGGGTCGTTACAATATATCTCCATGACAGTGTATCATAACAGAGAGAAATATTACACCTATAAAGGAAACCTCTATACAACAGTAAAAATCTTTAGATTTAAATATTTGTGAGGTGCTTAGCAATTCCCAGATTAGTTATGTTAGTCGGTGATGTATTTTCATTATTCCTGTGAGGTTGTGTGTACTGCTGCGGAAACAAATGAACATCTGCGTTTAATTGGATAACCTTTTATAACAAACAGAAATATCGCTTTTTCTACAACACCATGTTTTGTCATGCTGTAAGAATCACTCATTTGAAATATGTTGCTAATTCCACCAAAAAAAAAAAACATCCAAGTATTACCTTCCAAATTCATTGAAATCTTGTCAGTTCTCGAGGTCGAGCTATCCTTATCTCAGACTCCAAGTCTCCCGATTTACCCCAGCGAGCTCTGCTGTTTCTGGGAGTGTCATCATGTTGCTGGGTGCTGAGGAGACACCGTGGTCCTGCCGCTCCTATTTTATAAAATCGAAGGAGGCGACAGCGGTGTCTCGCCACTATTCCCTCATAGGCCCGACTGTCAGTCAACTGGATGGAGCGGTTTCTTATGAATGACACGGAAGCAGCACTATATCGATCAGTCAGTGTCAATCCAGTGTCTTCTTAGAGACTCTAAATCTATTACTATAAGTCCTAAACTAATGATTATGAATTTACTTAAAATATTTATTTAGGACAAATAAATAATAAAAAATTATAAACCCGACATTTATCTTAGATATGATCTCCTAGTCTGAAGTGTGGTAAAAAATATTTATGATTTTATAAACATTTCATTGACGGTGAAATCGAACACTTCATGCTCAGAACATTTTTAATATACAGTATCTACTATGACCAAACAAAACAAAATTAATAAAATGTTCGAGACAAACCGGGACTTGGGGTGAAATTTCTGGTTGGTTATTGCCACATCTTCATTACAGTCCTGACCTCAGTCCAAGACATGTTTGGAAAAGCCATTAAAGGAGTTCCTGGGAGGCAGGTGTTTCGGACTTGAAGCAGGCAGTCCGATCAAGGCTCCAGCATACTGAGAAAACGTTCTACCTTGATGGTGTCCAAGCACTAGTGACACACTGGGATAAGTGCACTAGTGTAGCAGGGGATTGTATAGAGAAATAAAGTGAGTTGCTACTCTCAGAAATTTGTGTGTTTTCCTGCACAATCAAAAGTTCTAGTTTGACCTGAACGCCCCATGTATTTGATCATTTTAAAGGACAGACAGTGAGTCAGTGAGTCAGTCAGTGAGTATTTCAGTACAGATTTCACTGTAGACAAAAGGGAACGGAAAAATTAGCATTAACTCGTCGTGAGTGTAATAATACACTGGGAAATAATAACTTATGAGTTAAAGGACCCATAATTACAGACACTGATTGGTGGTTTACTAGATTTGTTGTCCAGTTTTCATTCATTTATTTATTTAGCTTGACCTGCTAGTAAGTATAATTACTTTGGTATGATACTGTATATGGTAATTATGGTTTAGCCATAACTGTCAGAATTAACATATTTATGTACATCTACACTCTTGTCTAATATCCTCATGTGTGTGAACTTTCAACTAAGTCTCATGACCCATGATTTCTAGGAAAAACTAATAAAACGCCCATCACCTCGGAAATCCATGAGTTGTCTCTTAAGATAAGATGCTGCACAGTTATAACAAGTGTAAGTTAAGCTGAGAGTACACAACTGGCATGATTCTTTTTTTTTTTAATTAATGACCTTTTGTAAGCACTATTCTTATACAGTAGCTTGTGGAAATCATTTTAACTTCGGATGACAAACCACATGTGCTTAAAAAAAGCACCTACAGTATAATATATGGGTTGCTTTTGTGTTAAATGTATTTAATTCCTTTGATAAAGTGACAAATGTCTTATTTGAATTATATTATTTGCCAAGTTTTGTATTAGCAGTCCAAGCTAACTGTACTAGCTACACTCACCAGAGACACCACCATATGCCTAAATCGCTAAATTTCTTCCGAATTGTTAAATAAATAAACACTCTAATCCATGTGAGAATTGGTTATTTGGTTCTTGGAATCACAATCAGCAAATTAGCAGTGCAAGCACAAGCTAACACAAAATCACCAGAGTATACCGACTATCTCTGCTACCATCTTTCTTTATTCCAAAATTCTCATTTATTTTTGACTCTATACAATACATTTACTGAGAGGTTGACAGAATAAGGAAACTGTTATTATATGCTTCACCTTTCTTACTGGACAGAAAACAAAGTTCCACCACATTAAAAAGAGCAAGCAGTGGCGCTAGCATGTTTCTATGGCAAAAGCAAACCTTTAACCATTTCTAATAGCGCTGAAAAATGTCATTAGCTAGCTCGATTTGTGTGCATTCCAGCTTTGATTTATAATGCTAAAAACGTTTTTCTTTAATTTGTGCTTTCACTTCAAGTTTAATAAGTGACTCCTTGAAATGTAATAAAAGAAGCAGTGAGAACATTTCCTCCCCTGAGTCAGGCCTTAAGTTCAATTAAATACTGAAAAGTATCCAGGCAAAGCATCTCTGCCAAGGAGCCAGACCGATTTTTTAGTTTTTTTTTAATGCTGTGATTTTGTCATTAAAGAAAGATTAGTTATAAATTAATGCATGCTTCTTGTCAAGGTGTTTGAAATCAGATAGCATCAGTTCAAGCCAAATTGCTGTCCCAAAAACAGCACAGGGGTTCAACAAGGTCCTGGACCATAGTTTAATGCTGGCTTGCTCTTTTTGGCAGCGGAGGAAAGTCTGTGTGCTTGTGTGTCCTTCAGTAAAGGGCGGAGCTACAAGTATGAGTATGAGAAAGAAACAATACAATTAAAAAAAAATTTTTTTAATGTATAGGTCCCCCTTTTCCCACTAATGACCTGTGTGTCCTGACACCTTTCTTTTGGAAACACCATTAACCTTTCCATCAATTTGATCTACAGTAGTGCTTCTATTGGATCGGACTACACGGCCAGCCTTCGCTCCCCATGTGCATCACTGAGCCCTGGCCACTCGTGACCCTATCCCAGTTCACCGGTTTTCCTTCCTTGGATCACGTATGGTATTTCCTGACCACTGCAGCATAGGAACATCCCACAAGAGCTGGAGTTTTGGAGTTGCACTGAGCCCGTTGTCTAGCCACCACAATTTGTCCCTCTTCACAGTAGCTACATTTTCAATATCTCGTTACAATGATGGCTGGAAGTCAGTGGGATATATTACGCTAACCCTTTTTCCCAAAGTTGATGTGTTGGAAGCAGAACAAAATGGGGAAGCATAAGGATTTACCTGACTTTATATTTCTAAAGTTGCCAGATTGTGATGGCTAGAAGAGTGGGTTAGAGCAGCTCCAAAACCGCAGCTCTTGTGTGATGTTCCTGGTCTGCCAAGCAGTGTTGGGGGGGACGTTACTTTTTAAAGTAACTAATTACTTTACAAAATTACTTTCTTTAAAAAGTAATCAGTTACATTACAGCGTTACTTTCTGATAAAAGTAACTAGTTCGTGTACTTTTCCACTGCGGAAAATTAAAACTCCTTTGTGATTCTTCATGCATGTTGTTTTAGTCAAGACCTTTATAATTATTCTACCGTCATCACTCAGCGAAGTTTGGCCCATAATCTGTTAACTACTAATACCCCTATCTCACCTTCATGGTTGCGCGGTGGCCGTAAATACGGTTCATCATGATTCACCGTGAGTTTTGGCGCTGTGATTAGGTTTCCATCTTTCCACGTGTCGGTCCTCACATAGTCAAAACGGATAGGTGAGATAGGGGTATATCAGCAGGAATAACAGAGGGGGCGGGTTGTCGGGGACGGGGCTTGTTGGACGACTTTCACACACACACTCACACTAACGGATTGGGAATGACTGCTGTCTGGCTCTCGGATTACATAAATTGTCTGAATAATGTATTAATTTTTTTTTTTAATAATTAAATAAGTGAGTACTTAAATGGTGGACCTAAAACATTAGATTACTTGTCACATCAAAAAAGTAATCCAAGTACTCTTAAAAAAAAGTATTTTGTAACGCATTACTGTACACCCAACACTGCTGCCAAGGTCAGAACATACCAAAAATTATCCAAGGAAGGAAAACCAATGAACTGGTAACAGGGTCATGAGTGGCCAAGGCTCACTAAAGCACATGGAGAGTGAGGGCTGGACCGTGTAGTCCGATCCAATAGGAGCGCTACTGTAGCGTATTACTGTTATACTGTTATACTATTATGGCGGCAAAGGGGAAACCTACTCAATACTATGCAGTTATGGTTGTTCGGTATATATATATATATATATATATATATATATATATATGGCTCCCACGCGCAGATTATAAAATAACATGATCCATTAAATCATATAATTTTTCCATTCTTATTTTTCTAAATATTCCTTGCAAATGTTACATTAATGTGCATGTAGAGAATTCTCCCCACATTCAGTATAGGGTCAAGCAGATATGCAGTACTAAACTTTTTCTTTAAGGTTCACTTTAACAATATGTTTTCTAGCCTCAATATTTGGCAGCTTATCAAATAGCATTTGCTCCAGCACGTCCTATTATTTTGCATTTTAGTTTGAAGTAATTACATACTGACAATGCTTTAATAAGGTGGTTGTGCTCTCCTGTAATGTTTTTGGAGGAATAAGCTGACCTAGTACTTATTTTGCTCACATTAACTGTTGTTTAGAACTTTATCTTTGACAAGTGTGTCCAATTAAGATGCATCTCCTCCACATTTAACTCGGCCCACACAAGTCACCAGCCAAAGGTCTGCTGTTTAGTCAAAAAATGTGTACAGCACATTCTATAGTTAAGCTTGTGGAACAAGTGTAGATTTAGTGTAGATTTCTACATAATCTGAAATCAGGCAGTGGTCACAATTAATATTTAAATAAATATTTTCGGGGAAAAAAAATTTTGTTCCATAGATGTTAACATCTAATATGGCCAGCAAATTCTCATTTATCTGTTGTGCCAAACTGAAACATTTATGCCTAATTGCAGGTTTTTTCCCTCTATGTAAACATATTCAAATCTAGCCGTTGGCCAATTGTTTTTTTGAACGTTTGTTAGGCCGATTGATGAATATGATGGGTCAGGATGAGCACAGCTGTGATCCAGGCATGGACGCATATATTTGGCATCGTCGTTAAATGATCAAGCTGACTCTGTTCCAGCAACAGCATTATAACTCTCAGCCACTGGCTCTTTTCCTGTTCATCTACATTCAGCCCATTTATAATCTGTATCAGTGAAATTGTCACAATAATAGCTTTATTATGACAAATGCATCAGATCTGTGATTAGGGCAGTGATTTGTTCCTGTTCATGCCTCTACTTCATAATTCTTGGTATTAGCAAAGTTCATATGCTTACAGAAAATAAATTGTTCTTATTTTTTTTCCCCCTGTATGCTAGGTGACCTGGCTACATTGTCAGGATGTGATACATTAAATATGCTGTAGTGATTCTATCTAATGTAGAGTAGAGTGTATCCTCCTGAAACGCAGACTCTACTCTTGAGTACATTTTACCAAATTATTATTTTTATTCAGAGCTGATAATTATAAATATAATCAATGACTTCAATTAGAAAGTAAAAACTTTTGGCAAAAGAATTATAAACAATGAAGTTGGGAGAAAATTGCATGTCCTCAGTTGAGGAAATTTGGGTCTCATGAGGATATACACAAAACTGATGATGGCCTTTTACAGACAGTAACATGTGGCTACACGAGCACCATACTGCTACCAGGAAGGAAATTCAGTATAAAAAAAATGCTACATACTCTATATAAACTCTTTCACTTCTAATTAGTTACACATAGATAACCTGCAACACTGAAAAGCAAATCCTTATATGACAATGGAATTAGAAGTTGCATTTCATTAATGTTATTGATGGAGGACTACACTGCACTTCTCATCAGGTCTGTCGATGATGCACTCAACCTAGGCGTGCATTTAAACCTTCAACACCTAGACAGTCAAGATGCTTAGATCCGGACTATTGACTTTAGCTCTGCGTTTAACACCATTGTGCTGACCAAGCTTTCCCAGCTGAGTCTGTCTTTCTATGGGTCACTAACTTTCTGAAAGACAGGAGGCTTGACAGTGCGTGAGGCTAGGAAAGCATACCTTGAACTCTTTAAACATCAGTACAGGTGCACAACAGGACTGTATGCTTTCGCTCAGCCACTCGACTGTCTATATATTCTAACAACTGCACCACTTTCAGCTCCTAAAGTTCATAGATGACATCTCTGTCACTGGTTTGATTCAGGACGATTCTGCATACGGACAAAAGGTGGCATGGCTAACATCCTACTGCAGGTATAACAGCAACAAGATGGCAGAAGGGTTAGCTTGGTGGTTAAGGCATTGGACAACTGATTGGAAGGTCCCAGGTTCAAACACCACCAACTTACCACTGTTGGGCCATTGAGCAAGGTCCTTACCCCTCAACTGCTCAGATGTATAGTATAATGTGATAAAAATGTAAATCGCTCTGTATAAGGCCGTCTGCCAAATGCCCTAAATGTATCCTAAAGATGATAATGGCCAGATGATGTAATATGTAAAGATCATAATTGCCACCACAGAAATAGTTGTGGAGTCGTTTAAGTTCCTCCATACAATCTCCCTTGATACAAGTGGGACCAGAACACATGCACTACTATTAAACAAGATCTACCGAGAATGTTAAAGAAGCTTCGCCTGCCTCAGGCGGTGCTGATCTCCTTCAAAATTGCCACTATAGAGTCCATTCTCACATCATTCAGCACTGTCTGGTGCAATGGAGCTACCAAACAGGATTACTCAAAGGCTACTGAGTGCATCAACTGCTGGGCTGAGAAAATCATTGGTTTTGATCTCTCTCTCTCTCTATCTCTCCCTCTCTTATCCATCTTCTGCACTCTGCCCGAATCAAGAGACTTGCAAGTAAGATCATCTCTGCCATATCTCACCATGAACATTCACTCAGAAAAACGACCGGGAGCAATAAAATCCGATGTTTCCTCAATGCTGCTGCCTTCCATAACAGCTGACATGTACTTATACGTCATATTTAGTTACATTAAGGCATATTCGTACATTACTGCACAGTGAATTTTCTTTTCACATATGCCATAGAAGGTGGTCAGGATCGGTGGTGGAAGCTGGGTCTTCTCAGGAAGAAGAGACACTGTTGGGCTTTCTTGTGCATAATGACTTTTATATCATTACCTATTTATGTCTAATACCTCCTCTCCTTTTACTTTAGCTTCACACACATACACAAACACACATACACACAGCGCCTGCATGCATAAACGGAAACACTTATCTGTCGGGAATTATTTAGACTTTTTTTTAAAGGTAAAGTGCAGGTTAATTTGTTTTATTTTTACTTTATATTTTGTATTAATTATTTTTATGTAAATATTCTTTGGGGGTGTGGAACGATTAATTTGAGTTTCCATTATTTCTTATGGGAAAATTTGCTTTGGTTTACGAGTGTTTTGAAATACGAGCCCGCTTCCGGAAATAATTATGCCTGTAATCCAAGGTTCCACTGTAATATAATATAATAACCAGGCATGGCATATGCTGCATCTGGCTGTAAAAAAGCATGATTGTCCAAAAAATACGTAAATAATAAAGATCTGGAGGTGTGTCACTGTTCTCTGAATTGATATTAAAGCTAATCCTGGTGGTATACGGTATTCAAAGAGTGAAAACAAACCTCTGTGGAAAAAGGAATGAAAAGGAGCCGACATGCTGTCTTCGGTTTGTTCAAAAAGAATTTACTGTGCAACTTTCC
Source organism: Platyallabes tihoni (assembly GCA_030068045.1). NCBI lineage: Eukaryota > Metazoa > Chordata > Actinopteri > Siluriformes > Clariidae > Platyallabes > Platyallabes tihoni. The sequence goes on from JAQQZS010000005.1 coordinate 27,363,808, forward strand.
AGCACCGATACAGGAGGGAGACCAGGTTCTAGAAAGGGCAGTAAGCTGAGCTCAGTTCGTGAAATCGCTATTTTGCCACAGGCTACTATTAAACTGCTGGCTTGGGATCAATATTTAGTTTGCTTGATGGGAAAATTTGATTTGCACATCTATGGTTCCCACTGGCCCTGGATATTACTGTATGACTGTATTACAAGGGGTGTTCAGGTCAATCCAGGACTTTTGATTGTGAAGAATAACACTTCTGCAACAAGAGTAACAAGTCCCTTTATCTCTCTATATATTTCCACTTATGCCAGTGTTTGACTAGTGCTTATAAACCATCAAGGTACAGTAAAAAGTTCATAGACTGCCTGCTTCATGTCTGAAACGCCGGCCTCCCAGGAACTCCTTTAACCTCAAATCGTTGTTCACAGATGTATGGCCTTCTTTAAACGTTTGCACTATTTAAATATTTTACTGCAGCTAAGAGTCTCATCACCGTACTGTCTTCTGTAAATGTCACTTGGTTTTACACCTTCATTCACCAGAAATTTCACTAAAAAGAACTATTTATTAAACCTATGTATTTTTAATACTGCCACATTTTTAAAAAATAATACATTTCACAATACTAGTCATCCTGTTAGACTTTAAAAGTAGTGTATAGGGATGAAAAAAAGCAAAGGAACTTTTTTTTTTTTTTTTTACCTCTAGGCTTGCTTTGATGCTGGTGTTGAGATGGCAACCCGGCCAATCTGGACAAATAAATAAAGCACAGCAGTGATGGAGGTGGAGAAAGTGATGGCTTGGTTGGTTGTAGCTTTGGTTTATTTCACCAAGTAAAATATTGAGGACAGACAAAGAAGGAAGTCATGTGTTGAGTCTGCTCTCAAATGTGTTTTGTCTGCTGCTTTTAAGGCTGGGAAAACACACGGAAAACAAAAGACCCGGAAATTGAACTGAGGCACCATACAGTGTGTACAGGCGAACGTGTGATATTGGGACCAATCCTTAACAGGTGGACGTCTCAAAAAAGAAAAAAAAGTTTTTTTTTATATGTAATTGGTACTTTTGTACAGCTTTTTTGTATTGGCAAGAGAGATTTTATCTCAAACCCTTCATGTTGACTTTTTATTCCATCTCCACATCACCCAGGTTGGCAAGGTCCTTTTGGAACAAATTGTGAAAAATGCAATTCCAAGTTTGTTTGTTTTTTGGTATTTCCCTGTGGATTTCGGAGACATCCAAGGAAATTCAACCTTATTCGGAGTTGGATTAAGTGCATGTAGGATGTGAGTTCTATTAAGAAAGTACTGAAAGCTACACAAATGGGTAGAGTTTCTTGAAATTACATATATGAAATTCTAAATGAAATTAAACTGTATGAAATTGTGATGTCTGACTTTTTTCTTGCATAGTATTATCTTAAGAAAGGAAAAGTATAAAGTTCACAGACACTGTTGGATCCAGAAGGGCTGGATTCAGAGCAGTTTTATAAGTTGCTGAATTTGGAGTGATTAATGTGATAGTTACAAGACTATTTATTTAACAATAAACTTGGGATTATACTCCTAAATTTAGATTTTTTTTTTAGATTTTTATTTCAGTACTTGCCAACTTAACGTATCATTGTATTACATTGGTTCCTTGGCATATGGGTGACCCGCCTTGCGAATTTTCATCTTAAGAACTAAAATTTTGCAAGAAATTTGCCTCTGCATGCCAAGAGTGCCAAGAGGAATAATAAATTAAGTTTAAATTAGGTTTAATATCTATTTATTTCATATTTTACATCATCTACATCATTACATCTTTTCTAATTGTTTTTATATGAAAACATTTGATAGGAAACATATGATTATAGTGAAATGGGTAATATTGGTTGGAACGGATTATCTATGTTTGCATTATTTCCTCTGGGAAAAGTACAAAATTTCGTCTTAAGAACTCGCCTGCAGAACAGATTTTGTTGTATTGCATTGAACATTTGCTTCTTCAGTCCACATTTTCTACCCTTTGATTTTTTTCCTTTTAGTCTTTAGGATAAGTGCTTGAGATTTAAAGTGCCCCTATTATGCGTTTTCAAATATGATCTTTCATGCAGTGTGTCATGTGAACATAAACTATCTGCAAAGTTGTGACGCTGACATTGCACGATAAATGAAGTTTTTGTCTATTAAAAAAAAGACTCGGCTCACATTCGCCTAAACGAGTCGTTAGCAATTCGAATCTTTTTCTGTTACGGATCCACGTCACTAAGTAACGTATTTGCATAATGTCCGCCCACGTTCTCCGTCACGAACAACTTGCTCCAGTCGTGCTAGTGAAACAGATTCTTGTCGATGTGCCACTTCAAATTAAAATTATGTTTGTCACATACACAGTCATACACAGTACGAAATGCAGTGAAATGCTTATATAATCGTCAGACTCCGGCTCGAATTGATATGGTAAAACCGTCGCCATCTTTTCTATGTATTGACGGGTCTCCAGAGCCGTCATTCAGTTATGGTAATGGGGCGTTTCGTTTTTCGACACACGCTGTAGCGGTAGACCAATCATGAAGGACCGCGTCATCTGACCAATCACAGCAGTGAGGGCTCACGGAAAGGAGGGGTTTAGACAGACTGAATCTTCAAACTGCTTCACACGAGTCGTTTATGAATCATTTAGAAATGGGGTGAAATTAAATCTATTTGTTTTTTGGTTTGTATGTTTTTTGACTTTGCATACATGTAAACCTGTTTTAAGAGAGACTCATAAAGCAATATTAGCAACCTTTAAAATGGCATAAGGAGGAGGTCTGAAGGTCTAAAAATATATTAACACAATTCTTGGAATTCTTGGAAACTTTCAGAATTTGAATCTGAGCCAATATGCATAAAAATATGCAAATACAAAGTAGGACTGTTGTTGGCTGTTACTACAGCTGTGAGTGGTTTCCTCTGTTTAAGTGAAGTTGTGGTCAGTTTAGTGATTCTTGTGCGGAATTATTAAGCAGCTCTTAATAACATCGGTTTGCAGCAGAGACCCAAAGCCAATGTCTTTGTCTGAGTTTCTGTTATATTTGGTGGTAGAGGTTAATACTGCGAAGGCTGGCTTTCTGTTTAAACAGAAACAACTTTCCCTTTATATTAGCGTAGTGGCATGTGATGCACCTGCACAAGCTTATATAAAATGCATTAGGTGTCACTCAGGATACTCCCCCTGTGATAAGTGTGCAAAGCACAGCAGCTGCCTTAACAGTCCCCTGACCTTCGCTGAAAGCAAATCTGCCCTCAGAAATAATGAAAAACTTTAGGTTCACGCGTGATAAGTAACATGTGTGTAACCCCGAGACTTTTTATTTTATGACACTTGTAGCGGGTAACGGGTGGGTTACGAGCTCACAGTAATTTTCAAAACTCGTATTTGCATTTGTATTTCATTTTCATGTCAAATATTTCCACTACAATGAAAGATTAACCGTAGGCCTTTCATCATAAGTGAGCAAAGTACAAGAAATCCTGTACTTGAGTAAAAGTAATTATTCAATTCAATTCAGTTTTATTTATATAGCACTTTTAACAATGGTCATTGTCTCAAAGCAGCTTAATTATGCATAACAGTCTCCAGGTGGAAAGATTTACTCACTCTCTCACTTGTCTATAGGACTTTATCCTGTATACAGGTTCGCAGGGGGCCTGGAGCCTATCCCAGGAGGCTTGGGGCATGAGGCAGGGTACACCCAGGACGGGATGCCAATCACATGCTCATTCACACACTATGGGCAATTTGGGACCACCAATTAGTCTAACCTTCATGTCTTTGGACTGTGGGAGGAACCCGAGTATTCAATTCAATTCAATTTTATTTATATAGCGCTTTTAACAATGTTCATTGTCTCAAAGCAGCTTCACAAAAATGAAAAAGATCTTAATGGAGTACCCGGGGAAAACCCACTGAGCATGGGGAGAATGGGCAGACTCCATGCACACCCCTGGTGGAAATCGAAACCTGGAGGTGTGAGGCCACAACGCTAACCACTTAGCCATTGGTGGAAAAATTCCCACATCGAAATACTACACACCACTGTTGTTAGGTAACGCAGCACCATGTACTTAAATAGGAGTACTGATACTTGCTGTACTTTTGAGCAGAGTAAAAATAAAAACTATCCTCTAATATAACCACTCAACTAAAGTACAGATATGTGAAAAATTTACTTACAGTAAGTACAGTAACAAGGTAAATGTACTTAGTTACAGTACCTCTTATCTCTGCTCTTCATATATATGTATAAACATGCCCCAAAAAAAACACTGCATTTTTTTAAAGGACAAGTTTCCCAGTTGTTGCTGGAAACCATTATGCTTCCACCACCATGCTTTACTCACCATACTTCACCAGTGTACTTAAGTAGAAGTACAGAAATTTGCTGGTCCTACGAGTGTGTAGTAAAAGTAAAAAGTATGCCCTATTAAAACTATTAAACTAAAGTACAGGCATGTGAAAAATTTATTTTTATAGTTAAGTACTATAAAAAAAGTAAGCAGCAAGAATGAGTAAGCAGCTCTTAATAACAAAGTTTTTAAAATCATGTGATCAGTTACCTCTCACCTCAGCCTCCCATACATATGTATAAACATTAATCATGCCCAAATCTCAGTCTTTAAAAAAAAAATACTGCTTTTCTTACATGACCAGTTTCCCAGTTGTTGCTGGAAACCATTATGTCTTCCACCATCATGCTTCACTCAAGGGATAACCTTCATTACATTTCATGTGTCTTGTTACAAATGTCCAAATGAAAGCTTGTTTTCCTATGTGAATAATAAAGAGACATTGTATCTCCACAACTGATCAGTGGCAGCATATCCACCTTTCAATTTTTGAATCGCACTTTTTCCTGGGAAGGTCTCAAAAAGGAAGCTCAAGGAACACAAAATCAAGTCCCATGAAAGTGTCATTATTAGGTTTTTTTTTGTTTGTTATGACTACTTGTACTTCCTTGAATACGCTGATCTTCTGTGCACCATCTCTTAGGAGTACTGCTGCAGTCCTTCAGTTTGATATTTCATACTGAGAAATAATTCTTTCTTCACCACGTTTCCCCTGATTCTGTTGTTCCCTGAGTTTTGCTAACTTTGTTCTACTTATAGTCAGACAATTGCATCATTTCGCCTCAAACCAAACACTGGCAAAACCTACAATCGAAATTATCAGCAGAGGGAGGAAACTCTCTTCATACTTCAGTACTGTTTCTAATCCACTGATTGACAGATTTTCTCACATGCCTCAGACACAGACAATAATGAATGCACAAAAGCTGTCACTGATTACATCAGTATGTGAAAAATCTGAAAACATCAGTTAAAAAATCTGTATCAAATCCTTCCTGAAACCAGAAACACTACAGTAGGTTAAACTTAGAGCTTGAAATTCAGCCTAAAACTCCAGGTAACTGGTGGCATGCAGGAGAGCACCATCATAACTGCATAAGCATGCTCCAAAGACATGGTGATGTCAAACTATCATGGATCTGACCTCAAGCTCATTGTAGAATAGTTTGTGCTACATCCCTGTCTACAGTGGTGAGAACATTTGCAACCGGGGACTAATGACCCAAATATCTTCTGTGCTTAGTTTCAGGCAAGTGTCACCTTCCCTGCAGGGAAAATAAAAAAACAACCATATCTGTGACCTGATGAGATCAGATCCTTCAGGGCAGACAACTGATGATGAGATCAGATCCTTCAGGGCAGTCAACCCAGGCAAATCAAGGTGATAGGTCCTGATGCTGGTCCCTTCATATTAAGACAGTGGTGAAATCTAATTGTCAGGCCCTCTACTTCCTACATACGAAAATTTAAATGGTATACAGTACCATGGTACTTATTTGCTGATATACAGTAGAACACGCTATGGTACATGGTTCTACCATCATACATACTTTGGTAATTTGGTAATAATCACTATAGTATGGTACACAGTTCTACAATGTCAGTGTTATGTGAACGGGGTGAGGACTTAACATGAGGCATAGTGGCAGGGGTTAATGCTGATAAACAGTCTTTAATGATAACAGAA
>JAQQZS010000005.1:27388126-27398630 GCA_030068045.1 Platyallabes tihoni
TTAAAGGTAAAGTGCAGGTTAATTTGTTTTATTTTTACTTTATATTTTGTATTAATTATTTTTATGTATTCATTTTTGTGGGGCTATGGACCAGATAAATTGAGTTTCCATTATTTCTTATGGGAAAATTCAATTTGGTTTTTAAATAAAAGTCCGCTTCCAGAATGAATTATGCTCGTAATCCAAGGCTCCACTGTATATAATTTTTTTATTTTTCACTTATTTTTTAATCCTGGACATTACTTGGTTTATCTTACACAGAGTGTGGTACAATTTGTGCCTATGACTTTGACACACTGCAAAATTAAAAAACAAAATAAATAAATAAATAACACTTCATTTGTAGACTTGGAATATTAGTTCACAGATTGTCACCTCTGTATTTTCCTCTGTTGTTGTTTTTTTTTGTTTTTCATCGTTTGGGGGCATTTTAATTTAAACCTGTCTCAATGTGCTGCTGCAGGTAAATGGATTGTCATTATTTACCCAGTGGGAAGTTTTAAATAGCCAGCGCATACCTTGATTAAATCAGCTCTAGCCATCGGGTCTGTGGGCATACACAGGGCCCACTCTGGCATACATCAGCGCCCCTGAGTCTCCGCTCTCCTGAAAACACAGCCCACTCGAAAACCCCCTGCCAGATGTTTCAGTTCCTGAGCTATAAATATTCTTAAAGTGCTTTCGACTTCACCCACTCTCCAGATCTGCACTTTCTTATACGACGGCTTCGTCCTGATCTGACTTAAAACACGCTCAGGGTTAAGTCAGCGAAATGTACATGTAGCAGTTAATGACAGGATTGTACGATCTAATGCAGCTGTGGAACCAGAGAACATATGTGGAATGGATTCCGCAGAAGTGCGTCTAGCGAAAGAAAGAGAAGTAGCTTCGCAAAGCTTTTCAAGTTTTAAAGAATTCAATTTCAAATAATTGTACGTAGCAAGAAGACACTAAGGTGGCATTAACATGTGTAACTTTTAAACCATTAAATTTTTTAAAATCCCAAATTAGCCGCAAACTTGACAAGGTTCCATTTTCCTTTTTTTTTATTCTCCAAAGAATGAGAAAAGAATTGTTAACTGGCATCTATATACATAGCTTGTGTTAATTAAGGACATTCACTGTTTATTTTTATAAATAATAACTTATTTACTCATTATTAGTCAAATTATTATCATTATTATCAAAATATCATTCAAAATAAGAGAGGGGGCAGGATGAGAAAACAAGCTTTTCTTTTTTCCTGTGATCTTCAAAATATGCGGATGATGCAACTTCCTGCTGAACTTGTGCAATACTATAAATTGTGGGTTCATTAATCAGCATTTGTGTATGAAAGAAAAAAAACTAGAATATGTTTATGTTTAAAATATTATCATTATGGCAGCATGGTGGTGTAGTGGTTAGCACTGTCCCCTTGCACCTCCAGGGTCCGGGTTCGATTCCCGGCCAGGCTCGATCCCTGTCTCTGTGTGCATGGAGTTTGCATGTTCTCCCCGTGCTTGGTGGGTTTCCTCCAGGTACTCCGGTTTCCTCCCACAGTCCAAAGACCTGCAGATTAGGCTGATTGGCGTTCCCAAATTGCCCAGAGTATGTGTGTGTGTCCTGTGCCCTAAGCCTCCTCAGATAGGCTCCAGGCCCCTGCGACCCCTGAATACAGGATAAAGCGGTATAGATGATGAGTGAGTGAGTGATATTATCATTATAATCATTTGCAAAAGAAATAAACCACTTCAGGACATGCTGTTAATAAAGCAATAAAATAAACTTTGGTTTCTCACTGCATTTTGTTAATGATTTTTTTTAAACAGAATATGAAGTGTTTATCACATCAGTTTGATAGATCACAATTTTTACTGTTACTAAGCAACCATGTCTTAATTTATCTTATGAAATCATGGCAGACGGCACAGTGGCGTTGTGGTTAGCACTGTCACCTTGCACCTCCAGGGTCCGCGTTCGATACCCGCCTTGGTGTGTGTGTGTCTGTGTGTGTTTGTGCATGGAGTTTGCATGTTCTCCCTGTGCTTGGTGAGTTTACTCCAGGTACTCCAGTTTCCTCCAACAGTTGAAAAGGCATACAGATTAGGCTAATTGTCATTCCTAAATTGCCTGTGACCTGTGCAAATGAACGTTTGTATGTGAGTGTGTGAGAGTCTCCTCTCACATATACAGGATAATACAGTATAGAGTGAAATCATAGCAGTGATAAATAACAGGCAGAGAAAACATTCTGTGGGACACTACTGCCATCTTGTGGCTCCTCCGCACATTCATGTGGATGCATTAATTTGTCTAACTGTCAGAAGCAAACCTAGTTCATTTTATCCACGTTGTCTGACTTTGCATGTCAGTGTGTGGCTGTGTGAGTGTGTATGTCCTTGAGACGTTTTTTAATTAGCATCTACAGGGTGCGAGGGGTTCGATTCAGCACACATCCCGAGCACACTCCAGGGTGCACTTGAACTTTGGAGAACAGGCCGGTTTGATTACGGCTTCATTTGCATAGCAGCCCCAGTCGTTGGGCTTCGGCCCCCAGGATTAGGTTTCAGCAGGAAAAAACCTGGCAGCAGAGCACCAACATTTCTCTGTGGCAGTGGAGGATGAAAACCACGGAGCTACTCGTTGTGACCGGTAGATTCCCCATGTGCAGTCAGGCCGTGAGGCCGTGCTCCCAAATATAGCACACACAGCCGAGGCTGGAGGGGAAAAAAAGGTTGATATTTCGCTTGTCCATCATGGATAACTGGTGCAACATTCATGGACGTTTATTCCGATCCTATGTTGCTTTTCACCTACATCTTGATGACCCTTGATGAAGAATAATGATTTTGTTTTTGTGTGCTGTTCAATTAACTTAAGTCTATGATCTTATAGACTTCATAGACGATATTTAATAGATATTTAAATATCACAGTGCTGTAATGATGTCCACTCAAACAATGACAGACTTGTTTAATCTAACTTAAAGCATCCTAGCACCATATACAGTACAATATCAGAAACTTTACAGTTATATCAATATAAATAAATAAATAAGTAAATAAATAAAGGTTCGATCCTAATCTTAGGTTAGTGTGTTTCGCATTTTCTCGCTGTGTTCTCCTTTCTTTCCTCTCGTCCTCCTGAAAGGTGGATTGACTGCACTATATTGCTTCCTGACGTGTGTAGAATGAGTGCATTAATGTGTATGTGTAGTGCATCACAATGGACCAGTGTCCAAGCCAAGAATATATTCCAGCCTCACACCCGGCACCCTGAATATCTTAGAATCTTCATCATAAAAAGAATTTAAAATTGTATAATTATTTGGAGGTAACTATGTAACAATCTACAGTATGTGTTGTGTATGTTAATTCTGCAGTGCTAAAACTTTGGGGAAAAATATTGCACTACTTTTAGAAAAATAACATTAGAACATTAGAAACTTAGTGTATATTATTATTATTATTATTATTATTGGAAAATTTTGGGGGGTAATTTTGATGAAGGGTGCCAATAATTTTGGATGGTATTTTGGAGATTTTACTAACATTTCTTCCAGTTGTAAAATTGTATGATGTAACCTTGTGTATATTTACACGGGTGATTAAGTTGAAATTTTTTTTATTATTTAAAATGAATAAATAAATACATACATATATAAATAAACACATAAATACATACATAAATAGAAAGCTAAAGCTCAGTGCAAGCCACAAAACTAAGCTGTATTCTGACATTTTTCTGAACTTCATTACGTCAAAGAATTCCCGAAGCACACGAAGACTATGTAATTTAGCAAGCTATTATTTTCTTTTTCCCCGCTTTGTTGACTGAACTTGTCTCTGATACTTTTATTTCCGAAGCCATTAGTGTTCGAGTTTCTGCCATGATGTAAATCAGCAGTGTTGAAGTCACCTCTCCCAATCCTGTTTGTTTAAATACTCTTTTACGAGGCCTCTGTTTCTTTAGGCTTCCCCAAAGTCCGTGACCCCGTGACCTGCACATGTGCGCCGCGGTGTCATTTCTAATATCCCGCTCGCTGATCGCGGCTCTGCTCTGAGCGGGACCGAGTGACGCTCGCCGCTTCGTGTCATAATTTATTATACGCCATTTTTCTTACACGGACGGCGTTTACTGCGGCTGCCAGAGTGGCAACTGGCGAAGCTTAAGAGTATTATCTGGAGGATTGTTTTGCATATATTACAGGGTTAAGTGCAAACCAATCTGGTTTATCCAAACACAAGAAATTTAAACAACGAGCACATTGAGGTTGATGAGTACCGTGCCTGCTCGGCCCCGCTCCTCAGCACGCGGCCCGTTTGAGCCTGATTGGTTGTATAAAATACAAAGCTGACTTTGATTACATTACATAAAGTTCTGCTTGGATGATTCGTGCACCGCAGATAGACAGAAGCACCACCAGGAATAGGGAGAGAGGGGGGAGAAAAAAGCGGTTTCGGGACGTGAAGGACGGTTTACGCAAGTCCGTGTGGAATGGCGAAATTATAGGAGTCTGATTGCTTGTATCCAGGAAAGTAAAACACTGCTCTGTGGTGTATCCACAGTAACCTTCGTGTGTGTGTGTGTTGTGACGTTCTCGCAGTGAGTATGGCACTAAAGCTTTGCAGCTGCAGCGTCCTCAGAGCGCAAAAGCAAAAGTCTGGTGAGAAATGTAAGCTACACAAGTTTTACTCTCGCCACAAGTTTTGCTTTGGAGCTAACGAGTCGTCAAAGTGAGTCACATCTAAAATCTTTATATAAAATGGGGAAAATTATTACTTGGGACGTATAAGCCTGAGACGGAAATCACGGAGCTCACAAGGCCCAGATTTCACTGCCATTGTACATGCAGTTTGCACAGCGACAATAAACTTGAATCTAATCTAATCTAATCTAAAGAGTGACATTTCTTACTTTTATCCAGTTCGAGTTATGTTCAATGTTGTGGAACGACCGCAACTCAAGTTGTCACTTATGTTAGAGCAGCTATTAACTGTCATTCCTTCATCAGGTTCCCTAACAGAAACATTTTATTCACACTCTAACTATGACTTACTTTAATCCATAAACATAAACGGTCATTAAACATACTCTACAGCTACGACAGCAGCCCTCACACTGAATTGTTTTTTTTTGTCCTCCGAGTCCTGACTAACACTCAGTGCAGAAAGACGAATGGTGGAAAAACATTTGAGGGAAGAACTGCACAGATAGCTGGAGTTTATATCGATATTAATATACAACTGAGCACAAAAGCATGCATACATTTGGTGTAAGATGGAATGGAAAGTCGTGTAAGATAGATTTTTTTCCCCCCATCTGAACTGTTTCCTATGACACAGTAAACTCCCAAGCTCAGCTGTAATATTTCAGTTAGGGTTCAGAATACAAATCTCAACCACAACTTTGAAATTGTCTTGGCGTTTTAAATGGAACACCTCCGTGTGTAATGGAAAACAATCCGCCGTGCACTGTTTTATTCCGTGCTCGCCAGCAAAAGGGGGAAACATTTGCGGTCACGGCGCAGCCCGCGCTAGAGTAGCTGTTTGTCACAACGCTCACCGATTTCCCACACAGCCATCAGATTAAGTTACAGATTAAAAAGGCAGAATATGATTTGCCTCGTGTGGCTTTTTCCTCGTTGGTGTCTCATTTTCGACTTGTGTTACAATTGCCTCGCTAACGCACAGTAGGTGTCTAAAATCCCTATTAGCTAAAAAAAACCTTGCTTCAAAAGGTCCAGATTAAGGATTAACATGACTATTAAAAACAAGATTTGCTCACGACTTTATTTACGTGGAATTTATTCGCACACTTACAGTATTAGCGCGTTTTAAAAAACGTAGAGTGCCATCTGTTGAATCTTGGAATAAACTAAAGTTTTTGTGTTCCCGTGAAGTACGTGGAATGAAGGCGTGAGATCGCAATCATCAAGTAGATTTCAATCGTACTCTCATAAGCGCCATCTGTTGAATTTTGAGATGAAGTAATGATTTTTTCAAGGTTGATTGTTTTATAATAAGGGTATTTTCCATGTAAATTCCAAATTAGCATATCTTCTCTTCCCGTGGGCCCATTGCGATGAAACAATCCCTATATGTTACCTTAAGTTCGGCCAAGTACACCAATAAAATTTGTTCAGTAGTTTTTACGTGATGCGTGCACAAACAAACAGACAAACAGACAGACAAAAATTCCAAGAACCATCCTGATGAGTTCTATTACTCATCTTACGTGTCCACAACTAATTTTATTGCAAATATCCTTAATGCAAAGACATGCCAACATGCCAATTTTTTAAATTCCCCATTTTAGATTTTTATAAAATCATGCATGCTAAAGTGAGCGTACAGTGCAGAAAATGTTATGAATTGCCCTACAATTCAGTGTCTATAAATGGGTAGAAAAAAAAAACACGTACTCTTTCTAAGATGATGCTATGAAGAAGAAAACACGAAAATGTGCCCTAATGCATGCGTTTTCGGTGACGGATACCTAAATACACAGTGAACTATAGGGCTGTTATATGCAAGGTGATGATCAAGTGAAGAAGATTCAGTGGGTTGGAACCAGGGATTAGAGCGCAAGGTCAGTCAGGATATAGCACCCTGGAGCAGACAGGTTGGCGGTGCTGGAACATGAACCCTCAATGTTACTTACACTCATTACCCCCACGGTTTGAGCCATCACTGCCTCCAGCACCCTAATGGTGGCTCTTTTTGATGGAGAAAATGCCACTTTAGGGTGTCTTTCCAGAGGTAATTCAAAAAACACCATAGGAACACTCTTTATAGAGTACCAGGGTAGGTAGTGTGGCACTTCACTGAGTACTATGGTGTCTACCACAATACTTTGGTGAATACCTTGGTACTTATTGGGTACTACAGTGATACCAAAGTTCAGCAGGTTTCTAATATGGTATGTTTTTTCATATTAGATACTGTATGTTATTCCATACTACTGGTATAGTGTAGTACAATCAGTTACTTAATTACTGAATTAGCGGTTACTTAATTAATTAATTAGTGTTACATACACACAATAGTACCATACTATATAAATATTACCATTATCAAAACGGTATACTGGTATGTGTTCCATGGTACAATAATATGGTATATTGTAGAACAGTACATACTGTAGAAGCATATACTGTACTATAGTGTGTGGTACATGTACTGTTCTATATAAGCAAACAAGCGCCATGGTACTGTCAAAAATACCATGGTTTTATGTACCATAGTAAAATTTGTTATGGGTTCCTAAGCTACATACGACTGGGATGGTACAGTACAAACAATACCATATTACTGTATATAATATTACAATTTTCAACATATTTTAAATTAATGTTTTATACACACAATAGTTTCATACTATAAAATATTACCATTATGATACATGTATTAAAAAATTTGACTGCGTCCTGGTACGTGATCCATAGCACTATACTATAGTCCATTTGGTATGCACCATGGTAGAACCAGATACAACAATCAGAATATAAGTACCATAAATGGTCAAAAAAAACTGTCGGTTTTATTCACTCGTGCTCTATAACACATATCCTGTATGGAAAATGCCAATTAGCCTAATCTGCATGTCTCTGAAGTGTTGAAGGAAACCTACTGTAAGTACCCAGAGGAAACCCACTGAGCACGGAGAGAACCTGCAAACTCCACACACACACACACAGGAATTGAACCCTCGATGCTGAAGGTGCGAGGCTGCAGTACTAACCACTCTGGCACCCTGCTGCCTCATGGTGATATATTCCTAAAATAATTCCTTTAAACCTATCAATGGTTGATGCCTAGTGACATATATTATACATTTAGATAGGAAGGCAGCTCACCAGGTCATGCAGAAACAGACGTGCCCACATCTGGCAAGTTTGTGTGTATGTGTTTCATTCTCATGGCTGTCACTCTGAGAGAAACAGCGTGACCATGTTGATTAGGGTAACCTTTTGGGCACGCAGTGGAAATATGCTGTCAGCTCGTTACAAAAATACATAAGCGCTCACATCCAATTACTCACTTAGCAGGGGAGACTAGTTTGTGCAGGAGCTGCCAGCGCCGCCGCCTCCACGAGGTCAACGAGAGCGCGTGCAATCAGAAGAGTTTGGGAGATGTTTGCGGCGTATCCGTTTCTCCTGAGCTCTGCCACTCTTATCCTTCCATCCATCAGCCCTCCTCACTCAGCTCGCCCTCCACAACGCTTACAAATATTTACTGTAGGATTTACTTTGTAAATCCCATTTACGGGCATCGCTCTCTTTCCGCTCGGCTCTTAAATGAATTTCATAGCTCGTAAAACATCACACGGGTTTCTCTGTTTCCCTTCTGTGTGTGCTCTGCTGCCCAACCACAGGGCGCCTCTGAGTGTGTGTGTGTGTGTGTGAGTGTGTGTATTAAGATGTTTGGAGACAATGTGTAAAGCACTTCTCTCTCTCTATTTCACACACACACACACACACACACAAGTGGCTTAAAGATCTATTTGTGTGAAAGAAAGAAAAACAATCTAACATGGAGAACTTGAATTTGCTTATATTTTCCTTCTTTCTTTTTCTTCCCATATTCATGACAAACAAGATTACACTTTCCAGTTTTATTCGACTCCTTATCTTATCCATTTTGGAAAAAGAGAAAGAGAACCTTGCGGTTTACAGCTACTAAGAATTTAAGAATTTGTTTTACGGATGTTGGTCTACCTATGAATTATACACCAATCTGTCATAACATTAAAAACATTAACATTAAAACCTCCTCGGTTTTGGGTTCCACTTGTGCCAACTGGGCAGCTTGGGGCGTGGCTCTGAAGTGAGTCTGGGGGTTTGCTGTGGTGTCTGGCACCAGGATGCTGGCAGAGGATCCTTTAGGTGCTGTGAGTTGTGGGGTGGAGGGTCTATGTTTCTGACTTGTTTTCCCTGTGCATCCAGTGGTTGCTTGATTGGATAGGGAGGTGGGTAGTTTAATTGGGTAGCCGGGTTGTTAGTTTTTGCCTGCTGTGCCTTATATGCAGCAACCAGTGGTGCACTGGGTGTGCTGGATGTTCTTGTGCCTTTCTACAGGGGTCAGCATTGACTTTTTAGGGTGTTTGTGCTGCATGGGCTTTCTGTGGGTTCGGACTGGATGGGCTGGTCTTCGGTTCTTGCGGGCATGGATGAGCCTTGGGTGCCCGTCTGTCACCGGTTTACTAGCGTATAATTGGTGATCAATGTTGTTTCTTTACTCAGCTAGTCAAAGTTGTGATCAGGCTAGCTTCTGCAACGTTAGAAATCAAGCTGTTGTAAGTTAGTCTTTGGTGAAAGAGGAGCAATTGATGACTAAAATCAGTAAAAATGTCACTTTATTGTTCTTTTCTCTCCAATAATCTTTATAGGAAGTTTATACAATTCTGAGTTAAAGATTTAAATCCGTACTTCAGCTTATACCAGTGTATTCCTGTAGATAAGTTGTAATTCTACATGAGTAAATATTTTTGGTCATTTAATCCCCTATAACTAGAATGCCTTTACTGATAATAGGTTGCATATGGTTATGAATCTTAGGCCCTTTAGCAAGGCAATTAACCCTTTCATGTCTGACTGTACTGTAATTATAGATGTGACAATAAAGGTTGACTTTTTAAAGGAATGTGCTTTTGTCAAGATTTAGCACTTTTTATTTTTTTTTATTCTTCATGAGGACCACACAAAATTAAAATGATCATACAGTATATTCATATTTGTGCCAGAACATTTGGTCCCCATAGAGAGAGAAATCTCTCTCTCTCTCTCTCTCTCTCTCTCTCATACACCCACACAGAGCAGTAAATCAGGGCATATGAGTATGGAAACCCCTTCTTAAGTCATGAATCATGGTGAGGTCCTAGCTCGGCTACCCCCTCCGCCCCTGCCTTCCTCCTCCAATACGGATCAAATCTGTTAATGCCTGACACCGGCTGTAAACCAGCTGTCCATCAGCAGCCACATGTATGATTTGTTATGGCTGAGGGAGTAACGGGTAACGCTGCCAGCAGAGCCGGGTGTGCTCGTCCCCCAGCCCACTGCTCTGATTGTGCCTTTTAACCCGAGGGCTGCCTCTGGGGCCTGTGCACTGGATATCCTCTGACTGCCAATTAATACCAGAAAATAATACGCTCTCTCTATGTCTCAGCATTGTGGTGTTCAGTTACAGAGCAGGCATGTGCAGCAAAAGAGCAAACAGCACAGTAACAACATCCTGGCATTCATTCAGACTCAATGCTTGACCTGAATAGTTTGCATTTTAAGGATTGTATTAATGGAATCTGCATTACTGTATAAGTGCCTCTTAATACGCTTCATCTGGAAATGATAGAAAATGGCATGAGCTTGAATATTAGGAACAGGACTGAACTGACTCACAGGTCATTACAAATAATTTCCACCAGAGGGCAGCATAGACACAACACTGTCCTTCATTCATTCATTCATTTTCTATACCGCTTTATCCTATGATCAGGGTCGCGGGGGGCCTGGAGCCTATCCCAG
>JAQQZS010000005.1:27408099-27419103 GCA_030068045.1 Platyallabes tihoni
GTATAATACACTTTGGTTTGATTTACTACAAGCTTTTGTGTCACGTCTTGTATTGTCCCGCCGCGGTTGCGCAATACCGGAAGTGGTGTTTTCTAGCCCATATTTTGATTCCCGAATCCGTATTTTTGTAACTAGCGGTTTAATACTAATCCAAGCGTTACACTGCACATGCAAACACAATCAAATCTGATACTCCACACTCCTGACTCGATAACATCTGTTAAATCGAGATAGAAAGAGATGTATTAAGTGCCTAGACGTTCCACTTATGTAAGACCTAAAGAGCAATACGGAAAAGTCTCGCAGTTCTCAATCTAACACAGAGGAACACTTGTGAAAAATGAAAAGGAACGCAGGCATTTCTCTAAAGGACAGAAGATTTATCTACTCCTGGAGTTAACTCAGTGCCTAATTTTTCTTGGACTCCCCCTATGTTTTTCCAAGTGCCGGGAACTATGCATAAAAAGGTCAAAGAAATAATGTTTTTTTTTATTCTTTTCTCTTTTTTTTTTGAAAGTTTGCATTAAATTTTTCTGCAATAGAAAATTACAGCCTTGGAAAAAAAATTGACAAGATTGATGGTTCTGGCCCTGCGCTTTGTATATCACACTGGTGCTCAGGTGGACAAGCACTTTATAAATCATGGCTGGACATATAAGGGATTATTATTACGATGTGTTTTGTTTCATGGTTTGTGTTTTTGCCAAATCTTTAAGTACCTGTTCTGACTCCTCTCTAATCCGTTACTGTAGAAGCACTGCTTTTATTTTAGACTGTGAGTTTAGTATTACATAAAAATTCTAATAACATATTATTACAAAAAGTTTAACAAAAAGAAAATAATGACACTGTGCTTAGCAGAAGAGATTTCTATAAACACTGAAAACTATAAGGAAGTAGCTGCTTAGTCAAATAGTCACATTAATCAGCTTGCTCCACGACTGTTTAAGAAATTGTAATCAGAAACAATTACAGGCAATTACAGTAATTTATATCTTTGCTGTGTTGAAGTCTCTGGTTTTGACTGATCAGCAGGTGTGATATTTATTTATTTTATTTTATTTATTTATTTATTTTATTTTTTTGTAACAGCAGATCAGAACGTAGTCACAGTCTCAAAAGGCGTATGGTTAAGACTTTTTGGTTTTGTCTGTACCAAACCTGAATAACAGGCACTACACATAAACATAAAAAGAATTAAAACCTTCTGCGAACAATTGTTTATTAATATATTGGAAGGAGTCTCCAGTATCAGTTACGTTTTACTGTAACTTGTCCTCAAAATGGAGGACATCTCAGTGGTGATTTCTCAGTGATATAAGTTGTGTTGTTTTTACTTTTTTGTTTTTTCTTTTATTCCTTTGTAGGAGGGAACAAGTTGCTGTATCATAAGTGAAAAAAGAAACTGTTTTACAAAATTAAATATAACTAGAAATGAATACAAAGAATGACGTGTCATTGTTTCATAAATAAAATATCGTAATCATTGAGAAATTGCTCAATTATTGTGCTGTTTTTGGAAGTCTAAACAGTAACAGTATCACTAGCTTCACCACACCATACTCTCATTAATTATTATTTTTAACCACATTATGTGTTTTACTATATTTTTATGATAAACAAGAAGCATTATTTACTTGTTTAAAAAATTACAAAAATTGTCCAAATTGTCAACGTTTGTAAATTCATTTTTAAATTACATTGCACTATTTGAGAACCCTGACACAATCATGAAAAGGAAGAGAAAGGAAATGAGTTGCGTTCGCAGTCCAGGTATACGTCTCACAGTCCTATCCACAGTTATGCAGAAACTCCAAACGAACGCCAAATGAAACTACGTCTGCAATATTCACTCACCGCACCGTTCTCTTTTTTTTTTCTTTTTTTTTTACCCAGAACACATGCAGGTATACAAACAAAGATAAATGCGCATTAAGTTCAAGTCTGCGAAGCTGCCAAACATTCTCGCTCTGGGTTTCATCAAACCTCAGAGTGTGTGCTGAGGCAGAGTGTTTGCCTGCGTCACGAGGCCACATTTGCTAAATGTATGAACATTTACACTGACTTTGTTGGTTCCAATTAAATCAGATGAAATATGGGACCATATATACATATGTTTATACACCCCCCTTTCCCCAGTTTCTTTCTAAAAACCCTCACTCACACATGTACAACCACTCATATTCTGCCTTATACACACTTTCAGACATCCTGTCCTATTTTCTTCCCCAATTCACACTCACACCACTTACACACTTAAACAATCTCTCTTTCTTGTGTGTACACACATTCACATTCAACCTTCAACTCAGTAACTGAAACACACACAAACCTGTTCACCTTGCTCATGAGGACCTCAACGGAGATATAACCATAACCTTAAACTCAGCAATTTAAATACAAATGCATACACACACACACACACACACACATTCTTTTACCTAATGAGATCTTCATCTAGACCTACCCATAACTTTAAATTTAGCAACCAAACAAAATACTTTCGACTCCATTAGTTTTTTTGCAGCTAATTTATGCTGTTCTTCACCTAAAGATAACCCTAACCTGAACCACACAAAGCCACCCAACATACAATCGCAGGCGCACACACACACACACACACACACACACACACACACACAAACCGGTCCATCTTAATATCTTTGTGGGGACCTTACCTAATAATATGACTATTAATGCTATGCTACAACTAAGAACAAGTTTTATACTTGTTCTTATTATAAGCTAACAATTTGCATTGCAAGGTCAATACTATGAAACATTCCTATCATTGTGGGTACACAATGCAAACACACAAAAATACACAAATATGCATAACCATTCAGATTCTGACTCATTACCACACTCTCACGGACATCCTGTTTCAGTCTCTCTCTCTGACACCAATTGACACTTGAGTTCTTACACACTTACACTCATTTGCTTTTCTCTCTCCTCCATACCTCATGCATATGCACACACATTCTACTCTATCTACACTTTACTTTCTCTCTCTCTCTCTCTCTCTCTCTCTCTCTCCACACACACACACACACACACACACACACACACACACAAACACACACACTTCCCCCTTCACCACATCCCAGTTTACAATACTGAGCTTATTCTCATAACTCTAATGTTCTGACACCGAATCTATCTCGGTCTGTAATAACCATTGAATATAATGAGTTTCTCAATCTGTTCCTCGACTCATGTGTATTTCACGGAAAGCAATATGCATTAACATTCAGCAGACACTGAAACAGTGAGTGGTGGGAACTCAGCAGGGTAAAGAAAAAAAATCTGACACAGAGTTCCCTTTACACCAAAATGAAATTGATCATGTCTAATATGTGTACATTAGGTCTAACATAGCTATTTATCTTTCTTTTTTCTTGTATATAATGAGAACATTAGCCTGCATGATCTTCTTCATCTACATTAACTGCATCAGGAGAATTTTCCTGGGAATGCTGGTTGTGAGGTGGGAGGACATAACAATGCCAAATTGCATTCAGTCCTCAAAATACAGCACTCAGATCCATGGTGAGGTTTTGTTCATGTTTATAGATGACAGTAAATCACATTGTGTCCTAAACCACATCAGCACATCACATCTGTGTGACACCGCTGAGGCACTGGATTCAATTTGAAACAGATATTCATAGTGAAAAACAGCTTTGGATAAGAGTTTTATGTTACGTGTTAGTCACATTTGTGACGCAGACCACAAAAACATGTCTTCGTTGTAAGGTTCGGCAAAAGCGTCTGGAAGGTTATGAGTTTAAATCCCGGGAGAGTCAAAAAGCGAGACGCTTTAACCCAAGTCTCAAAAAATAGGCTAATATTCATAATCAACATGGACTTCATGAATTACAAACAACATACTCAAGAATTATACTATAATTATATTAAAATTATTATTACATGCTGTATACATGTAAAAGGAAATAATTTACAGTTTAAGAACCGTTTGTAGTCTCTTTTTTATGTTAGAAATGTGTATATGTAGTTGTGTATGAGCATGTAAGTTTTGTGTTATACAAATGACAATATGCACCAATATGTGTGTATTGAATGGCCAGTGAAGTGCTACTATGTAGGCTATATAAAGCCTAATGTTTTTAAAAAAAATCGTCCCTAGTTATTTCTGTTTCTACCATCTTTGCAATATTTTGCTCCACACTTTCACTTCCTTCTTGCTCGTTATGGATTGAAACGTGGATTTCTTCAAAGCTGTTTTGTCATAATGACTTCTTATAAAACGAGCTGTAGAAACAAAATTAACTTTTGCAATGAGTTAATTGAGAAACAGAGAGAAATATATGTTAACCGACTAAAATAAGAACAAGAATGCTGTAGAGTCATAATAAGAATAAAATGGTGATACTGTAATTATCACAATGTTATTATGTTATAATACTGTAATTCCCTTATATAGGTTTACTTCTTAAGATTTAAGACAGATGATATTTATTCATTAGTCTGAATGTCGGCACAAAACAGATCTGTATCACATCACCATTGTGTTAATTTTTTCATTCCTGAAATACACAGAAATCTGTTAGGTTCTAGGTTTTTTTTTTTAATCAGCTCACAACAGTTGCAAGTTTTTCATTATCCAATCGCACACTTATTTTCATCATTGCCACAGATACCTTTAAAAGCATTACGAGGCGATGAGTCCTTCACAGGAAATTCTGACATTTTAGAGTGATTTATACATATAAACAATTTCCAGTTCTTGAATACATTGAATTTACAGAAAAACAGGTCATTAAATGTGATGATTATATATAACTATGGTGTCCTATTTCTTATTTTTTCCTATAGCATTCCCATAACCCTCTTCGCTAGACAAGATTATCATCTAGTAGCCAGAACTATCACTTAAACAGTGGAAGAGATACAAATAGATCTATCTAGGTATTCTTGTAATTTTATAAACACAGGCTGTTCAATCATTTGTATGATCACATCACTAACCATGTTAATATGTCTATACTTCATGTATGACTTCATGGGTTTGATATTACTGCAAAAAATAATGTGGAGCATTTCTAAATTAAATTAGATCGTATGTATTAATAAGAGGTCCCATTAACAGAGTTATAAAATTTTGTAATAGAGAGTCCAGATTTCTCAAGATATTACTGCCCTGCTTTATCATGAATCTCTTATGTATCGATTTCTAATTTCTCATATTATGGAGAAATCATTGCCATATGTATGTTTTATATAAAATGTTAAAGAATGGTCAAAGAAGTAAATGCTTTTATATATATATTTATATATTTTTTTTTTTTTAACATAAACTATTAAGTTGATGTATCTAATGGAACAGGAATGTACAGTTATTCCTTTTTTATTCTTTTTTTTTTTGCAAACACTTTAATGCAAAGTTAAAGGTTAAGTGTTTGTTCCTAGGATTTAACACTAACTGCCTTCTGAATTTATTTACACTTACTGACTTGAGCTAGAAATTAATTTCACATATCTTAATTATGAAAGATGAAAGTTAAACTTATTCCTCAGGGTTATCTGATGAAATCTGACAAGGTCATTATCAAGTGGGCAACCTGAGCTACTTGAGTTACTACCAATCTATACTTTTCCTTGTTGCTATTTAGTAAGGAATCTTTTTGTACCTTTTTCGAGTGATGTATGATGTGTACCTTCAAAAAAATATCCAACTACAATATGTACCATAAAGATACATTCAAAATGTACTATTAATGGTACCTACGAGAAGTGTAGTACAGGGCAGTACTTTTATTTCTGAGGGTGTATATCAGAGCAGGTCCTTCATTCACACATCCTACTTAGTTCTCACATGTTAACACAGGTACAGGAAAGACAACGAAAAAGCATCTGACAAATAAATACACAATCTTTAACCAGGGTTCTCAAAATAGAGACCATCAGGGTTCTGAAGCATAAACCACACCGTGGCCAATAGTTATGTGGTTGAAATTACAATCTAACATTATTAAGTTGGTATGCCTATGAATAGTGTCACATGTAACCTAATAATAAATTTCCAAAAATTTAAATATATATATTTTGGTTAAAAACCTCAAAAACACTATTGCACATGAACATAAACATTTCATCAAACGGATTGTTTGGCAAATAATTTGGTGATTTTCTTTTTC
Organism: Platyallabes tihoni; assembly: GCA_030068045.1. Lineage (NCBI taxonomy): Eukaryota > Metazoa > Chordata > Actinopteri > Siluriformes > Clariidae > Platyallabes > Platyallabes tihoni. Next base: position 27,414,261 of record JAQQZS010000005.1, read on the forward strand.
TTGTCCTCTGTTCTTGTTTTTTATTTTTTATTTTTTTTATCCTTGGTCTATATCGTTATAGATCTGATTCGGTCTGTGTAGATCTTATAACCAAAAACTAACTTTTTTTTCTCTTTTAAACTGTTGTTTCATTAAAAATTGTGGGGTTTTTTTTAAATATAAATTGTTCTATAAGATATAAACATATCTTATAAATTGTTTATTATTATTATTATTATTATTACATCCTCTTTAGCTGGATATAAAAAGATATAACACATTAAAAAAGAAGAGCTTTCACGAGATAGTAATATTTAATATTCATATGACCAGACCACGGTATATTTTGTCTGCTGTGTAAAAAAAATTAAATTAATATAAATAACAATAATCAATGCTAAAATGTCACATTTACTATACATCTGTGCAACAGCATGGAAACATAACATAACGTTTTCAGTTTTCAGTTACAGTTTTCAGTTTTTTACATTATATACAAGTCCGATCGGTGATTAGATTAAGACATTATCGATGTGTGTGTGTGTGTGTGTGTGTGTGTGTGTGTGTGTGTGTGTGTGTGTGTGTGTGTGTGTGTGTTTATCAGCTGTCCGAGTCCGCGTCACTTTTGCTCTCCTCTGTTTTCTCTGCTGTCGCGTTTTTGGCGGATTTGTTCCATTTCTGTGTGCTTTCTGATTCCTCCGATGATGATCTTTTCTGTCTTCTCCATTTTGCTCGTCTGTTTTTGAACCAAACCTGAGCGGAAAATAACAGGGGATGAATTGAAATGTTTCCTGAATGGAAGAGAAGAGTAACTCCGCAAATACGCAAATAACAAAAATTTTTGTTAAACACCGCTAAGTTTATTTTAAACATAATTTTAAGGTTGAAGTAATTTTTATTGTTACAGCTTCTTGTTATCGCTGCTGTTATTATGCGTAATGCGCAATGGAATAAAGCTGTCTCAGTGTCCCACTTCAAAACACAAAAGAAACCACTTTAAAAAGCAAAACCTGAAAATCTACCAATCGCAACGTAGAAAACTTTAAAAAAAAAAATAGAACGTCTATAAAGCTTCTTAATGCAAATAATGCGCATGATATAAGCCTTTTACTGAAGGTGACGGTGAGTACCTTTAGTACTTTGTACCTAAAAAAGCGTACTTTAGTCGTTGCTATACTGTAAGCGCTTATTTTATGGTCCAATTATGCATCTTAAATTATTGATTTTATTTTCCGTTTTTATTTATTTATTTATTTAATTATATCTACTTCTCCAGGTGAAATATGCATGTTAAGGGTACAACAGATAAAGCTAGAGAGAGAGAGAGAGAGAGAGAGAGAGAGAGAGAGAGAGAGAGACTGGAAAAAGAAAAACAACTTTTTAGTACATTTGCACATAATTCATAATGATTATACAGTAATTCCATTTGGTTTTATTATTATTATTATGGTTATTATTATTATTATTAGTAGTAGTAGTAGTAGTAGTAGTAGAAGTATGGCGAAAGTAGAGATTCTTTAAGTCATATTTACTACAAGTATACTTTATTTTACTATTAGACTTCTTAAAACTTAAAATTACAAATGGCACAGATAGAAATGATAGATCAGATATGGGAGGGGGAAATCATTTTAATTCATTGCTTTAACAAACCGAACATAACGGATTTTAATTTATTTTTTTATGTTTTACTTTATTTGAGGGTTTTTTTTTTACTAGAAATATGCAGATACATGAATTTTTGTTATAAAAAATATAAATTATATTTTATCATACCACATGTATTAACACAGTGTACGTGTTTTATGTTATACGTTTGTATTTTTAAAGTGTTATAAATTAGAGCTGAGTTGGTTTATAACGTAGTGTCGTGCCATTTCTAACTATACAAAAATATATAGTTTACTAGAAACATCTGGTCAGTGTGCTCACCTCCACTTTCTCCTCGCGCAAGTGCACTTTTCTGGCCAGCTGCTCCCGCGTCCCTACATCCGGGTATTTAGTCTCCTGAAAAAGACCCTCCAGCGCTTCGAGCTGCTCGTCCGTGAAGATGGTGCGGTGCCGCCGCTTCCTCCTACAGTGCAACTGATTGAGGAGCTGAAGCTCCGCGCGCGACACCGAGCTCAGGGGGGTCAGAGGGGCCAGAGGGGACATGGACATGTAGGACATCATGTGAGGAGGAGGAACCGGAGACATCAGCACCGAGCCAGGACTGTCGTAGACTGGGCGGAAAACAAAAATTATACATATTTTATTATGCATATTCCATTATTATAGCAGCTATATCACACTGAGGGGATTAAACAGGCTAATTGGGAAAGAATGGCAAGGTCTTTATAGAAATACTTTGGAGTTGCAATGAATTGTCGGGGAAAAAAAATAATAATAATAATAATAATTACATGAATAAAGTGACACCGGCGCAGAGGGAGGAACAATTGTGTCAAATTCTTTTAATTTTATTATATATTATAATGTTAAAGCACACTGATAGGTGTAAAAATAAATAAATAAATAAATTATAGCCCATACACATAAAAATACTGCTACTGACGTCGATATACTTAAAATAACGTCTGTATTGTGTCAATGTTTGTCTATAGACTATTAGATATCATATGAAACTACAAAAAAATATATATAAAGATGAACCATACATAAATTATTCCTTTCTGTTTGTATTCTGTGTAGTTTTAAATAAAATCTTTCTTTTCTTTTTTTTTTTTTTTTTTAGTTATAAGCACACATGAGCATAGATTAGTTTTGGTGGCACTGACACATATGAATGACACTATACTTACACAAAATAGTTTCACAGCAAGTATCAAGACATTAACATATCTATATTGTAAAAAATAAACATTTCTCTGTAAGAATATTATTTACATACCTATTCGTTTTTAAACATCTTGCCTTTATGATACTGAATTTATTTTCCCTTTATGCAAACGGTGTTAACCTGGCACAAAGTTTCGAGTTCACCAAAATAAATTTTATTCTCTAAAACTGTACTAAGTACTGAATAATGCAGGGGGGAAAAGGAAAATTAGTAACGTGTCTTTAAATAAATAAATAAATAAATATTGCATGTAGAATGCCAAAATTCATTAAAAAAAAAGTGAGAGGCCACACAGACACAAATAAATAATTAAACAAGTAAAAACACGCCACACACACACCAGAAAATGTAACTAAATCTAAAGCTCTTAGTCCTGGCTATAACATACGCGTAACTTTTAACTGCAATTATTGTGGACATTTAGATAATATATCAAAAGACTGAGATGTACGAATAACTCTCATTTGTCCAGGAAGCAAACCCCATATTCTAAAATGTAAATGTCCAACGACTAGTGCGCGTGAAGGTGACAATGTGCCACATCCCAATTTTTTTTCTCTTAAAGAAGGTAAAAGTGCAAGAAATGTACGATTATTAAAGCTGGCAGACTTTGAAAGCATTTGAAAATGTGCTTGCTTGCTTCCTGTCTTTCCTGGCCTTTAGGGGAACGCCCTCTTTCATCTGTAACAAGTTCTAAGCAGTAAACAAGACAACCACAACCTGCAACACACATACTGATGATCATGCACAGAAAATGTTTCAGAGAAGCGAATAAATGCGAATTGACTTGTTTGTTAATGTTAGAAGATAGAAACAGTTTTAGGATTTATCCTCTCTGACTCACGAACACAAACTTCAGTTCCTCTTCAACTTCATAACCTGGCTGTCACCGAGTGCTAAAAGACGAGTGGCACTAGCAATATACAAAATAAGGCATTGTATTCTTATCGCAACTTAGTTGACGTTAACTCGAAACTTAACGTTAAAACGAAAACACTTTATTCTGAATAAAGAAAGTAGCACAGATATTAGTATGGCTTCATTCAGGATTCATATAGATTAGTATAGACTTCATAAAACCTGTATAACTGTTTACAAAATAAAATTTATTTTAATCGCCCCTAATCTGTGATTTATTTGCTATTAATATTGGTACGAGTAATAAACTGAAACCTGCTGTTGTTGTTTTTTGTTTGTTTGTTTGTTTGTTTTAAAAGTTTGGGATTTTTGGATCTTTATTTACCGAAAACGGGCAGACAATAAATAAATAAATAAATAAATAAATAAATAAACGATACTTTTATAGCAGAGACGCCAGTTTTACGCATTTGAAAGTATTAAAGTTGTATGAAATTCTTTGATGTGGTCTTATTTACAAAATCCACGCAAATTATGTTTTTAATGTAAAAAGAAAAAGAATTAGTAACTGAAAGCCTTTATTAAGGGATCCATTTATTATATCATTATAGAGTAAAAGCACAACGTTATTGGGATACTGTATGTCGCACATAAATAACTAAAGATTTAGAGTTAGATTTATGTCTGTTTTGCATAATTATTAGCTATAAACGCATTTTGAAAATGACGCCAAATTTAAGTAAACTTTCATACCATAAATCAAATGTTGTCTTTAATGAATAATAAATAGATTGTCTGACGCATGCAATAAAAACGAATACCACAAACTCTTAGGGGGAAAATGGAACATTTGTTTGTTGTCAGGATGTGCACCGCTAATATAAAATATATATCTTTAAAATAAGGTTTGGTGAGGGGGGTTTAGATCAAGTGTTCAAGTTTTACAGTTTAAAATATTTTAGAAAGAAAAGATGTACAATTTATGGTATCATCCTAGAGACAAGGAAATGTACAGTATCACTTTAGTACCACTTTTTCTATGATAGTGTCGCCGATATTGTGTAGAATATAACATTTTCTTAACTCTTTGCAACACATGAAATGTCTGAAAGGAAACAAGATAAGTGTTTAATCAATTGTTTAATTATCTTTACAGAAGTATTATAT
>JAQQZS010000005.1:27436332-27459525 GCA_030068045.1 Platyallabes tihoni
AAAAAAATAGGAAAAAAAGAAATAAATAAGGAAAGAAGTTAGTAAGTTAAGAAGTAAGGAAGTAGAAAAAAGAAACTGAAAATAAGAAATAGTTAAGGATACATAGTAAGTAAATATGTAACAATTAACCAAGAAAATAACAAAACGGAACAGTAAGTGAGTAAAAAATGTATAAGAAGGAACTAAGGCAATAAAAAGTAAGTACGAAATTGAGTAAGTAAATAGATAAGAAGTAACTAACAAAGGAAAAACAACTATGGAAGAAAATAAATAAATATGAAGTAACTAAGAAAAAAATATAAGTAAGAAAACAAATAAGTAAGTGAAGAATAATAATTTAAAAAAAATTTTTAAGGCAGCAAAGCGGTGTAGTGGTTAGCACTGTCACCTTGCACTGCGAGGTTCTGGGTTTGATTTCTGCCTTGGGTGTGAATGGACTTTGCAAGGGTTTTCTCCGGGTGCTCCGGTTTCCTCCCACAGTCCAAAGACATGCGGATTAGGCTAACTGGCGTTCCCAAATTGTCTGTAGTGTGTGAATTTGCATGTGTTATGAATTATGTGTGTGTGCCCTGCAGTGGATTGGCACCCCATCCAGGGTGTACTCAGCCTCATGCCCTAAGTCTACTGGGATCGTCTCTGCAACCCTGTATACAGGATAAAGCAGTATAGACAATGAGTAAGTGAGTAAAAAATTAGAAAAAGAAGGAAGCAATTAAATATGAAGTAACAAAGCAAATATGTTACAAATAAATAAATGAAGAAGTTAGTAGGTTAATATGTTAATAAAATAAATAAAAAATAGGTAAAGAAAAAAGCAGGAAAAAAACAAAAAAATAAGAAATGATTAAGAATACAAGTTATTAAATATGTAAGAAGTAAAAAGAAAAAAAGCAAGAAATAAGGAGCTAAGTATATGTAAAATATATGTAAAATGTAACCAAGAAAATAAAAAAGTAAGGAATGATATAAATTGTTAAGTAAATTGGTGAGTAAAGTAACTAAAAAAATAATTAAGGAAAGCTTCAAATAAGAAGTTATTAAATTTGTAAATAAGAAGTAATCAAGGAAATAAAAATGAGTAAGTTATGAAGTAAGTAAATAGTTATTAGAACTGCTTAATATAGGAATATAAGAATATAAGAAAGAAAGAAAGAAGTTAGTAAACAAAAAGATTAAGAAGATAAATAATTAAAGAAAAAAGTAAATAAACCAGCAAATAAATAAAAAAACAAACAAAATAGAAATAAGTAAGTAAAAAAGCATATAAGAAATAAAAAATAAGAGTCATGTGTGGTTAGCACTTTGGCCTTGCACCTCCAGAGACGAGGATTCGATTCCCATCCGTGTGCGTTCAGTTTACATGTTTTCCCCATGCTTGGTGGGGCTGTGCCAGGTTCTCCTGTTTCCTTCTTGAAAAAAAATAAATAAATAAACAAACAAGGAAAGAAGAAAGGAATTTGTTAATTAAAAAAAACCTATGAAAATAAGAATTAATAAATAAGTAAGAAAATAAGAAATAATATTGTAAGCAATTAAGCAAATAACTAAGACGTCACTAGGAAACTAAAAAATAATTACGGAAATAAGGAATTAAATAAGAAATTATATTTAAGAATGCAGAAAAATGGAAAAATGTTCCTTTATGAACTTCATACTATTTCCTAAACATCAGGTTCTTAATAAATCTATCATGTGGTCACTAATTTACTCTCACATACATGGCCATGTGCTCAGCAGGTACAGTGAGATCGAACCAAGTTATTATGGTCTGAGGCACTGGATCCAGTATTTATATTAAGTTCTAGTAAATTTACACTAAATTCTGGTCAATGGAATTTTTACTACATCATTATTACATTATTCATCATGTCCTCTACCGGGTTTTTATTTTTTACAGTGTGTGTGCAAATAAGAAATAATTACAAAAATAAGTCTGTAAAGAAGTAAGCATTAATTAAGAAAAAAGAAAGCAAATAACTAAGAAATATTTTAAACAATACAGAAGTAAAGAAAGGATTAAGGGGTAACTAAGAAAATAGAAAATAAGTAAGAAGTAACTAAGAAAATAACAAATAAATAAGATGTAAATAAATAAGTTAAGAAGTCACTAATAAAATAAAAATATAAATAAGTCAGTAAGAAGGGAAGATCCAGTAAATATTTATATCAGTAAATAAGTAAGAAAAAAAAAACAGACCTAAGCAAAGAAATTAGTATTTCAATACTAATAAAAGTTCAAGATTTATTTACATCAGGAAGTCAATAAGCAAGTACGTAAGAATAAATAGTAAGTGAATAAGCGGAAATAAGTAATAACTAATGTATTATTTATACATTATAAGTATTTATACATTGTAAGTGCATAAGTTCAGTAAGTCAGTAAATCAGCGAGACAAATAACACAGGAAGTAGCAAGTTAAGTAATTAATGAAATATTTTTTTAAAGAAAGTTAAAAGTAAGTAATTCATAAGCATAAAAGTGCAGTACATATGTAAGTACAGTACTTTTCCAAAGTCTTAGTGACTCTGTTTTTTAGTATAAACTTTGTTATACATGTTTATTTTAGGACTATTTTAGTACAAAAAACATTTCTGATTTCCAGACATTAGTAGTCCAGTAAAAACATTTTATCTTACACGAAAATATCTGTAGGCCAGAAAGGAAAGAAGCATGTTATGTAAAAGAGCACTTTTCAGTCGAAAAAAAGCTTCTGCGTTTGGCTTGATGAAAAAAGAAGCAGGTGCGACAAAGACCTCAGAAGGACTGCAAGATGTTCAGTAAAACTATACATCTAATTTCTTTATAAAACCACAAATTGTACCTGAGACAATATATTAACCAAAAGGTTGTTACACCAGTTATTGACTTTGAAACTATTTTTAATGACTTGCTTTACAGCAGTTATTTGCAAGACTTTTGCACAGTACTGTACAACCAATTGAGAAGTTAGTACATAATTCTGTAACTATGTATGTAAGTCATAAAAAGTAAGTACAATAATCACAGTCAGTCTATCTGTCTAGGCATGAGGTCATGTCATGTTTTACGGTATTGCCATGGCCTTGTAAAGAAAAAACAAGCTGTATCATTTTTATGAGAAACAGCAGCACAGATTTTTTTTCCTTTTTTTAAAGAAGTGGGAAATAATTTAGTCTAGTGAATAAAATCCTTATAGTAGCCACTAAATAAATAAAGGAATAAAAGAATAAAAGCGTATAAAACCCTTATAGTGATCTCTTGCACTAAATTGACTTTGCTCAATGGACTGCGGTTGCAAACTAAATCCATGTGACACTGCTAATCTCTCAGTCCAGTGAAGTCAAACTCGGCTTGTTCTCGTCACAACAGAGTGGTCCGACGGGCAAGCGGCTAAGCTAATTCAGGGTTTTTTGTTCCTTAGGTGTGTGTGTGTGTGTGTGTGTGTGTAAGGTAACCGGGCTATGACCAGAGAGACTCTACACTCCCACCTGCAACTATTACATAAGTAAATGCGGCGCTTAAAAATGTGTTCAATCCACAAACTGAGGCCTTTTTTTCCTCAACCGTCTTTTAAAGTGCCATAAATCGTTTGTTTCTCTCAGCACTCCGAAGGTTTTTCCTGCAAGTGACAGTCGATGTTCTCGAGTTTGACGATGATTGTTTTCAATGCCCTCTCTCACTCCGACTCTGCAGTCTGTCATTTGGAACAATAATAAACAACCACAGACGAGAGAAAAAAGACCCTCCTGAAATCTGTTACTGAGAACAGTGTGGTTATGGCGAGAGAGAACGAGGACAACGGGAACGTTTCTCGTCCTGCACACATCACTGTAATTCCCAGTGCCAGGCTGATTCAGCCCAGGCTTTCCACACTCTTATCTGATCCGCACGGGTGGTCTGTGCCGCCTGGCCACACTCGGATCTGGAAATCTTCTTCGCACCACATTGGCCTTGTGGATCAGGCTGCTGAAGAATGACTGGAGTCATTTCAAGGAAAAACCAAGCGAGTGCTTAAACAGGGGATTAGGAGCGCTTAAAATACAAACTGGCCTGTCAATCGTTCCCCCTGAGCAGACAAAAGACCAGTTTGCAGAGATCTGAAAGCCATAAATGAGGATTTGATCAGGCCCGGCTGATGATCAGTAGTGCCCTGTGCACATGCTGCCCGTAATTACAATTGTAAAACAGGACGACCAGGTGAACCTGGGCTTGTGGAAGTCAGGAAGTCAGAGTTCACCTTGCAGTGAACCCAGGAATCGCATGTGATCCCGTGCCGCATGCAAACGTCCTCGTATACAACACCTCAATTCATCTTACCTGACATAGAAACACAACTGATGAAAAGTGTCTAGCCTTTTCCTCCTCCTCCTCCTCCTCCTCCGCGTTCTCCTCCAGCATGCGAAAGTAATTACAAGATGTCAGGCTTTGATTACAAACTGACATGAAATAGATCTGCAAATCATAATCAGTACATGTAATCAACTTGTGCGCCTTTATATCAAGCACCACTGTCATGTTTCTGGCAATTAGAACCTTATTTTATCACAAAAGAAAAAAAAAAAACCTTGAAAATTTCTCCTCTTCAGTCACATGTCCACCGACACTGAGAGCTCTCTGGATAATGGAACGGCAAAACCATTTGATGCGAACCCACAAAGATAGCGCTGACAAGGAAATGACATTTCAAACCCTAGTCATATGTCAAATGCCGCAGCGGTAATGCTAACAGCGCTGGCTTGTGTTTGGTGGACACTTTTTCTCCCTCTGCATGAAAATAACAAGTGTAGATCAGAGGCACCTCGTTTCTGAGTGTACACACTTTTAGCACCAAAGAGTCCAATCCTGCTGGAAAAAAATCTTTCCAAATGTCTCTTTTTTTCTCTTTGTTTTTTTCTTCTTCTTCCTTCTCCTAAGAACACAGCTGCCTGTCTATCCAAATATGCAATTTTGTCTTGTTGCGAATATTACTCTTGGCTGAGCGTCCAACAGATTAGATTATATTGATAGAGAAGATGTATTTGGAGATTGGAAATTAAATGGGCTTCCTCGTGGCATGACCCTTAATTTGTTTTTTGCGTTCCCATCACATGTGTTTTCTCTTACTGCATTTGCTGATTTGTTATGTCTGTTATTTTACATTACCACCTATCTGTGCAAGTGTAATGCTAAATGCGGACTGGTCTGGACTCACGATGAGGCTTTTTACTTGCACAGCCATTTTGATAAACCCTCTAATATATCATTTGTTAAAGCTTTGATTGTTGTATTTCTCATCAGGAAAAAGCAGCTGTGATCGCAGCATAAGTGCAAAACGGACTGGGACTAAACGGAATAGAACATGTCTAGTGTCCTCGGGCATGGACGAGGAAATCAAGCAGACGAACAGAAATTATAGCATGTATACTAAGGAGAAACAGGCAATATGTAAGGAACGAAAAACTTGTTGATGTGTTGTTTTAGGAAAATAATCAACGACACGATTGAGTAAAGCCAAGTAATTTATCTATTAAACTACTATTTACCAAGCTGACGTAGACAATTTACTGTAACAGCAAACCTCTTCTTATTATTATTATACTATGACTGTGGTTTAGCTAAAGACGAACAACAATTTAGATTTATGATATACGAATACCATGTCCTAATTTTATAACCGTTTATAGTTACATTTAACGTTGTGGAAGTAAGTAACATTCATCGTGTTCTCAAGAAACCTTTTGTGGTTTCTTGAGAACATATTTTCCTAAAACAGCTATGAATGAAAAAGCACTAACACTGGAGACTCCTTCTACAGTAAACATCTACCTACAAATGGTCCAGTTAGAGGTTTTTCTTTGCTAAAATATAAGACCTTTAAAATATATATACGTTTATCAATATGCTTAGATTATGTGCTGTGTCTTCTATACAATTCCCTCTGAATGAATCATTACTATAGAAGTAATAAGATATGGAAATAAGTGCATTAATACTGTAAACATTTTATCTGAATTACTGAATCTGAGCTATTGTAGTGCTATCAAAGATAGAGGACCAGAAAATAATAGAATGGTATTTTAAATACAGTACTACTACTACTAGTAATAATAATAGTCACCATCATATAATGAACGCAGCTTACCTGACCAGCAACAGTAAATTTCATATTGTACCATATATATATATATATATATATATATATATACTAAATAGGTTAAATATCATATTTGCTATAGATGAGTATAAGATTTAATGCTTTTTTGTTTGTTGATTACATTCATTACAACTTTAATACCATTTTATTTTACACATTTACGCTTTTCCTTCCTCTCTACACAACATTCCAGATCTTAACATAACCAGATGAAGCTCTATAATGAACACCTACAATGAACATAGATTATGAGCTCCATGTGATCCACCAGAGTAAACCAAGCCTAAAATTTTGGACTTGATTAGACGGCAAGTTGATGGTACAGTGAACCGTCCTGTCTCACGCACTAAACACACAAGACCTCGTTGATGCCCCTTGTGAGTCGATGAAAGAAAAAAAAAATCTAAATTTCCTGTAAAGCTCCTGCTGAAGAGGTCTGTAGGAATCTCTTTCTGGTTGAGCAGCTTGGAAATGAAGTTTCCATCCTGCCATGTGGTGCCCTCTGCGAACACGAGCCTCACTCCATGTCTGTATTTATCCTGTTCCACAAATCCTCCAGGATCCAATTCATCCCGGCAAACAGCTGGAAAATATGGGATTCCTGAGAGCCCACTGTGCCTCTGAATCTAATTCTCCGTGATCAGAGTTGCCAAACATCCCTGAACGTCTCAATATGTGGTATCGAATCTCTCCAAAAGCGTATAATTTCCAGTGATTGCTCACACTTGAGGCCTACAGATGAAAACACAGACCGGAGAGATGTTCTCTCCCAACACTGCTGTCATAATTATTTTACACTTTCTTTCCCCTGGAAAGAGGAAAAAATCTGAACAAAGTTAATATGGTGCTGTTTTTCGTTGAGAAACTTATGATTTTTGTTGTTTGTTCCTTTCAGGTTTCATTTTGACACTGCTGAGGAAATGCTGTGTTTTATTTAATACATTGACCATTTGTTTTGCTATTTGGTGTTTGCAGTTCATCTGAAATTAGAGAGTATATAAAACCATATAGCCCATAGTCGCCAGAAGAGTCAGAGGACTCGTACAGAAAAGCGCTTTTACGTGTGAATAATCACCTGGAAATTTGGACATTGTTTTCAGTTCATTTCACACTACATAGGATTTTGTCCTTTTTTACACATGAGGCTTTAATGTCATTTTCCCTCACAATTTTCATTAATTTCCCATATAGTGCAATTGATTTAATGCATTTTTTGCACATGTATTTGTGCATATATGTTTTTGTTAATTGTCACTTTATTTCTTTTCACAATCATCCTTTTCATGTGTATTTTGTAATGGTATTTTCTCTCTTTAATTTTTTTCAAGTGTCTTACTGTACAATAAAAATACAATAATTTATTTTCCCATGGGATTTTTAATACAATTCTATTCATTTGTTGATTTTCTTTGTACATCTTATTATTTTTTTCACAATTCAGTTATTTTCATGTCTAATTTTTACATATAATCTTTTAACTAATTCATTTATTTTACACTGATTTTTACAAAGCTTATTTATTTGAACATGACATTTATAATGATTTTATAAATATGATTCTATTTTCACATTTTACTATTTTTTCCTCCCTTTTTTACATTTGGTATCTGTTTTTTTTTTCCTGTTATCATAGTTCACATGCCATCATGTTTATTTTTATATTATCCAAGGATTTGAAATAGATATTTTAAGATTGTATACAGTATACAAATTTGTCCTTTGTGTACCTGTGTACTATTGTACTATTGTACTTGTGTGCTATTTTTACAAATGAAATGTACACACCTACTGTGCCCTGCGATGGATTGGCACCCTGTCCAGGGTGTACCCCTCTTCGTGCCCTAAGTCTCCTGGGATAGGCTCCAGGTCCCCGCGACCCTGAATACAGGATAAAGCGGTATAGAAGATACCTAGGGTGAGGTGGGTACACACCTAGTATTGCACCAGAATTTTAAACCAGCTTATAGCTGAGCTGATTACTAAAAAAAATCAGCTAGGATAAAAAAAAACTATCAAATGTGTTAATTAGTTTGTGAACATATTAAGTACAGAACATTGGGGGGGACACAGAAGATGTCTATGTTGACTGACTTGTTTCTAGCTTCTAGCATCTAACAAAAAAAAAGATTGCACACTAACTTATTGGTGAAAAATATAACAGCAGATTAACATTCATGGAAGTAGCACAATTGAGCTCACATTGCCCTTAAACATAAACGTTATACCATATTTATATTCCATGTATTTATTTATTGTTGTATTTAACATCGTCCAATTGCTAAAAAAAAAAAAAAAAAAAAAAAAATATCAATTAGATAACTGTCATAATTAATGAAGAGAAGCCCTGTAGTAATTTCTTTTAATAATTTGTCCTGCTCAGTTTCTTAATCAGAACCAATAGAGATTTTTTTTATTTAAAACCATACACTGTCTATTTCTTTTCATTATTATTATTATTATTATTATTATCATCATTATAGTGCAGCGCTACTGGTTTTTTGACTCTGCTTATGTAGCAGCTCTGACTGTAGCTACCTACACATAACAGGTATATATTGTAATGTCCTCAGCATAGTACTTTCCTGTTTCTATAGTATAGTAACAACCTATGCAAGAACTTGAACAATGGAAAAAATGTTTTTAAATGTCGGTGGGTTGATGTGGTTTTTGTAAAGATGAGATAATATAAGTTAAGATGAGATAAGATAACTTTATTGATTCCCAAAGGGAAATTTAAATTGCCACAGCAGCTGAATATGTAAAATTAACATAATTGATTCCCCATAAATATTCCCCATAAAATAAACATAATACTAAAATACTTTTTAAAAAAAAAAAAAAAAAAAAACACTAGTAATAGTAAAAACTGTAAATAGCAAAGATACTGACAAGAGTAAAATTATTGTGACTCAAATGATTCAATTTAGTTACATGAGCAGTATCTGATGACACTGGGCAGGTACAATGTTCTATATCGTTCCCTTAAACAATGGGGATGCTGCTTGTCAGGTCTACTCCTGTCAGGTCTGCTGCTTGTCAGGTCTACTCCTGACCGTCTCACCTGTTTTATTGAGAGGGTGACAGGTATTGTCCCTAATTACCAGAAGTTTTGCCAGTAGATTTAAAACAAGCCTTTAGTATCATCACTCCATAACAATCAAAACTAAAGTTCTCAAACATGAGGGAGTCTTTAGAACAGAAGCCTTTTCTTTTTTATTGTAAAAGCTGCATTTATGGCTTAATAAAATAAAGACTTGTTGGGGAACAACTGTTTATAACTGCCATAAATGAAATACAATAAAAAAGAAATTGAACATAACATAATTAAATTAATTAAATAAGAATAAAGCGCTTTTATTTTCTTTAATAAAATATGTTATATATTCACATTGACAAATTGTTATTCTATAAAAGCAATAAAGGACTTCAGGAACTGATGCTAATGGAACATACCATCATGCACTAATAAAGAAAGAAATATGCAAAACTGACAGTGACAGTGATTTAAACAGTTATGATACAAATGCGACTAGATAAAGAATTTCAAGCAACTTAGTTACGGCAAGTTTTCACTTAAAACCCTTTACTGACAATTTGACCTGTTACAGTAGTGGGCACCCACAGCCATTAGTGGTTTAATATTATAGTACAACAAGGCATTTCACATTCCAGCCTCATCCAAAAAGTCCAAACAGTCAGCCATGTACCACTAAAAAACATTAAATCTGTTTATCTCTTCACTCAGGCTTTAGCCACAAAAAGGGGAATTGGCGGTCATCTGGTATATTTATATTTAGAAATATAAGCCCAGAATTATAGTTTTAAGCACATCAGAGGTGTATTGCTCTCTCCAAGGCTTTCTACATCCCCAGAAAATAGTTTCTGGGAGTAACCACAGTGACCAGCTGGAAAAAGGCTTGTCCGACCAGACAAGGTCTCCATACGTCTGTCACATAATAAATCAAAGTTTGAGTGGAGACAGGTCACCAGCACTCATAACCACACACTCAGCCTGCCTCTCCACGCAGCTACCACACACACACACACAAATAAGCAGCCCAGATACCCTTTTCTTCAGGGATGTAAGGCTGATCACTGCAATGCTACAGTCCCAGCTTAGGTAGATGCCTAGCGCATGACTCACTAAAGTATTTGGGAAAAAAACAGAGAAAATTTCTACTACACATAATAAACACACTTATTTCTATAATACTGCACTGGTGAAAAATTGCTATCCTTCTCAAAATTTGATCGTAGAGATATCATTTTTAAACATGTTACCCTTTTTTGCATTACAAATGTTCAACATTTACACCTATTGCTTAAAATCATCTAAGAAAAATCCTGTAAGATTGCTGTTGATCATGTTAGCAAGCCTGCTAGTACTGACAGGGTAATTTATAAAAAATAATAATAATAATAAAATCCTCACAAATGTCTAACATTAAGTGAACCTCTTAGCTAGCGTTTGAAGCGTACATTATGAATAATATTTTTTCTCAAGTAAAAATCTAATTGTAAAAAAATTTTGCCAATAGATATTTGTTAAGTGACAAATCATGTCAGGTCAGCTTAAACAAGCCAGCTAAGCTAGCATTAGCTATAAACATTGTGGATTTATGTGAATATGAACAAAAATTCTCTCAGAAATGCTGTCTGATTAGTTCCTGTTAGCTCACTGGCTATCACTGGCAAAATGTTAAAATACTTAAATATGACTTACAAGTCCCTCGGAAATCATGTCACAGCTAAACAGAATTCCAGTGAACATAATAACACTTCGGGAATAAAGAATTCTCAGGTTGATTGATGTTAGCTAGCTAGCATTAACATGATACATATACTTTAAATTCCTTCAGAAATCCTTTTAGGTAAATTGTCAGCCAGCTAGCTAGTTTTAGCAAGGAACATAATGAACATTTGTGAGTATGACTTAAAATACCCTTAGAAATCCTGTCAGGTTAGTACATGCTAACCAGTTAGCATTAGCAACAAGTATCATAAATATTTGCAATTGCAACTTAAAATCTAGAAATCCTGTCCGTTTTTTTTTGTTTTTTTTTAACACTGCTAGCATTATCAATAAGAAAACAGTGCTAACTTGACAATACAGTTCTTGCAAGAACTGCCAGAAAGGCCGTCCTCTGTGTCTTAAACTAACAACTGACTGTTGTTTAATTAAGGCGGTGGTTAGCACTGTCGCCTTGCACCTCCAGGGTCTGGCTTCGATTCCCGGCCAGGCTCGATTCCCAACTCTGTGTGCATGGAGTTTGCATGTTTGCATGTTAGGCTAATTGGCATTTCCAAATTTTGGGGGGATTTTTTCCCGAATTTCTCCCTAATTTAGTCGTGTCCATTTCCCTCCCATCACTAGGGGGCACCCGCTACTACTACCACTCAGTCGGGAGGGCCTTCGACGCCAGCCGACCGCATCTTTTCGAACTGCTCACTCACGCACCGTTGGGGGAGGCGTAACACACTCGGAGGACAGCGCTATCTGCTCCTTCCGCTTGCGTGAGCTCACAAACGCCCCTGATTGGCTATAGAGCCGTGATTAATGTGGGAGCACAAAGTACCTCTCATCCCTCCCCTCTGAGAGAGCTCGACCAATCAGCTCCCTCTAGACCTCCGGCTGCGAGAGGTTACAGCATCTCCGGATGATAGGGTGAGCACTTTACCACTGCGCCACTCGGAGGCCCAGGCATTCCCAAATTGCCCGGTATGTGTGAATGAGTGTGATTGTGTGTACTGTATGTGTGTGTGCCCTGCGATGGATTGACACCCTGTCCAGGGTGTACCCCGCCTCGTGCCCTAGGCCTCCTGGGATAGGCTCCAGGCCCCCGCGACCCTGAATACAGGATAAAGCAGTATAGAAGATGAGTGAGTGAGTGTTGTTTAATTACATAATTCCATTTGTATTATTTGATAGTAAATCCAGTATTGTTCTAGAAAGTTGAAAACCCAAATTGTGTCCTAACTTTTGACAAGAACTGCATTTGCATTTAGGACATAAAATCCTGTCAAATTTGTTGCATGCTAGCTAGCACTGCCAGTAAACATAAGGAATTTTTTTTTTTTTGTATGGCAAATCAAAGCATGACAAATCCACTCAGAAATTCTTCAGGGTTGTCACTTTTCCGGAAAAACTTGGAGTGAGATCCTGAAAATAATGGAATCAGTTCACACATACACATACATAATTTCCAAATTTGAGCATGCTCAGCCATTTAGTTAAACATTAATCATGCAGGTTATGCATATTTTCTACATTGTAGTGTTGCAGTGTTAACATGAAACATCAGCTGCATGTGACCCAAACTTAAAAAAAAAAAATTATTACGCCCACCTTACCCTCTAGCCAAACCACCTACTTGTTCTCCAGCTGCTCCATGTAGGGCAAAAGGGGCAGAACACTGGGCCCTATACATAAGAAGTCTCATTGGGCCCATTCCTTTCTTTATCCAAACTTTTCATTTCAGGTTTACATGGACCCTCCCACCACTGGGACCCTGAACGCAATAAAATAGTTTACACACAGAACAGAGAGAATTACAATGTCTGCATCGAGTTTAATCATACATAAAATAATGGATCACTATTTATATTCAGAAGAACACCCAAAGTCACTGGCCCTGGATCACAGAGTGTGTGTGTGTGTGTTTGTGTGTGTGTGTGTGTGTGTGTGTGAAAGAGAAAGAGAGAGAGAGAGAGAGAGAGAGAGAGAGAGAGAGAGAGAATTTTACACTATCTGTAAAAAACCCTGAAAATTCAACATAACTATCTGCACAATTATTTAGTTGGTCTATAAACTCAAACTCATTATTTTTTCACTTTTTTTTTCATGAACTTATAAGTCCAATCTATTCCCATCCCGATACCCACTGACTACATCACTTACCTGTATCAATATTTCCTCCCATTATTCCAGTGCCCCTGAACGTACTACACCTACGTATGTGATGGAATGCACACAGGAAAGATGTAGGGATTTATTAGGGAAATAAAAGACTCCTCATAAAGAGCTCAGACAATTGTTATGAATATGAAAGCGTGAGAAATTGGAAGTGTGGTGTGAAAGCGCGAGACGACAAATGATTACGTGCGTCTCACACTCAATGCGTGAAAGTTGGCAGCTCTGATAATGAACTTTTATGAATATGACTTAAAATACCCTTAGAAATCCTGTCAGGTTAGTTCATGCTAACCAGTTAGCATTAGCAACAAGTATCATAAATATTTGCGATTGCAACTTAAAATCTAGAAATCCTGTCAGATTTTTTTTAACACTGGCTAGCATTATCAATAAACAAGAAACATTTGAGTTGTATCATAAATCAAAGCATGACAAATCCACTCAGAAATCCTGTCAGATTCCTTCATGCTAGCTAGCTCATTAGTAATAGTTATGAACATTATACATTAAATTTGACTTAAAAAAATATTCTTCTTAAACACTTTGTTACATTAGCATATTTTAGCTAACTCGCCAGCATTAGCAGGAAAAATAATAAACAACCTGTCAGGTTAGCTCATGTTAGATGACTAGCAAGCTAGCAAAATTAAGGAAGATGATTAATTTTTTTGACTAAAAAACAAAAATCTTATAGAAATTGTGTCTTTAGCAAACAAATATTTCAGATAACTATAATAACCTATTATTATAGTTATCTGAAACATTTGTTTGCTAAATAATTCTCTAAGGAACTGTGTCAGGTTATTTCATTTTAGCTAGCTAGCTAAATGATGTGGAAATGCTAATGGCTTTCCATGCTCAAAATATTTATACTGTATGAACACATTTTCATTTTAGAGACTATTAAACAAATTGGTTAGAAAAATGGAATGAAATTATATAATGACGAGATACTACAGTGACGGCCAAACGGTCTGGTCTCCTTGTCGCTAATAAAGACGTCAGTAATGTGAGCTTTTAGAGAAAGTGCGTTCTACCTCTTTTACTTTCTCTGCACTGAAATACTATTTAACATTAACTCCCTTATTACACTGGTGTTATTTTAATCCCTATTTGCTTTTCAAGCCTTTGCTAACAATGCGGTGTTATTTATAATCCAGCTTGTAAAATTTAAGCACCTCTCAATTCTGCATACATAATCTCTCCTGAGGAGCTCGGGTGTAAACCCGACACATCACTCCAGCCATCACGCAACCGTTCAAGCAGCACTCTGTTTCTTTTTTATTACTCCGACACTGGAGACATGCTGTAAGAGCAATATCAAAGATGGAAAACTTTGGTTTGGATATTTTCTGAGAAAATACAGGAGGTTGGATATACTAGCCCGCCTCGGGAGTTCTTCATTAACAGATGAATTGAGTTTACAGAGTGGAGCTGTCTGCGTGTTTGGATGTGTGTCTGACACGATACGGTGTCTGCCGGTATTTATGTCATGCACAATAACGCAGCCGAGTCTCGACGAGCTCCTGATCCCTTCTCATAATAGCACTTCTTAACTGCCCTTTTATCGCAGGCAATTTTCAGACATGCTGTAGGGATTCATTTTTTTCTGTCGTGGAATCATCATATTGCAATAAATTCCATCTTTTAAAAGGAAAAAAAAAAAACAAGTGTGGTTCTGTGTTTTATGAAGTCCAAGTTCAATCAGAGTGCAAGTTAAGCTCGGGCCCCAGGTTTCTGGGTTTCATCTGATTTGCAATAAAAAAAGAAAACACACACACATACACACGCACAGAAAAAAAAAAAAAAAAACACCACATGCTGCCTGTTTCAGATGTATTTTGGATCGAAAATAGGATTAATGTGCTAAAGTGTGATTAGAATAGTTAAACACGATTAATTGGAACGGATTCGTGTTCGCCAGGGGAGCCGGGGCCCCCTGAATTCGGGACGTGCTCCAATTCACCAAGTGAACAAAGCTCACCAACTGTCCAGGATTTTTCCATGTCTCTGCTGGTGCGCCTTTTTTCTTTTCCGCATTTTCTCATAGCCAGCTTGTCTCAGAGCAGATTAAATACAGCTGAGAATGTTGGTGTAGGCCCGCAGCGCGCGACCCTCTGGGAATAGGCAGGAACCGCGAGCTTGGACACGGCCGGAGCTGCGCTGCCTCAAAACAGCCATGCAACAAGGGCAGGGGTCCAGGTGGATCGACAAGGGAGAGCTGAGTAATTTGGGGTTACTTAAAATGATCTATTAAACCCCTGAACTTTAATCAGGGTTGCTACTATACTGACAGGCATGATTTACTTAGAAATCAGTAGGACAGCGATGGGAGGGGACGGAGACGTACAGAATGGAGCACTTGATTCACGTTTTTTTCGGAGGAGGTAAAAGTGGTGATGGAGCCGCCGCGTACGCAGAATTCCTGCAGCCTTATTAGGACGTGACAGAGACCCAACATTCTCAGTTTATCCTTTCTATATGTAAACGCCGAAAAAGGTTGGACACACACCTGACATCTTGTGACCCGGAAAACTCCTGACACACAGTTGACGTTTCCTGCTTTGGGTGTGAGAAAGGACATTTATAAGCCGTGAAGAGGGGGCTGGAGAAGAGAGACGATAACCGGAAATCTCCAGGCGTGTAACTCAGTATGGGGTCGCCAATGTACATAAATAGCTTCGATGCTCGAACCGCAATCAAAACGGTTAAACACTATTAATTGGAGTGGACTCTTATACACCAGGGAAGCCGAGGGGTCTGATTTAGGACATGCTCCCATTCAAGAAGTGATTAAGTGCATACAAAGTTCACCGTAAAAGCCTGCTCATGCCACAAAGATGATTGTTAAATAGCAGTTTAAGTGATGTGTGTACACATTCTGCCAAATAACATGACCTTAATATGACGTTCATATTTTTCATATTTTAACAGGCCGTTGTCTGAAAATAAAATACGAAATCAGTTACAGCCAGGATGCCTGTAGTTCCTCATCCTAAATCCTCAGGCTGATTTGATGAGAAAAATCTTTGTGTTGTTTGGATTGCAGCGTTGTGAGGTCTGACGTGGGTGACACGACCATTGGCAGCTTGGATAAAACAAAACAGCAAAAGCAATAATGTCTTGATTTGTTCGCACCGCCGAAGCGAGAGCAGCAGTGCCACGCTGCAGATTGATAACAGGTGTCACAGAGCTCGGGCCTCCCTGCCGCTGCTGGACGGCGATAACTCTTCCTCTACTGCGAGGAACATGGCTGGAAGATTCTGACATGTCATAAAAATTTATGGACTCTGGCAGGCGCAGCCCGTAAACAGCTGCTGAACCCCATAAAACCATTACAAGTTCCTGTTCAGGTTGTGCAGGCAGAAAGACGTAAAGCACAAGGACGGATGCTGGAAGATCGACGCTCAGCATGGTACTCTTTGGTTTTTGACCGAACACTGGAATAACTGTCTGTTAAATCCATGACGACCTTTTGTGTTTTTATTTCATTCTGTGCAAGGAGTGAGAGAACTGGCCCACCTGGTTTTACTCCATCAATCTATTATATTGACTGCAATATAGCTCGCTTCTCACCGAAATCCCACTGATCAAATCTCACTTTGGAAAGTTCAGCGTTGCCAGAGCTGCCATGAAAAACATACACTCAGAATCTTGTTAGGATTTTCATAAAATTAGCAAACACACCTCTACTGTACGTATATATATATATATATATATATATATATTATAGAGAGACTGTCTAAGACTGCCAAGTCCAAAGTCAGCACTTCTGCCTTGAGCCAACGGGAGCTGCACTGATTGGCAGGTTTCAGCGTGTGACAAGGTAAACTACCACATTTCAAAGCTGCGAGTGTTTGTGCTCGATTAGATTTATAAGGCACCATAGTTTCCAAAAGTCGAGAATTAGCAAGTTATAGGCTTTGGCCTAAGCCCCGTGGGTGCTGCGCCACCCTGAGTGGAATAATACGCACTGTCAGAGGATTTAAGACAGACTTGGACGACGGCAGACTTTCTGATGCCTGTCTGTAATTGCCTGGGTCATGGCCGTGGCTTCAGTGCACATGACTGTAGCAGGTATTATATATTATTACACAACGAGGGACTGCAAACCCTCTTAAAATGAAGTATCAAGGGCATTTCCTTTAACTTTTAGCTCTGAGGCCTGTGTTTTGTAAAAATCAAGATCTGGTTCCTGGAGTAAATTTTTTCCCCTCTTCACATTCATTTTCAGCAGTTTTTTTTTTTTGAGAGTGAGAGAGAGAGAGAGAGAGAGGAGCAGGGCGAGACACAAAAAGTAGTAAAAAAGTAGAAAGTTGGAACAACCACGGAGACAAAAAGAACAATATTTATTTCTTCTCCAAATTTAATTACGATCTGATCCGAGAGACGCCATGATCTGACATGCACATTTTATTCCTTTTAACTGCAAATCTTAACTGTTTTGATCCACTTTACATGGAGAATAAATAACTAAATCAGCCTTAGGTTTAGGTTCAGTTTAATTAAATGAGTTTTGGCACCAATGACATTGGTGCTCGAAGATCACAAACGTAAAGAAGTTCATCTCGGAGAGCACCACACGACCTCCTGGAATACTCATCTGATTTTGAGCTGCATGAGAATCTGAGTGTAATTTGAGAGCGAGAAGCAGTTTGTTCACATAGACGGCCGTTACGAGGGGAAACGCAGCATGCAGAATGGCCGTGTGTGTGTGTGTGTGTGCGTGTCAGGATTATTACAGTCTGTATAGCGAAGAAAATGCCAGCACTCCGCCTCTGTTCCCACTAACTACTGACAGTTGGCAGCGTGCAGCTGGAGAGATTTGGAAATGGATTTCTTCCAGGGTTTTTTTTTTTAAATGCATGGATTTTACCTGAAAAAGATCTCTGTATGTCAGAACATCCCTGATTTTGTACAGTGGTGCATGAAAGCATTGGTCAAGTGGTAACAGATAAACGTAACGATGAAACATCGTTTCCATGTCTTTTTTGAATTATTATAAAATTTTCGTACACCTTTAGTTATTAAAGAAAATGACACTGGAGACTCCTTCCAAAAAAAAACATGTTACAATAATCTCCTTATAGTAAACCACCATAATATCAAGAAATGTTTTGGAATCCATCCGTCTTTGTGAATTAGCAGTTAACGAATCACCATCTCCTGACCAATGCATTGAGAATTGAGAATGGAAGAGATTATTATTTTAACAGAGAGCGTTGCGGAATTTAATGTAGAATTAATAACTGTACTTTTCGTTTGCAGTATATGAACCGCTTTGTATTTCTTTTAATTCTTGTGCAATACTTATATGTACTGTACATCATAAGCAATACCAAATGTTCTTTCTGGACATAGTACTCAATGAGCGTGCTTGCGTGAGTGCGCGTATACTGTATACCACTGAGGATGTCAACTAATGCCGAGCTAATGTTCTCACTTTTTCATCCTTTAGGTCATTTAACCGTTGAAACCAAACAGTATAAGTCTCGAGTATGCGTCTATATCCTCCCCTAATTCACCCGTGTGTACACACAGCATTATTTCGAAGTATTTGTCTAATACACGTTGATGAATGGAATTCCTCGGTTCTCGCCCTTCCCCGGAGGCGCTTTAGAGCAAATTTGCGATGTTTGCTCAGAATATGTCTCTGAAAACAAATCGGCGTACTGTTTACTGGAAAGTAATGTACTTAACCTTAACCATTTTTCACCGAATTAGCCAGCAACAGAAAATGTTTTCATGGTCTCTAGCAGACTGTAAATGTACTAAATTCATAATTGCCGCTGACAGACATAATGCATACGTTTGTGTTGAAATCCTGCAAAAATGTCGAGTGAGAAAAAAAGCACCATGAATACATTTTTCAGCTACATTAAAAACAAAACAAAACAAAAAAAAACTCTGGACGTATAGTAAGGTCATTATGTGAACTTATTTTCGAATGGATTTCTCCTGTAAGTTTCCAAAGCCGGCGCAGTGATAATGGCCCTTTCCCGAGCGCCTACCTGCTTTCGCTTGGACTCAAGTGGCCTTGACTTGAATCTCAATCTCACAATTAGGCAGCCTACCGGCTCTGATGGATCGTCCGGGGGCCTCCCGCTATCCTGCTGTTCCTGCTAGAGGCATCCCATAACCCGAGATGGAGAGATTAATTAAGATTATCAGGTGCATGGGCCCAGTACTTATCTGTTTACCCTCCATTCGGGGCCTAATAGGGAAAGCAAACACAGATATACTGTAGCTGTGTCCTATTTGAGCACAATTGTAGCTGATGAGTGGGGGAGATAAGGAGGGCAAGCGCAGGGAGGAAACGCCGCTTTCTTTCTCCAGGCCCAGCAGGAGGCTCCTGACTAAAGACTGAATAACAAATGAGTTTTGCTGTGGATTTGGCTAATCATCCCGGGCCTCGGAGCCCCCAGGACAATTCTCAACTTATCGCAAGAGTCAGAGCACTTGAACCGCAGACCCCTTACCCCTAATTAACGACGTGGCCCAAATGAAAAACAGCTGGAAATGATTACATAATTAAAGTGCCTATGGGGGGAAAAAAAGCATAATTTCTGCAGCCATCGCCATAAATCTTGTGCTGTCCGAGTCCATACTTTCAACGTGAACTTTATCCCGAGCAGGTTAATGCATTACTCATACAAAAAACAGTATCCCTTTGTGTTTTCATTGGACCTGCTTAATAACAAAGAGCAGTGTGAGCAGACCGCTGCTCTCTCCCCTTCCACCAAAGCAGCTTTTGACACTTTCGGCATACCTCCATGTGTGAAGCCTCCCCCACCTCGTACACCCCCGAATCTCAGCACCTCCGCTGCCTGGATCCTCCTTTTTAACACTGTTAGCCACTGAAGACATCATTAGAGACACGGACGTGCTGCCGCTGGCTCTCCAGTTCTGTGCACAGAGAGAGAGAGCGAGAGAGAGAGAAACCACAGGACTGCAGTCGGCACTCCACCCAGGTCTCCTAAAAATCCTTTGAAAAAATATATAGTGTAGTTTGTGAAAAGGGGAAAAAATGTGTATAGTTAAAAAATACTAAAATATTGTGTGCTCTATGCTTGACTGCCGATAGTTTTGCTAAATACTTTACTGAACATTAAATAAAAAAAATAAATACTATGAATGAATACTAAGGGAACCCAGAAGCAACATTTGGTTATACTTTTGATAATTCCACGTCATGACTAACTTCCGCACTCCCATGCCGAAGTGACAGCAAAGCGCCAATTAAGCAATTACGACAATTTCACCGAATAAGCTCTAAACGCCACTAAGTGTATTGTAGATGAGGGCCGCACGTCCAGACGCCCGTAATACGTGATACTTCTGCCAGCTTCCCTCCTGGATGATTAATAGTTTAATTTCTCTGAATTGTTTGGACACACAAATAATTTGATAGAGCGTCAGCTATTACCAAATCTCGTAATTGACGTGTTACCATGATGAAAGGTTTAATTTGTTTTCAGAGCACTTACTGGGTTCGAGAAGCCACTCGGCTCACCATCATCAATCATCCATCACTTAGGCCGAGTGTTATAGCCTGTGAGTTAGGAAAATACGCCGAGGTAAATGGCTGCACTCATAGCGCGCTTTCTTTCTGCTTTAACCGTGCGCTTACTGTTTGCACTGTAAAGCTCATTACGCCGAATCCTCTAGTAGCTTACTTGTCCCATTAAAAACGTGAAACTGTCCTGAAACGAAACCTAACCCTTATTAGCTGTCGCTCATTCAAAGGTCAGTGACAAAGATTGCATTTTTTTTTTAAAGAGGACAGTGAATGATTATTTGGATGGTAAAAAAAAAGATAAACACTAAAAATACACTAACAATTACGTGAACAAAGTCTTCTCTTATAATGCATGATAAGCTTACTCCACAGGATCTCAACAGGGTTCCAGGCAGAGGATTAGAATGACCGTGTCAAAAGTTTAATTCTGTGAATATTGAGCCATTTTTGCATGGATTTGGAAGTTTGGATCACCGTGCCACTGAAAGATCCAACAAAGGCTGCAGTCCAGACTGTTGTCAAATCCAATACCAGGTTTAGCCAAGATCAAGTCAAGACCAAGTCATAAGGAGGTCAAGGTCAGGATAGCGTCCGAACAAAAGCGAGAGCAAGTCAAGATCAAAGACTTTCACCTACTTGGCTTCATTTATGCAACGAGCCAAATGATAATTCGTTTTCTAGAAGAACGTAACAGTTCATATCAAAGTTTTTGGCACAGTATAAAAAAATTTTTTTAAACTCTCTTTCAAGATCATATTTAGTGCAACCAGTGTCCAAGTACAAAAACGCCAAAGTGTCACAGCTAAATCAATACAGAAAAAGGCTTGAGATCAGATTCAAGTCTACAGGCTTAGATCTAACCATGACTCATGTATTTTCTGAAAATGCTTTCAAATCTACTTCACGGAACCTGTGACGCCATTTATCCTTAACAATACTTTTTTTTATGTACAAAATTTGTTGGCAAAAATCTCTGTTGTCTCATCTGACCATAAAACCCAGTTCCAGTTAAATGTCTGACAGAATCTAAGAAATTCCACATTCTTAGATTGTACTTTAGATGAAGGAAAAGACATCCTCGTCACTGTGAAATACTTGCTTTTTCGTTTTATGGTCATCTGACTTATGCAGGTCTACATTTGTCTGATTTCATTTGTGTGTTCTCGAACCTTATACATGTTTTAAACCCATGTGCTCCAAGGGTGCCGATAATTCTGACCATATAACAATATGAAGTGGCAGCCTTTAGTTTTTGGACTACTTTATTGTATTTTTAAAAAATAATAATAAAATTAGAATTATTTTTAAACATTTGTTAAGGATAAACATAATTAAATAATCTTAAAGCAATCTTTTCAATAAGCAAAGTTTTGTTGTTTCATCTAAATTTGTAATAAAAAACAACAATTAATATATAGTATGAAGAAAAATGTGCTTATAAAATTATATTACAAATAATTTTATTTTCTTCTATTTCTTTTTAATAAATAAAATTATTAATATGTCATGAGGAACTACAAATCTAAAAATTAATTTAAAATAATAATAAAAGGTTTCCGCCTACAAAATATTTTTAAATATTTTATTTTTCTCCTCACTTTTAATCTGTAGAAATATTTTAATATGTGATGAAGTGGGCCATATATTTTATTTGTCTATAATTTTAAAAAATCTGCAATTTTAAAAAATTCTAAATTCCTTTAGCCAAAATTGTGTATATATGTATAGAGAGAGAGAGAGAGAGAGAGAGAGAGAGAGAGAGAGAGATTTTTCCCCCCTTTCTTCACACGTATTGAGTGTTTCCACTAAATCCAGGCTCTCCGATCGAGCTGATACCCGGCTCTGCCACACAGAGATCAAGCATTAAAGCTGATCACGCTGGCAGCGTCTAAATCCGAAGCAGATTGCCTCTATTTACCTTACTCTTCTGTGACTTTAAACAGCATCAGCCAATTACAAGCCCAGTGCCTTTAACCCCGGCCATGACTGGCTCGCCGACGCTTTCTTCTCTCAGGCTGTGTTACTGTAAACGAGTTTTCTATGGTCGAGCAGAGCTGTTTTTCTAACCGCGCATGTTGACACATCAGCGTGCTGCCACACAAAGCCGTGATTGGGACCATGGCCGTTTCCAGCACATTTCAACCCTTTGACAGACTGAAGGTTAAGATGTTCTGAATTAGATTTGAATTACAACCACTAAATGCTCCTGTCAGGGCTAATTACGCCTGACACTGACCATGTGCATTCAACCGACTGCCTTTTATAACACAGCTTAAACAAAGGCATGCACCTAAAAGCATATCTCCTGAAAATTGTCAAACTGTAATGCGTTAATAAAGCGACATTTATCATCTAACAATCCTAATCCACGTTTCATCCTGAAAAGAGCCAGCAGCACATTCTTGTGGATGTAGTGCCAGAGTGTATAGCTATTGTTCAGTTCAGGTATGTTTTTATCAAATCAAATGATAAGATCAGCTCAAGCATCTCACACATACAATATAATCGACTCCTTAGATATGCATAAAAACACACACTAGAATTTTTTTATATATATATATATAATTATGCGGCGCGGTGGTGTAGTGGTTAGCACTGTCGCCTTGCACCTCCAGGGTCTGGGTTCGATTCCCGTCTCTGTGTGCATG
>JAQQZS010000005.1:27466813-27477551 GCA_030068045.1 Platyallabes tihoni
ACCGACCCTCAGCGATGCGTGATTAAAAACACAATGCTACACAAAACACAACCACAATGTGTTGCGTGTCAGCCCCCCCCCGCCCCCCCCCCAAAAAAATATATATATCCCAGCCTGGAACACTACACAAACGGAGCTCGGGGGATGCTCGTGCTCTCGCCCTCTCAAATCCCTCAGTGCATAATGAGATGAATCTATTAGCATAAGCCAATTGCTCCTAAATGGAGTGGTAATAGGCAATAGCACATTAGGCAGTTAACAACCGACTTCCTAATTGTACAAGTGAAAAGATAGTAGGATTAAGTGTGTGTTTATCCCCAGCGATCCATTAACACTTTCTCCCGAGAGAATTGAACCCCAGTGTGGCTGACCTTTCACATTCACATCCAGGCAAAGCAGGCCCCAGGCTTAAAGCAGCTCCGACTACACACATTACAATGAGCGGACGTGTATTTGCTGGATGCTGTTAAAACACCTCGGTACAATGTTTCACTAACGCATGCATAATCTGCATTCTCCTACTGAGCAGCTCAGCTGTTAAAACTTCTTCATTAGAGAATGTTAAAGAAAGATGCGAGTTCACATCTGTTGTTAAACCTGAAATGCTCTGGGACTGGATTATAAATGGTTCGTAAGTGGATAAAAGCGTCTGATAAAATGAATCAACGACAAGGTGGCAACTCTACTCGTCTGACTACTGCCCAGTCTCCCACAACGCAAGACAGCCCAGGGACACGAATAAAAAAAAAATAAAAAAGAGAGAGAAAAATAGAATGACTGGTTTTGACTTTAGAGTTTTAACTTACAAAATGTAGAACTTGTACTAACTTTTACCTAAAAATCGTACAAAGCAACAACAAAGAAGTACAGAAACACATACAGGTTTATTCTTATCAAATTACTTAAGTGGTCTCATTTAATAAACTTTCATATGTTCTGATTTTGATAATAAGTCCAAAGATTAAACCTGACATATAAATCAGAATTTTAAGTAAATAAAATGTAGGTAACTACACTTAATAAATTGAAAAAGTAACTTTAAGTATGTTTAAGTACATTTAAGCAAATAGGTACATTTATCTATTTGAGTGATTTAAAATAACTATATTTGCTTAAACTTACTTAAGTCTATATAAATACCTTTTAGTAAGTTAATATATTTTTTTTATTTAAGTAAATTAATTAGTTTATGTAACAACGTAAGTAAGTTTAGGTCATTTTATGTTAGTGGAATCTTACTTATACTTACTTAAACCTAAGTGAAATTAGGTAAATTTAAGTATATTACATTTCTAATAAATTCATTAGTATTAGTAAATAGGTTTAAGTAAGCGTAAGTATGTTTGGGCAATTTTAAGTTAGTACATGTAAGTAAGTTCGTGTAAGTATAAATAACCTAATAAGTTATATGTAAAAGTTTTTTGTTTGTTTTTTAACAGAAAGAAGTACATTATTAAGCAAATAAATTTAAGAGTTTAAGTAAATAGGTTTAGGTAAGCAGAAGTAAGTTTAAGTTTAGGTAATGTAATCTTTTTAGGTTACTATAAGCAAGCCTATGTTAGCCACATTTATATAAGTATTTTAAAGGAAATATGTATAGTTAAGTAATTTAACTTAAACAAAAAATATATATTTAAATACAATTATTTTTTTAGGAATAGAATTTGTTCAATCATTGTAAATAAGACAATTGTTTCTATAAATCCAAAAGCTGGGAACGTCCTAACATCACACCTTGCCATTCCCTTCTCTACCACTGAGGGTGCAGTTTGGACACGTTTCTTTTAGAGAGCGAAGTTTCTAAAAAACCCACCTGAAGTGTCTTCACACTTGTTCTTTTTTGTTGTTGTTTTTTGTTGTTGTTGTTTGTTTGTCTTAATGAATAAGGCTGACAGATTTAGTTATATAATGGCACACCAAGTCTTCAAAATAATTTTCATCTTGTATTAATTTTAATGAAAAGACCATTTAAATACACTCATTGTTCTGTTAAAGCAATTTGTTCAGACTTGTATATTTAATTATACTTATAATAATTAAGGTTATTTAGTATTGGCACTCTCAGTCATACAGGCATAACAGGCTTATACTCTGCCTGGCAGAAAAGGAAAAAAAAAAAATCGCACACACTAAGATTTCATTCAATCACCTTTATCTTTCATTATGGTAATGAAAAATTATTCCTGGTGATTCATTCAGGTCATCAGCTGACTTCATTTTATTGCCACATAACGTTGCTGAGTCTCGACCTGAGCTACTGAATCAACCCCAGATAATAACACTGTCTCCAGAAGCTTGTACAGTGGACACTATGCATGATCGCTTCATGGGTTTCCCTTCTTACCCTGACATGCCCATCACTCTGAAATAGACCCAGTCTGGACTCATCAGGTCACATGACCTTTAATAACCGCTCCAAAGTCCAATCTTTATGCTTAATAACTATTTCAACGGTTCTTTTCAACAGGTGATTTTCTTATGGACACAGGTGTTTAGTCTCAATCCTGAGAATTCTCATTACATTGTGTGTGTGTGTGTGTGTGTGTGTGTGTTTGGAAACACTCTTACTTTCTTACATATAATTATATACAAATATATAAAGCTATAGTTTTTACTGTTGATTTTTTTTTACCAAGTGTGATCTCATGATTTAAATTTTTTCGACAAAGGTTCAGGCTTCAGGATCTTTCCAGGCTTCGATAATCTGTTGAAGGGTTCTTAACCCATTTCCGGTCATTTTAATTCTCCGTAGTTGTTTTCTTTGCTTGATGCAGCCCAGTAATTCAAATATTCTGAAATCGTGACTGTTTTTGTTTGGCCAAGTGGTGTTTTTCATGATATTTCTGGTGTGCTACTGCCACACTTTGTCAAAGAGGCGACGGGAAAGTGCTAGTGATTCCCAAACTTTAATGACGTTTTTATAAGTAGACGACGCAGCATTTCTGGAGAACAGCAAAGAAATAAACGGCAACTGAGTTTAATGGGAACGGGGGAAAAATTATATATATATGACTCACTTGATAGGCAAAAAAATGAGAATTGTCAGTACTCTGGGCACTAAACTAATCGAGCAAAGCTGCAACGATGACCGCAGAAGCCACACTGCCTCAGGAGAATGTGTTTTGCAAAGAACCACAACCCTGAGAAGGGGGGCCTGACTGATAGACTAGCAGCGGGTCTGATTGCTGATTCAGACGTGTACATTCAATGGAAGCGCGCACGCGTGATCGCTATCTTCCCCTACGTGCAGAGGTTATTCCCCGGCCTGCCCTTAAACACAGGGTGCACGGAGCTGGATCCAATTACGCATGAGGAAGCCCAGACACACTCCACACAGCTTGAAGGCCCATCAGTAAGCCTGAGCATTAATAACCCATTCCTGATCTGGCCATTGTAATGGGCTGCCTGCCACACACCGTAATCCTCCTGCGAAGGGGAAAAAGGGAGAGAAACAAATGAGGAGGAGAGCGACAGCAAAGAGACAAAGTGCCTGCGCTGGGCATCATTCCGGTCGTCGGCTAACCTCGTAGAAAACAAGATGCCGTGGAGGTCGATGAGGGCGATTTGCGCGAGCGCTGATTGAGATGTGGTTTATTTAGAGGTAGAGGTCAGGGAAAGGGAGGGGAGGGGGGGAACAAAAAGAGGTTTTGGCAAAGCGGTGCAAGTGGAAAACAACGAGCCCCTGCTGCATATTTATTTGTCATCTCTTTGTTTTTACAGCGCAAAGGATAAATGGCTCAAATGACGCGGTGCGAGCCTGCACATTGTCAACACAGGTAATAAGTCACTGCTGCCCTCCCATTCCCACACTTGAGCCCAGAGCAGCGTGCCGGCCTCCGTTTGGCGTTCCATATATATTTTTATCAAATACACACACACACACTTTCCCTTCAGCAGCTAGATATTTCCTTATGCGCCCTCCTCACCCTACCCAAAGATTATCTAAGGATCTAAGTGGACTCGTCCCAGATGAGCTTCCCTCTTTCCCCGAACACTCCATCAATACGATCGTGTTATTTTTAAGAGATGATTTGTAAAAGAACTTTACTACGCTCTGGAACCCGAGCGCACAGCTCTTCCTCCCGTACTCTCCTGTAAAACACATCTTCAACACGTCTGTCAGCACTCCACCCTTCTCGCGCAAATCACCGCAGTGCCACATATTAACCTGCGCATACACCCCTCCGCCGACCTCCTGATCCATCACGGGGAAACAACAGATTTCCAACATCGCTGCCTAAAAATCGAAAAGTAAATCACAAGCCAAAACCAGCAGTTTTCAAAACGGTAAATTTTACATAATGACCATTTTTAAGGTTGCATCAATCAGTAGCTTTTTTTTTTATTATTATTTAATTCCCCCCGCTCTTGCGTTAGCGCCAGAGTGCTTGCACAGCTGACATGAGGTCATTTCTCACCTCACGAGCCTGTGCACGCCGCCCTCGTTTTCCACCTCTTGGCAAAAAGCCGGGCAGAGCCACACAGAGTGCGCGTGCAACAAATTGGATACACACAGAACCGTAAAACTGCCTTCCGAGTGCGAGGATAAGAGTACACACACACACACACAGAGCTTGTATGCACCGCTATACAAAGCTGTGTGAAAATGCGATTAAAAACATGGCTCGTGGTTGCCGAGAGTGTTTAAACCGTAGGACCCGGAGCGCTCGTAAAAAAGCGTACGGGCAAGCGCGCTCTGCCTCGGTTAGAAAAACATTGAGGTCATCGATGTTCGCTCACTCGGCCACCCAAAAGCTCCCTTAAAACCTGACCTTTGACCACGAGCCGCTATGACGCCGGCTATTACGATCGCTTATAAATTTCTAAATAAATTTGATATCAAACTGCAATACGTCAGTTCTCGGTGATATATTGACATATAATCATGTTTTATTGAATATGAAAGATGATTGCGTACTACGCCAAGCATAGTGTGGCGCAACAATTTTCCAAGGGATCAACAGGGAAGGTTTTGGGGTCAACAAGATTACAAAAAAACAAACAATTAAAAAAAGACGCCTTCCAACTGTTGCAAGTTTAATTTTATTTTCATCTAACCACGAACACAAGCGCCTAGAGGCTCCTACTAGAAATTAGACTGGAACTGGGATCTGGTTTGGAGAGAGATATGGGGGGGATTCATCAAATCCCTGCTGTTTGGGATCGTTAAGGTTCTGTGTAAATCCCTTGGAAGCTTGACTTCATGACATAGGAGGAAAATCATTTTCTCCTTCATTCATCATCAGGATTGCAGCGAGTCTGAGGAACACACCCTGGATGGCACACCACTCCATCACACTCACTCCATCACCCACTCACTCACTCTCACTTAGGGGTTATTTGGTCGATGGAGGAAATAGAACTCAGAGGAAACCCATACAAACATCAGGAGAACATAGCAACCCGGTATGAGGATCAATCTGTACATGGAAATCCTGACCAGGGGTTTTCGAATGAGTCATGGTTGGTTCCTCTAGTCATCTTGTAATGATACAAAAACAGTTGAGAGATAAAGTTTTATGTCAGGCTCATCACAGTCACCTGGCTGAACACCTGAAACAGGAGAACTCGCAAGAGAAGTACGACCTTCAGGAGCGTCTGTATTATGGAGTCGTCTGAGATTCCTCGCACTCATGAAGCTCATTACGCTCTCGTTTGCAATACGAGATTAAACTAATTGACATTTAACCATAATGTATTTCATTAAGGGTGCCAATAATTATAGAGCTGATTTAAAGATGCACAAAACAAACATACAAAGACAAAATCCAGAATTTCACCAGTATTTTTGAAATACAGTAAAAAAAATAAATAAATAAATAAAAAGTAGAAACAAACAAGAGGCGAGAAATGGACGACCATACCATAACTTTATTGTAGATACATTTAACTACAATTAATTGGGGAAAAAACAAACAAAAAAAAACTGGAAATAAAGTATTAAAGGTGTTTGTGATCCATAAGGTGCAGATCGTAAACCACTGCAGCACTTTTACAGTATGAATAAGAATTCATTCATGTCCCTCGAAACAGCGCTGCAGCTGCTCGACGGCCCTCGGGATGAATACGCTGTCCGTCTCGAGCGCCGCGTTCCCACCATTAACCCCCTTCCCAAAGACACAGGGAGGGGGAAAAAAATCATAAAATAATAATTCACATCAAAATTCCGGAACCAGCTCGATGCTGATAAGAGTGCATTTGATTATTAGAGGGGTTTTTTTGTTTGTTTTTTTGGGCAGAACACAAATAAGGGGAACAAAAAAAAAAAACAAAAAAAAAGAGCAGACTGTTAAAATACTGAAAATGTACACAACTGCTTGTTCGAGCCCTTTAAAAAAAAATTTTTTTAATGAATTTCGGGGCTGCAAAATGATTACATAAGTTATATAAACCAAAAAAAACAAAAAATAATAGAAAAAAAAGTGGGGTGAGCGCTCTTTATTGACATGCATTAACTTGATCTGGAACTACGATATGTTAAATATAATCTAACTAATGAGGGGGGATGGGCTAAACGTGATTAACACAAGACATGCCTGTCTGAGCCACCCATCAATTTACAATTGAATATTGACAATATTAACATTAAGGCAGGACATGAAGGTACATAGGACATACATTTCGCCCCAGATTGTAGAGATCAACAGTTGTTTATTTATTTATTTTTCTACAGTGTAATTCTCTGATGATGTCCTGCAGGCACGGTGTATGTTGAATCTTTCTGATCATTTATTATTACTCTTTTTTAAATACAATTGCAAAATACCAACATTGGAACAGCAGCAAAGGCCAAAACCACAATTCTTTTTTTTTAATGTAACGGTATAATCATATATACATTTTTTTTTCCCTTTCTGACATGAGGTAAAATATGGCGCCCAAGTGCAATGCTCATTTGTGCTACATGTACGAAGAAAAAAAAAACGAACAATAAAAATAATTTTAAAAAAAAGAACAAACCTTTGAGCCAGGAAGAGAAACAAAAAAAACAAACAAAAAAATATGCATTCTGCAATACGACGGAGGACTACCTGACGCTGAAACCCTCTTCAGACAGCGAGGGAAGTAAAGCGGTTGTTTTACACGGCGGTGATGACGTTCTCTAAGCTTTAGCTCGAGTGCTTAATCGTTTGATGGCGCAGATGAAAAAGAGTGGGTGTGGCACCGTATGAACCATTTCACATTGTATACAAAAGAGCTTCACGAACATCTGATATTCAGATAGAAGAATGGTGTTGAAAAGCTGGATGCAAAAGAAAATAGATACACAGCAGAATAGCTTGGTTAAAAAAAATATTTAAAAAAAACTTGCTTTCCTATCTACTCTGAAAAAGAAAACAGACGAGGTCAAGTAGCCAAGATAAATGTAGTGCGCTGGAGTTACGAGTTGGGTGTTTTATGCATGTAGCTAATGCACAGCAAATACCTGCCTCAAACCACGCCCACTTCATCTGACTGGCTGATGAGTTTCGATCGACGATAAGCAAGAACGTTAAAGCTGTACCGCGTCTTCCTGATGGATTCGACTTCTTTTTAAACCAACTGCAAATATTAATTTCTCAAATCAACACGTAAATTTTTTTTTTAATATTCAAGAGAGTTATATTCAATCCTGTGGAATGTTCGATAAATCACTTAGCACCGGCCATCTCTTAAGTTGTAGCTGCTTGAGACGTTTTCCTCAGCTGCCATTGTCCTGCTTCATGAAGATACTGAGAAGAAATTACACTAAAGGAAGAAGGGGGGGAAAAAAACCCTTAGATATAATCACCAATTCCTTACACAGTAACTTCCTTACAATTAGACTTTTTATTATTATCCATACATATATGGGCAGTTATAATAGGGACAGGAATCACCATGTACCTCACGAAACGATATCACGATACCGAGGTGGCAATTCGGTTTGTATCGCGATTGGCACAATTTTATAAAATGTCCTCAATTTGATATTACATTTTTTCCCCTCCTTCAGATTTTGTTACAATCCTAATCAAACATACCCACCACATGGGACGCTGTGCGGATAGTTTAGAGAGCACCACCTATAGGATGTTAGTGGAACAGCATCATTTCATCACTTCACACAATTTTATATTTTTAATTATTTTTGAATCAGTGTGGCAATACATGAATTGTCGCACAAAGAAATCGTGACTAGAATGATTTTTTCCCCTCCCTCACATCTCTAGTTAATAAATCTTAAAATTCGTTTTAAATCTTCCAGGACAATGTTCAGCACTTTCTGTCCGATGTGAACCTAAATTCGACAGCGCTGCACTGTGCCCAATTTTATTCCTAAGGCACCACATGCATCTTGGCTGCTTGATTTTTCATTTGTCAGGAAAACGGTCTGTGTAACTGGTATTTTGTATAATTTTATTTATTTTTATAACCCTTCTTTCCGGGCCGGCCGCTCAATCCAGATCGAAGGCGGGAGACGGAACCCGAGACGATGCGTGCAGGGTCGCTGAACTCTCGCTCAGATTGCACTCGGGGGAGCGTTAGTCAGGGTGAGGCCAGGCAGTGATGCTGAAACGCGTGTCTGCTGGGGCTTAAAAACACGCTGATAAACACATGGCACCTGTTCGCTACAATTAGGCGATAAGATATCGTGATATATGATACAGATGGTACTTGGGTATGTTATAAAGACAAAAGGCACCATTGATGGGCATTGTATTAGGGGGGGAAAAAAAGAAAGAAAAAAAAAAATCAATCATTTGAATGGGAATGGAGTCTAGTGCAAATTGTAGTGTGTGTGTGTGTGTGTGTGTGTGGGTGTACAAGCATCCCCGTGTGTAAGGTGCACAGAAGAGTACATGAGCAGATAGAACCACTTTGTTTCTTACGTCTGAAAGATTACAGCTTTTTTTTTTTTTTTTTTTACTCTACAAATAACATTGATATCATTTTTAAAACTTAAACACACAGGGTGTTTGTGAGGTAGCGTCACCTGCGAGATTTCACTTCAGGAACGATTCCAGCCGTGCTGCAAAAAAAAAAAAAGAAAGGAAAACAAACAAACAAAAAAAAACAGCAGAGCGGGAGGTACCAACCAGGAATCACAGCGATCCTCTTCACTCAGTCAGGTAGTTAAGACATGTCCTCATGCGACATGAAAATGAAAAAAGAAAAAAAAAAAACAATGCAAGGACTGATTAAAGCCTAATCAGCTCAATTTCTGGTGTTTGCATGATCATCACCACGGAGATAATCCCTCTAATCATGTTTTTTTTTAAGCAAAAGTAAACAGTGAAAATACGCAAATGAAAGTTGACATGGTGGTAAGACAGGAAGGAGAAAAGGAAGGGAAACATGGCTTGTACATGTTAAGCGAGCGGAGTGCAATCTGTTGATTTCCACAAGTGTTAAGCAAAACCCTTTCGACTGGTTGTGATTAAAAAGCTGCTCCACACAAAAGCACTGAGCTGAAGCTTATGTAGAGAGAGAGAGAGAGGGAGAGAGAGAGAGAGAGGAAAAAAAAAAGTCGTCTCTCGTGTTTAGTTTTTTTGTCTGATTGTTTTTTTTTTTTTGTGTGCGGAGAAACGTCTCAGCTTTTCTGCCCCGAAATTTCAAGTGGAAATGATGATGGAGGTGATGAAGCTGACCTCTAGAACTAGGGCAAACCCACGATTTAGGGAAAATAAAGAGGTATTATAGTTACAGTGCAAAAAAAGACGAGAAATTCAAGCTTGATAATAATAACAACAACAACAACAATAAAAATAAAACAGCACCAAAAAAAAAAAGAAAAGAAGAAAACGCATGCAATTAATTGAGGTATTCGAGTAAAAATGCCTATTAATATGAAGACAAAACACGTGAGACGACGAGCATTAAACTTAAGGCTGGGGTTTGTGGTGGTGTTGTCCCCCCCCCCCGTCTCGAGGCGAAAGTTCGCTTCCGACGCAGCGTTGCATCAATACTGACTTTGGTGAGGTGAATGAATATGATCGCAACATCGGTTCGTAAAAGGTGCTCTGTGTCTTACAGAAGTATCCGATCTGTTTTTTTTTTGTTTGTTTTTTTTAAACTTTCTTTTTCCATACAAAATCTGCAGCATATTTTTTCCCGAGTGATATGTCGTGTTGTTTATTGTTTGTGTCCTAATATTAAAATTAAAAAGCAGTCGATGTACAGAAGTTTAAATCCTCTAAACAATCTACCCTGACCACCAAAAAATAAAAAAAAAAAGTTCCTGGTATCAAAAAGAGAGAGAGGCTCCTGAAATCCAGAAACCGGACACAGTAATAAACACTTGTTATTGTTCTCTGTATATAATGGTTTATATAACGGTGGCTCCGTGTAATAGAAACCTTCTACACTGCTGTGAGAAAAACGTGCGTTGCGATCGTGACGAAAAAGGTCAGACACGCCGATACGATGCTGCAAAGTGTATAGATTACTAATTAGCGATCTCAACATGCAAGCTTGTTTGCTTTTAACGTGTTTGCTTAAAAAAAAAAAAAGGCTGATTTCCTGTAAGTGGGAATGTTAAAGGTGGGTCTTATTCTTTCTAAAAACGGTTCGATCCGTGAACTCTGTGCTGATCCGAAGAAATGTTCGTGACGGAAGGAAATATGTGCAAGAGCACGGGACACGCCGCTCTCGCTCAGTGTTCTCTCTCTCTCTATATATATCTTTTGAGTGTGTGTGTGCTTCATTCATTCATTCATTTTCTATACCGCTTTATCCTATGATCAGGGTCGCGGGGGGCCTGGAGCCTATCCCAGGA
>JAQQZS010000005.1:27477651-27488005 GCA_030068045.1 Platyallabes tihoni
CCCATTCACACACTACGGTCAATTTGGGAACGCCAATTAGCCTAACCTGCATATCTTTGGACTGTGGGAGGAAACCGTGTGTGTGTGCTCTCCATCATTTTCCAGAAACTGGCGCTAGTGCACAGACTGAGGAGTTTAGCGTTTTTTTTCCTTCTCTTCTTCGTTCTTTTCATTTAAAACGTACAGCTTACGTTCGAACTGCGGACAGTCGAACACTACTCGGAAGTGTGAGCCGATGTACGCGCTGCAGACAAGGCAGGGAATTAAAGATGATCATTATAACAACACAAAATAAAGAGAAAAGAGCAGACACTTGCAGAGTAAAAAGCAGTCCTGTGATCGAAACAGCTTGGAGGAAATTAAAAAGGTAAAGATTGTTTGCGCAAAAGGGAAGAGGGGGAAAAAAAAAACAACAACAAACAAAAAAAAATAACAAAAGGAACCCATGTATTCAGTCTGAAGCCTCTGTGTACGTCAAAGGTTGTTTGTCTCGGTCGAGGACACAGAATGAAGACGACCCATGGAGAGGCTTCGGTGTGTCGCAGAGGGCCGGGGGTGTGTGTATGTCTCTCTCTCTGTGTGTGTGTGTGTGTGTGTGTGTGTGTACACACATATATATATATATATATATATATATATATGTGTGTGTAAGCTCAGCTGTTCTGATCCTGAGGTTGATTGGCTTTGAGGCTGCGCAGGGCGCGCCGTGCCGCTGCTGATTTAGCGATGCGATAGCTCCGACCGACTCCTTTGAACTTTCCTTTTCCCACCACCTCCACGGTCACACGAACCTTCCCATCATACGTCCTCTCGGCGGGACTGGCAGAGAGAGAAACAAGAGGGCACACACACACGCACAGGGATAAGTCACCTACTGCCACTCTACCCACCATGACTCAAACCTAGCAGACTCCAACCCATCCCTGTACACACTACAACTAACTTAACACACCAACAATACCGTGCAAAAATCTCCTCATATTTTGTTTAACTGAAGAGCTGAATCTTATTATTTTTAGTCCAGTCCCTGTACCTAAGCAGTTTCAGACATTTTTCTTTTTATTATTAACCAAATGGAGATGTGTTTCCTGTTGAGTCTGGTTCCTCCTCAATACTTCTTCCTATTACAAGAAGTTATTATTTTTTTTATTTTTTATTTTTTTGGATTTATACACATTTTCCTCACATATTTTCCAAATTTTTGATTCTGCAAAGCTACTTTGCTGCAATGACCAATGTGTTAAAAGTGCTATATGAACTGAACTGTTTGTTAAGTAACACACTGACCCGTGAATCATTCAAGCGTTAAAAAGCAACTAACTGAATGCTGAGTGGTTGGTTTTTTGTTTTTGTTTCTTTGTCTTATGGTTTATTGCCATATCAGCTTCACAGGCTCTCATGGCAGATACATATTTAAACATGCAAACCAAATTTATATTAACCAATATAATATAAAGTTATAGATATAATGTAAGGGATGTAAAAGGTGGTAAAATAAATTGAAAACAAATGGAAAAATAAATAAATATCAGGTTATAACATCACCACCTTGGCCAGAAGAACAGGATTTTATACAAGGTTGCACTTTTTCCAGAAATTGTAAAAGTTTTTCTTGTTTCATCTTGCTGAATAAGTTCTTTAAAGTTTGTTCTGGTAGAAATTGTTAGTGCTACACTGCTGACATTTTGGAGTTTCTGAGTGGGTTGGAACAGACGAGAGGAGAAATGAGGCCGCTGCTGAGGTTCTTACATAAACAAGTCATTGATAAAGTGTATCTTTAGGGACTTTTTACTTTTAAAAAAATAAAAAAAATAAAACATTTGTTCTCATTTAATCTAAATCATTTATTTTAATATGAAGAAATGAGGAGGGGGTCAAGACTTTTGACAAGTACAGTATACCCTGACATCTAACTGCCGCATCAAACTACACTCTACAACTACCTTAACACACGACCTACCCCAAACAACCGCACCCTACCACATTAAACCCCAACAACCTATACACCCCTAAATCAAACCTGCAACCCCACACACACACACACACACACACACACACACACTACTGCTAATATTACTAAACACAAACACATTACACATAATCTGACACACTTTATAAAAGCCACACCTGAACTTGGCCGTCTCGGGTTCCATCTCCAGTAACTCTCGCACGGGCGAGCGAGGGACGTTGGCGGAGAATTTCTCTGTAAAAAAAAAAATTGTAATAAAAAAAATTCAGACCCAAACAAAAGCCCAACATTTCAATATAACATCTCATCATACGGACAAATCAGCACATTTGCAAGATAACTATGTTTAAAGCCCTCGCCACATGAGCTGACGAACAATCAAGCTGTACAGAATACAGACGTGATTCGACGACTGTACGCGTCTCGTCCTCACCTATCAGCGGCCTCATCATTGGATAATACACTTGCCAAACGGTCTCGAGTGACATCTTGCTATCCATGTAAATTGCCCCGGCTAGTGATTCGAAGATGTCCCCCATTGCTTTAGGGACCTCAATATCCTCCTCTTTCTCCTCGTCTTCTTCAGATCGGCGAAGCTGAAAGAGAGAAAAGTGATTTTTATTTTTTTTCCTCCCATTTCATGGCAGCGTTTTTCTCACAGGAGCAGAACCGCATACACCCGTAAATCAGACCCATTTTAAATTAACTGAACCCAACAAATAGATGGAAACATTATGCGTAGTGAAATAGCTTGAATATTTCTAGGAGGTACGGTCCATTTTTTTTTTTTTTTTTTACATTTTCCACCCAATGAATAAGCACTCGGGTCCGAAATTGGTCATACACATCACAGGGGCAAAACAGCAAAACACGATTTGTCCTCAATTACGTTTAACATCGGACTTGACAAAAGCCTCATCTGTCGTGCGCCGGAGCCGAATGGGAGACGACGCGACTCGGAAACGTAATTAAAGGCGACATCACTTATTTTAACGAATTCGCTTCTCCTCGTACGCCATTCAGCGCTGTCCCTCGGGCATAAAATGCTTTCCGGCAAAACAAGGCTATGATCAGGGCCAAGATAACCATTTCCCAACAAATTCAAACCAAGTGCATTTTCCACAAAAAAAAAAAAAAAAAGAATAAATGTAATAAATAAAAAGTAATAAAAAAAATAAATAAATAAAAATAAAGAAAGTTTATCGTGCAGGCTCTCGAAGGAATACAATTTATTGATAGCTGCTGTGTGGAAACAATGTACACACTGTGCGCTTAAGGAAAAATAAATACTTAAAAAAAAATAAAATAAAACACCTCAGGAGTAGCGCACAGTATTTTAAGAAACAATGTTTAAGACACGAGCATGCTAATTAGTGCTCTACTCTATGCACGTGGATGATGTTCTTTAAAAATAAATAAATAAATATTAATAATATACACACACTATATATATATATATATATAATTAGTTGACCTCTCATTGACCCCTTTATTTAATTTCAAAGTCACATTCTTTGCAAAAAATCAAAAGTTGGATTACTTTTATAATATACTGAAAACCAAAATGTATGAACAAAACACTTCGCTAAATTTAACTAAATAATGACTCACTAACGAGAATATTAAAATCTTTTTTCTTTGTTCTATAAAAAATAATAACTCAAACTAACGTGACCAACTGGACGATGGTTTGACTGACAGAAGGAGACTCGGCTTTTTACTCAGTCAGCACGAGGTGAATCACTTTCGGCATGTAGAGGAGACTCCAAGCGATACATTAACGTTTAAGGAGAGAAGGTGCGCGAGATTTGCACAGGTTACAATGGTTATATTACTGTGACTCAAAATCTTTTACTGACCTCGGAGTCCATTCCTTGCATTTCGTTCTTTTCCAGCTGAAATTGCACAAAATCGTCGATGACGTGGAACAGCTCAGGCGAGACGGCTTTGAAGTACTTGTGGTAGTCGTATTTGACGGCGAGTGAAGCGAATATGGTGTTGTTGACGAGTGCGGAGCGCAGGTCGGTCAGGACGCCAGGAGAGTGCTGCCGCGGGTCTTCGTAAAGGTGCTTCGTTATGAGGTAGTCTAGAATCGCGTCACCCAGGAACTCCAGCCGCTGGTAACAATCTGCGGAGTGGACGACGAAACCGGAGAGCGTGTTATTTCAAGTGAGATTAAAAAGATTTAATTTTAGCAAAAAAAAAAAAAAAAAAAAGAATAACTGTTATAAATAAGTTATATAGTAATGTATGTTAAAAGGGATTAATATGATAAAATAGCTCCAACATTGTGTATTTCCTTCCAGACCCAAATTAAATTCTTTAAAGCAACATAAGAAAAGGTTAATCAGTTGGATTTCTTCTTGTTTATTATTTACCACTCGCCTGTGATGGTGTTATAATGATACGAGGCGTGAGTGAAGGCCTGCAGGAGGTAGGCCTTGTTTTTGAACACGTAGTTGATTTTCTTCTCGAAGTTCTCGAAACCCGAGATCAAGTGGTCGAGGGTGCGCTGGGCGTTCGGGTGCTCGAACATGCAGCGCGCCGGGATCTGTAACCACCCGTACTCATCTTCTGCACCGCTTTCGCCGTTGTTGCTGTCGTCCCCGCCGCCGCCGTCTCCGCCATCCGCCTTCATCTTGCTCTTCTTCTTCACGGGCAGCACCTTGAGGCCGAGCGAGCAGAGGAACATCTGGGCGGCTCTCTCGC
The DNA here is from genome assembly GCA_030068045.1 of Platyallabes tihoni. Lineage (NCBI taxonomy): Eukaryota > Metazoa > Chordata > Actinopteri > Siluriformes > Clariidae > Platyallabes > Platyallabes tihoni. The sequence goes on from JAQQZS010000005.1 coordinate 27,482,330, forward strand.
CGCAGCTGGTCAGGTAGCAGCCGAGCAGGGCCTCCACGCAGTCGGCGATGCTCTTGTCCGCGATGCACTGCTCTGTGTGCAGGTCGTACGAGATGCACTGCTTGGCCGGTTGAGCGCCGCAGCTCTCCTCGGCCGGGTTCCAGAACCCGACTACGAACTCGTCCTCTTCGGCCGCCTTGCTTGGGTCGAGGTAGCACATGGCGTCCCAGGAACTGTAGTCGAAGTCGTCGTGGGCGCCGTCCGACGCGAACATGGCCTTCTTGGGCGCTTTCCAGTCGCAGCTGGGTTCGGGAGGGAAGACGCCGAGAGGGAACTTCTTCCCGAAGGCGCCGGAGCCGATTAGCATGGTGTCGATGAACTTGATGTGCTCGTGGTAGTACTCCAAGTCGTCCTCGACGTTCACCTCGTCCTTGGGCTCCTTCCACATCAGGTCCTCGTCGTCCTCGTCTACATCATCCTCGTCCTCGTCAAACTCGTCCTTGGTGGCCTTTCCGTTGGCCATGTCGTCTTTTGCCTAAAAATGGATTTTAAGGAAAAACAAACAAGAATTAAAAGGGAGGGGGGGAGGGGCGATTTCTGGAAGAAAGTCTCTGAGGGGAATATCCCTTTCGAACGGGCCAACGAGGGTCTGAAAACGAGTACTCGACAACAACAACATTCACAGAGAGGGATTTGCGATGATTACAGTTAGCGGTTTTTTTTGGGGGGGGGGTTAAAAACGCTGTATTAAAATGAACCCAGGAGGGCTTTAAACGTACAGGCAGAGAGGCTCGCTGTCCCAAATCCATGAGTCATTGGCTCGAACGCAATCCAATAGCTGACACGCATCCTGAATATCATTTTTACAGCATTAGTACGCCATAAAAGTTGACCATGTGGGAAAGATTCTGATGAATATTCATTAAAACGTTAACAGCCCTGACATCTAATATTGTAATAATACGGAGAGTTGACGCTGAGAATGAGTCAGCTTCAGGCGAAACCAGCATAATCTTAGCCGACACATGAACAGCCTAAACCACACGGAGCGACCCAAAACACACAGGCCAGCTCCAAAAACGCCCACTCGAAAGCGTGGGTGAATGTTTGACATTTTCCTACTGATTTCTGATGAATGCGTTTTTCTTCCTTTTCACTCTTATTTTTTTTCTTTTTTCCTCTTCAAGGCACGCTGATTAATAACACATGTTCAAAACCCAACTATAGCATGAAATACATGCTTAAAACTAACAGCTTCATCATGATTTGATCACGTTCTTTTAAAACAATAATAAATCATTCATTAATTCCATGTCTTCCTATTTAAATCCGGCCACACTATGTACTTACAAAATAAATTTATCGAGCGCTCGGCTCGACTTCCGCTCATGCACCAGACCGCCAGGCATCTTTAACTGGCTCTAATAAAGATACGTGTTAAATTGTGTGTTAAACGTCTCAGTAAGACTGCCTGATCTACGGTGCGGAGGAGGAGGACGAAATAAAACCCGATCCTCTGGAACGTGCCGGACAGGATGGACGCGGCGCCCCCTGACGGTGGATTTGGAAAAAGCTCCGCTCCAGTAAACAAAACCAAGATGTTCTCAATAGCCTAAAGCCGGACCCATGAAACCAGCTGGGTAATTACGCATGAAGATGCATGTTGATACGGAGTCAAGCGAAGCTCGCAGCGCAAAATAAACATCGGCGAGAGCTGTGGGAGACCAACCTCATCTGAGTCCCACTTGTCCGTGGTGCTCTTGTCCTGGTTCACTACGTAGCCCGGGGGGAGCCAGTTCACCGGCGGATCGAAGATAGACACCACCATGCGACTGGGCAGACCTTTCTTCTTCCCCAGGCGGTACAGGTTACAGTTACTGACCTGCGGGAAGGGGAAAAAAATAAACAAAAACAAACATGTTTATACTGTATATAAAACTAGAAAGCAAGAAAGCACCTTTTCTAAATTAAAACACACTGCTTTGTAATTTAGTCACAGCTGGAGCTTCGTCAGCATTCTACAGAACTTATTTAAAATAATAATAATGTAGGTAAATGCAGCGGATGTCAGCGACTGGAAAAAAACGTTTAGCAAGGCAGCAGTGACGGTCGTACACACGTGAGCTGCAGAGAAACAGTTTCACTCGGTGAAGAAGAAAAAAAATAAAGGAGGATTACTCCTTAAAACTCAAGCAGCGCGGGGGATCTGTGCAGCAACACTGTATTGGATCGATTTAAAAAACTAAACTGTTGTAGGGACGTCCTGCAGGTGTGTGTTAACAGGGAGACTTCACTGTAAATTTGGATTTTCTGATACGTCAAGTAGATCCAAAGTTATTATTACGTTCAAAATGTGTGAAGAGTGTGGAAATGACGTGGCAAAAATTTAGGTTACTTAAAATGCAGGTATTATTATTATTATTTTTTCTTTTATTATTATTATTGTCACAGAAACAACCAAAACGTGAATCGATGCCATTTCTTTACCTATGAGACCCACTTTTTAAAATTACTTTAATTAGGTCATAGTTGGTTAAAATTAAATACAATTCAGATCATTAAATTTCCTACGTTATGCTGAAAAAAAAAAAGAATGTCTCTCTATACTGTGCAATCCTGAGGCCTATATAAAACGCTAATGCCTTTTAAAGTTCTCTGGTATTTTGTTTTTAAACCTCGATTCTCCGATGTAAGTACTGAATGTTTTGTTTGTTTTTTTTTTTTTTTACTTTAGTGCTCCACCATATAACCATTTTTTTTATAATAAAGATGTTTCATCTGCACATTAAAAGGACGCTTCTGCATCTTGGAGAAAGTTTTCCCCAACTGAAATCAACCATGAGAAACTTTCTGCTCATAGCTATCTTATTCCTGAATCAGAAATCAGGCTTCCTGTTTAATATTAAACTGAAACAAAAAAAAATTACACAAAGCTGAGCCACTTAAACCACTCGGACGTCAAACGATCATGACCAGGACTCCTACCTTCTTGCTCCTCATGTAGGAAAGCCGGCCCTCATGGGCATCGGGATAAGTGCAGAACAGGTAGGTGGTGATGGCGTGTTTGAGGAAGGAGTCGCCCAGCATCTCCAAACGCTCTAGATTAAACCCGTCGCTGGCGTTGGAGAGGGTCAGGGCCTGCAGGATGAGACCCGGGTTCGGGCCGAGAGCTTTCACACAGTCCCCGGGTAGCGCTACGGTCTCGTGTGCTGAAGACGACGATGATGACGACGACGGTGGTGCTGTTGAAGGTGCTTCGGTGCTGGTTGGCGTTCCACAGGCGAGCCAACGCTCTGAGGTAGGTTGCTTCACACGTCCATCGTGAAAATCTGATTTCTCGTCTAGGTTACATTCATGGCCGTCCTGGGGCTCGCCGCTCGGAACTGAGGTAGTGGTTTGTGTCGATACGTCACTCGCTGGCTGGCAGTTTAGGCACCCGTTGCTGAGGTTCCTGGAGCGTTCATATGCGCTCCTGGGTTCTTCAGAGAGCTGGGCTCGGTGTGCGCACGTCTCTAGCTTTATATCTGGTGCATTGCAGTTCTCCTGCGAGACGGTGCCCTGTCTGGGTGAGCTGAGGTCCTCCTGGGCAGTGTGATCAGCGGGCTTACGGTGATCTTCGTCACCATCGTCCTCGTCGTCATCCTCTGTGCAGGTGCTGGGACAGGAAATAAACGACTTGCTGTCGATGGATTTCTTCCATCCAAAGTCTAGGTTGGAATACCTGAGAAAACACGAGCGAAATTATTCATAATTGCTTTACTCATCCCACCTTCAGCTTATATCTACACCAGATTAAATCACATTGTTTAATATATTAGAAAATATATTACATTCACAGGTTAAATAGGCAGAGAAATAAATAACATTAGTAGAGAGTTTTCTGATCAGAATGCCTGCTTCACACCTGAAACACCGGCCTCTCAGGTACTGCTTTAATGACTTTTTTTTAAAGCATTTCCAAACGGTGTTGGTGAATGATTGTGTGAACAGTTCTCAGATTCGTTCAGTCGCCCATGCGGAATATAATGGGCTCTGCATAGGAATGATGTCATGTTTCAAGTCTTCCGTTCTTCCGAGTCATTCGTTCTTCACATCACCGTCCAATAAGCTTTATTATTTACTACATAATGAATTAATCTTTTCTTTGCTTATAACATTATATTGTTGCCTTGTTTGTTGTGTGATCAACGTTTGTGTTAAAGGTAGATGTTAGGAAAATAAAAAGTAACATTTAAATTACATTTTGCTAAAATGAACGAAATGAATTCAAAAAAAAAAAAAAAAAAAAAGATCCTCCTCGGCCGGGATCGTCATTCACAGGCGGCTTCACAAACCACTTTGACACATTCATTCACCAGACATTTCATCACGAGTCCCAGTTTGACTTGAACACTAATCACAGTTTTCCCCATCATTACTAATGATGCGTGCTTTAATTTAACCAGACACAGGACCGGTAACGAATTTCTCTCCCGCACTTACACATGACCGTACTGAGAACCTCAACCATTTCTTTGAACAAGAAAAAAAAAATCTGCAAATTTTCTAAGTGAACTTGTAGCTGCTCGCCAAAACTTTTTACACACACTTGACTCTCCAGCGCAAAGGAGAGTGGAAGTTGGTAAAACCAGCATGTTTCTGATCTCGACAGACGTCGGACTAACCTGAATCCAGGCGGCAGACTCTGAGCCCCGACTCCGGCATCGATGGCCGTCTGAGCCCGAAGTTCCTCGGCTGTCAGGAGGCAGTGCAGCCTGTAGAGGATGCTGGGAAGGCACACGGCTTTTCTCCACAGAGAAGCAGGGATTGGGTGAATTGCACATAGTTCAGGAACTAAAATCTAAAAAATAAATAAATAAATAAAAAGTTAACAGTACTGACGTGTATAAACAAGCAGCTCTAACCCCCCCCCCGTTCGGATTAATACCTGTTTGTTTTGCAGACTCTCCCACTTGGCCTTCCTCTTCTCGGCACTGCTCAGAGGAAGCGCTTTGCCTTTTTGATTCAGGTGCCGAGGGGTTAAAAGGTTCAGCCTGAGGAACACAAACAGCAGCACAAACCCTCATTAAAGAGCTTCCACAACGATAAAAGAGAAATAAATCTTCCCCTGGGTGTGATGTCTCACCTGGACGATGTGTGATCCACGTCTAAAAGTGGCTGGTTGACGTTGGACAGGTCCAGGTTGTACTTGGTTTTGTAGTACTCGGCAAACGTCTCGTATTCTGGCGAGGGGAATTTACTGAGCGGTGTGAGGTCCGTGTATACGTCAGCTACGTAGAAGCGATGCGGCTGGTCGAAATTACGATACCTGAGAGACATTTTTTGGAGGGGATATATATATATATATATATAGAATTAAAAGGCAATTAAAAGATCCAGTTTAAACAAGTACGATATGGCTAAACCGATTAATTTTTTCCAAAAAATGAAGGAGGTTTGGCCCTGTCAGTCTCAGTAAAGGAGGCGTGGTTTATTCATCAAGTTTCAGTGCAGTAGGTGTGGCCAGTGTGTCAGCTACTCTCAGAAAAAGGGTGCCCTTTGTCTAGCATATCTAATTCAATTAAATAAATAAATAAGTAACTCCTACTGGTGTTTTTAGTGTTTTCCCACAAAAGTGTAAAGTGAAACCTCGGATTACGAGTAACGCGGTTTGCGAGTGTTCCGCAAGACGAGCAAAGATTTTTAATAAATTTTGAC
>JAQQZS010000005.1:27492420-27516357 GCA_030068045.1 Platyallabes tihoni
CGTCAAATACCGTGACACCGATATAATTTTGAAAAATACCGTGATATAAATTTTTGGTCATACCGCCCAGCTCTAGTTTAAGGCTCACTCACTTCCTCTTGTTTTCTGAACTCCACTTCCATCTGCTTGTTGCGCAGCTGGTTCTTGCCGATGCTATGGCCGGTAATGAAGTTGCTGCTAATGTAGGCCAGCTCTAGATCCTGCTTCCCTGCCTCCTTTATGAGCCTGTGTTTCATAATAAAACCCATTGAAGAAAATATGGTACAGTCTGTCCCAGACTTACGAACAGTTCAGTTCGGGGAGCACGCTCGTAAGTCAAATTTGTTCTTAAGTCTGACAAAGTGAGTCTTATACACTTTTGACACAAATATACAATGTAAAGCATACCAATATGCTTAGTTTTTGTATCAATAATTAAAAGAATCATACAAACACACACCTATTTAAAACGACCGCAGTGTAACGCCTTTCCACAAAGATGATTCCGCAGAGAATGTTGGTGAACGGCGAGGGGAAGTTGGCCTCGGGCTTTTCCTTCACCTCGACCTCCTCGTCCTCGTCTTCGTCCTCGGAGTCGCTCCAAGACACGTAGTTGTCCTGATTGCGGTTGTTGTACCACTCGACGCTCTCGAACTGCTGCCTCTCGAAGGGTTTGTACTCGTGCAGGATCTCCAGCAGCTTGATCACTTTGGGAGTGACGAACTTGAGGTCGAGCGACGCTGGGGAGAAGTGCTCCTCGCAGAGAGCATGCAGTTTTCTCAGTATAGTGTCGGCGAAGAGCAGGAACTTGCGGTTCAGCTCCGCCTGCTCGTGCTTGATGTACTTCTGCAGCTCGCGCACCATGATGCCGGCTGCTTTGTCCGCACACCAGGGCCCGAGGACGGCCAGAACGGCCCTGCAGTCGGTTAAAACCTACAGGGGCAAAGGGAACAACCGAGGATGGAGAATCATCACAGGGAGTCAAGAGATGCTGTCTAGAGCAAACAAGTTTTAAACTACAAAAATTTAATGGAAAAACAATGTTGGGTTTTAATATTGCCAGAAAAAGTAGAAACATTGATAAATATTGGCCTATTACAGATACAATAAAACTTTGAATTGTGAGCATAATTCGTTCCGGAAGCGAGCTCGTCATGTAAAGCACTCATATATCAAAGCAAATTTTCCCATAAAGAACAGAATCGCTGCTATCTGTTGGATCAATGAAATCTTTTCTCTTTTTGTGCGACTTTAACAGGAACCTCTCTAATGCTCACACTTGCTTATGCCTCCCTTTTGAGGATCTCGCGGAAATTTGACATTGCGTTGTCACCAAACAGATTCATCTCCCGCACTGCAACGCCCTTTTTAACCTTTTTTTTCCCCCACAAAGGCTGTTATTGAAGTACTACCAGACTAAGTTACTCGCAATCCAATGTTTTACTGATAGTTTGTACCAATCTGGCCAAAAATAATATTTTTGATGATGTCATTCAACCAATCAACAGCTTGCACTATTTCTCCACTCACACTTCCATCCCTGTTCTTCCCTTGAGGTGATTACCGAACACAAGGAACCAGATTCAGGGTAGGCAAAAGAGAGGGTAGGGTCTAAAACGAGAAAGAGAACCTGTTTGGAGATGTAGGTGGGGTCTCGGTCCTCACGATGTGCAGATAAGTTGTAGTCATTAAGGAAAAGGAGAGCGTCGTCCAGCTCGTTTATGAGCCTCTCAGACAGGCCACTGTTGTCCTGGTAAGGGCCGCAGTCCAGCACGACCTCTCGGGGCTGGGTCGCGTACCTGTGTGATCAACAATAAGGGGGGAAATAAATAAAAGATATCAAAAGACTTTGAACTGCTTTTATTTGTTACACACTGAAACAACTTTAAATGTACATCAGGAGGACGGAACGGAAAACAACGCGAGAAAAAATAAATAAATAAATAAAAATCGCACCTGTCCAGGACGACGAGATCGGTGGCGGTTTCGGCGTTGCTCTTGAGGATCTTCTCCAGGTTCTGGATCTTCTCCTCCAGGTCAGACGGGTCACATTTGCCATTTAGAATGGAAGCAGTCAGACCTAGGATACGTGGGCAGCCTGGACTGTCCTCACATTTCTAAAAAAAAAAAAAAAAAGTGTGCAAAGAAAATCAGTGGAGTCAACATCAGCAGTCAAGTGAAGACATTATCATATTATAATAATACATAAACTCAATACTACATTCAATATTCATACACTTTTATACTCCTGTCAATCAACTACAACCAATTCATTCTTGTCGAACCATCTCTCCAGCACAAGATCTTATTACACATTCACTCACTTCTCTCGGTGTATGATGGGGAAACTTAAAACCCCGTAATTGTACCTTCATTATGTCCCGGTAGGGATGGTCCGTGATTGCGAGGTGGCACTCGTCGAAAATGACCAGGTTGATCTGTGATAGTGGCAAGACCTCGAACCTCAGCATGTGCAGGAAGATGTTGCACGTCATAACGAGCACCTGCGATAGAAACCAGGAGATCTAATTGATGGTGTGCGTGGAAAAAAAAAATTACAACGTGACAAACGGCGGACGGATCAGGTCCGCTTACGGCTTCAAGAAACTCATTAAATGTTTTAAAGTGGCTGAAAACTTTTCCTCCGGTTGAGTCGAGCTGGCTAAGCTTACATTTAGAGAGGGGGGGGAAAAAAAAAAAACTCATTAAATAACCGTAGCACTCACAGAGTCGTCTCCGCATCAGTTGGATTGTTAAATTAAACATCGAACTTTTTCTTTCTGCAGTCTTGTTACAGAATGAGTTCATGATTTGTCACCAAAAATAACTACAGCAAACAGTAAAAGATCTCTTTTTTTTGTTGTTGTTTGTTCGTCAAATCGCACGGTGCTACATTACACTACGTTAAGGAATAACAAAGACCCGAACTCGTCCCACCTGATTTTCCTTTATCTCTTCGCTCCAGATGTCCTCTGTCCATGATGCTGAGTTTTCTATGTATTCCCCGACCCGAAGATCCGAATGGGTTCTCACAGTGGAGGCTTGCTGAACCACAGATGAAGCTACAAGAAGAGACAGGGGGAAAAAAATAAATTTAAAAAAAAGATTCAGAAATTAATTTCAGGACAGAGCATGGACAACATCCAAATATTCATTAAAATGGCATTTTCACATTAGGCACGGTTGATTAGTACCGTGCCAAGAAACAATTGACCCCGCCCCGCCTAGCTACGGCTGTGTAGGTCAGAGATAGAAGATTGGAGATTTTAGAGGTGACAGACGGCATTGATGATCTAAAAAGATTTATAATTTTTTTCCATTTCTGATTCGATCCGGGCCCAAGTGTGCAAGCCCGAGACCACCTCTTCAAGCGTACTCGGGGACGGTTCCAGAGGCTGGAACGCTCGTGTTCTCACTGATCAAAACGAACCAGACTTTTGGGGTCAGGTGTACTAGGAAATGATCCCGGAGCGCTGATGTGAAAACGCCCAAAATAGTTTTTCTAATGTACATTCGTCAGTGTGTATAGGCAGTAGAGTCGTGAATCAGAGCTAGACTATAAATTCAATTCGATTCACTTTTGCGGTGTTGCTATTAAGAGCTTTAAATGTTCACTGTCTGATTTATCACAAGCAGTTATTATTACTTACAGGTTTTAGACCATTAGAAACTAGTTAGTGTTAATTTTCAGTTATTTTTAATTTTAGTCTTGGTCCTGGGATAAATGTCCCCGTTAGTTTTTAATCATATTCAGTCAATCTTATCCTATTTTTGTTTAGTCAAGTTTTAGTCGACGAAAAGTCTGGACCATTTTAGTCATAAGATTGTTATTAATTAACCCTACAATCAATCTAGTCCAGCCAAAACCATTTCTTAAGGTTTTTCACAAAATAATTATCTTAACATGTAAAATGTATCTTTTCATTTAATGTTTTCAGCCAATTATATTTATTTTTAACCATCACAACAACGGCTGCATGTCCATTTTTTTTTTTAACTACAAAACAACAGGAGCAGTATGAACAATACTGTGTTTTGAAACTTTATTATATATATATTAATTTACACACTCGGACTGTTGAAGGGATACTGTAGCTCCTATGGGTCACAATCATTTGCTATCCTATTAGCTTAATGTGTTTGGCAACGGTTTAACTATAAAATAAGATACATCACAACATTAGTTATGTTAACATGTGGTAACAATTACCACAACGAGGCTGTAAAACTGGGTCATTTTTAATGATATGCCTTGAGGTACGCACTTCAGGTTTGTGATATTTTTCCCAGCGATTGTGTGAAGAACTGTTTTTTTTCCCTCCCATCCAATATGAAGAAAATGGGCCCAAATATCAGCTCTTCTCTTTCGCCAGAGTGACACTGTTAAGTCATGACGGACAGTTAAAGATGACTGAGCGTGTGACGTCCCGTCACCCGGGAAACACCGCTGCTCGCGCCATAATGAATGAACACCGTATTGCATCGGATTATAAATTAAGACGGATGTTTCATTAGTTTAAATTTTTTTAAACCACATTTTACTCTCGTCTTTTCTCATCAGCGATATTGCATGCTGATTTTGAAAAAACTGCCGCTGTTCATTGATATCTGTGACGTCTCGTCATCGTCTTGTCTTAGTCAAAGGAAAAAAAGGTTGTCGACAAATATATTTTCCGTCATTATTCTCGCTGACGAAATCAACACTAAAACTAGGAAAAGTGTAATCTTGCAAATGAGTGGAAAATGCAAGCTGTTTGTATTCTTAAAAAAAAAAAAAAAACTATGGTATATATTTTTTTTAAAAATTGGCAAATTTTGCCCATTTCACAGTTATTAAGCTGAAACTCGTCGATTCATTTAAACAAATCAACCAACAAAACACTGAATGGATTAAACAAGCTAGTTAGCACCACCTGTGAGGCAAACATCCAAATCTAAGATTATGATATCCTTTAAATACTTCAAATATGCTGGATTAAAACAACACGTTTCTACAGACGAGCGTCCGGACCCACGACGGGTTCCCGCGATACCTGTATTGACGAGAAAAACGGTCCTCCTCCCATCCTCCTGTCGGATTTGGTGGGAGAGCTCTTTAATAAGGAGTACTGCGATAAACGTCTTCCCTGAGCCTGTGTTTAAGCAGACTATAGTGTTGTGTTCGAGAGCTGCTTCGAGAAGTTCAACCTGAAGAAACAGGAAACAGATGATCAGCAGCTTTAACAAAACAAACAAACAAACAAAAAAAAAAACACAGTCAGTGAGTTACGGATGCGATTCCTGGTGCTAAAGATACACCGTCTTGCCTGATATTTTCTTGGGGTGTATATGTTGTCGTGGATAGCTTCCTGCTGCCACGGCAGGCCGAAGAAAGGCCCCATGGGAGAGGAGGCAGGGGTCACCAGCTGCAGTCCTGCCATGCTGAGACTCCAATCATCCAGTGTTTATCTCATTTCGTCCCGCTCTTCAAAAGCTCACTGCATGAAGACAAAACAAGAGATGAATTCTTTCAGATTAAAAGGGTTCACTTTGTTCTTTTTTTTAGATACAGAAACACATTTACATACGCACGAACCGACGAGGCGACAGAAGCTTGGTGTTACGATTTTGGTCGAACGGAAACCTAACGCTCGAGAAAGTAATGTAGTAAAAACGTTTCAGCATTTTCTACAGGAGTTTCACACCACCATTGGCGAGTAAGGCGTCATGGACTTCAGCGCTATCGCTCTCACTAAGGCATGAAAGAATTAGAATTAACCTCAGTATTTGGCTCTACTGCAGCATCCAAGATGGATGCTGGTCGTAAAGATGTACAGAGAAGAAACAAAAGTCAGACTTGAAAATAAAATAATAATCACCAAAATGAATATTACATTTTCAGATTTCTTTAAGAAGCTTTCTTCCACCCCTTGTATGTGTGTGTGTGTGTGTTATAAGTGGACTCACAGAGTGTGTGTACGGCACGGCACTGTGGATCCGGTCAGCACTTATTCTGGGCTTCATCATCACCATCAGCACTCCTCACTCGTCTCGGCCACGCCCACAAAGAATCTACCACACAAAATACATTCTCAAATCAGACCGGTTAAGAATTCTGTTTACCTTTCACAAACAAAAAAAGTCCTCATTCTTTTGCTCGAACGCATCTCTTGATGTGTTCGACTGTCATATGTTTAGAATAGCTTAATTAATCTGTGTTTTATGAAACCACAAAAACACAGACTGCCCTCACAAAGCTCACACACAGCTTGAGATTATATTTTTCCAATATTCAGGGGAGGAAAAAAAGAAACCTCTAACAGAATATGATAATGAACATGTCCATGGCAGAGAAAGTAAGGAATCTGGATCTGGCGTGTCGAGTTGTTTCGGCGCTGCGATATCAAGAACCGTCTGTGTTCCCCCAGAACACAGCTGTAAAGCATCACGGCTCATGGCGCGGGGCCTTTGACTCAGCTCGCGGCACAATTGTTCCTGGTTAGGTGCCGTGCTCGCTCTGTGTGTTGGACTGCCGTGAATTTGACTCATGTGTGAGCTGGTCGCTTCCAGCGTATTTAAGAACATGCCGCTGCACACACTTTTTTTTTTCATTTAAGGACACGACACGGGCTGCTCTTACGAGTCTAGAACAGACAGACAGACAGACAGATAGACGTGCACTCTGACCAGTGCTGTGTTCATCCAGCATGCGGGGAAATGGTGCCAATATTAATAGAGAAGATGTAACTGATCAAGCTGTGGATTTCATTAACAACAAGAGAAAAAAAAACACCTCTGAATAGAAAAATTAACACCAACATTAAGAGAGAGAGAGAGAGAGAGAGAGAGAGAGACAGATGGAGGGTGAGAGACAGCCAGGGAAGTAGGAAGGGATAAAGGAGGAGAGACGCGGAGAAAAAGGGAAAGCGCAAGACGGAGACAGACATCAAGCGCCCAAGAAAGAAATAAACGCACAGAGAATGACTGAGAATAATAGAAAGAGACGTTAAGAAAGGGGACAGAGAAAAAGAGAATAAAAAGAGACACAGATTGGAAAAGACTTCCAAGAAAGAGATGCACAGAGACACACAAGGAGGAAAAAAGAGAGATGCACTGAGACAGACACACAGACAAGTAATTGAGCGAGGGGGGGGATGGCACAGCAATAGACAGGGAGGAATAGAAAGAGACATTGAGAAAAGAGAACAGAGTTCGAGACAGAGAGAGAGAGAGAGAGAGAGAGAGAGAGAGAGAGAGACAAAAAGAATGGAGTTCAACAGAGGCAAAAAGAGACATCAGGAAAAAAGGAACGGAGAGACAAAGAGACAAATAGAGATTAAGAAAGACAAAGAGAGATAGAGAGAGAGAGATAGAGAGAGAGACAAATGAAGACATTCAAGAAAAGAAGAGAGTTGCACAAAGGCAGCGAGAGACATTAAGGAAAGATTAAGAAAGATGAAAAGCAAGAGAGAGAGAGAGAGAGAGAGAGATGAAGAGATACAACTTGTTTCATAATGGTGGTTTTCTTATATTATAAATTACTTTATTAAATGTAACTTTAGGAAGAAAAATGAAGATGTAAGGAAGAGGCAGAGTTTGTTGTTGCTGGTTACCTGCGCAACACAACTTATAGAAAAAATAAATAAAAAATAAAATTTATGAATGATTTCTTTTCCGATGGGAAAAATCCCCCAGCGCCGTTTCAGATTAGACAGCATTCCAACCAGCAGTGCCTGTGAAATGCACTTTAAATACATACGGTTTCCTCACCTCAAACACACACACACACACACACACACGAGATAGAGAGACGCTGACGGATTATTGGAAAAAAAAAAGCTGGTGGCTTAAAAACCGACATGACCAGGCTTCGAAAAGCCTGTGATTTTTTCAGTCTGTGCTCTCATGGGCGAGTAGTAAAGGTTGTGCACAGTTCACACACCCTACAATCAGAGACACCGTGGCTTGACGCCTAAAAACCCGGGCCAAGAATATTTACTTGCCACTTGGAAAAAAGGGGGAAGAAAGAGGGGAAAAGAAAAAAAGAAAGCAAAAAAATGCCCCAAAGGCACGCCATCATTCAGGAAGCAAAAGGGCCCCATTCTGCAGAACCGAACCCGCGTGTCACATGTCTTCATCGATATTTCATCCCTGCTTACATTACTGTCGCTTTAATTTGAAGGCAGCAACACATCCATTTTTGAAGGAATAACATTTGTCGAGCACATGTGGCGACAGGCGCGGGCTGCGATAATACGCCGCTTTAATCTCGACTGGAGGAACGTGAGGCCTGGATGATTAGCCGTTTAGATGTGACGGGGGTCGACGCTGAAATCATCACCTCTCCACATGCTTTTTTTTCTTCCGCTTGTTAAGTTGGGTTTTGCGCAGAATACACAACGGTGGGTCACAACACCAATCACGCTTTATAAGCACAGAGAGAGAGAGAGAGAGAGAGAGCACGCAAGTCATTACTACATACATCATTTCTAATACAAGCGTTTATATCATGGCACTGTTGATTAACTTGCTCGTACTAATACTTTGTTATTTCCAACAGTCTTCCAGTATTTATGCTTTTATAACACACTGAGTCACGGTAAAGTCTTCAGGAGAGTGAGACTGAGCTTTCCTAAAGAGTTGCATCATCATTATGTCTTCAATACACATCGTACTGCAGAGATGAAAGTGCAATCCTGATCGTCACACCTTCTCTAAATTGCTACTTGGACCAAAACTCGTCACACTCACACAGCGTAAAAACACCAAACACTATTAATTCACCAATGGCGCTCGGGTGACGTGTGAGGAGGAGGGGGGCTAAACAGATCAGTCAAAGTTTACTTGGTGGACCAGAAGCAGTTCGGGACAATCTTTTATTTTTCGTTCATTCAGGTCTCACTCGCATGCGCGTAATCTCCACTCGATCCTGCGTGCAATCGATAACCCAATGCGGTCATCGCATTTCTGACGGTCCTGAGAATGTGGATGAGAATCATGATCTTAACTCTTTTTTTATTTATTTATTTATTTTATTTTAAGGGAGGGGGTCACAATTCGCATTTTAGCAAGACTCATTTAGCATTAACCCCCCACCATAAATTTAGAAGCACAACACTGTACAGAGTGCCTCAATATGGTGCTGGATTCAGACTCTGTGCACAAACGGACCCCACTCAACACCTTAGGGATGAACTGGAACTTGAGCCTGTTCACCTAAAACCAGTGTGTGACCTCAGTAATGACCTTGTAGCTCGGGGGGTATAAGTACCCTACAGTACTTATACCAAAGAAAACCACAACATATACCAAAGAAAATGCATGAATTACAGTAATATCAGGTACAGTAACATAGGGGTAACATCTGTATTTTAGCACTGCAGGATCCAGCAGTACAGTACTGTACAGTACACGAGTTTACCTTTACATTCTTTTTAATTTTTTTATTAAGGGTAATGTATTAAGCGATAAGATTTATACGCTTTTTCGAACCACATCCAAAATCCTCGGGTTTTCCAAATTCGCGAGTGCTCTAAAACGTAAAACCCGCAAATTTCAGGGGTCGACTGTATCACGATTGTATAAATATCCTGATTGAATGTTGAACTTTTTTTCAGATATTGTTATAATTCTAAACAAACTCAATTTGCCGCGACACATAAGACGCTAGGACGCTGTAGTGGTTAGCATTGTGGCCTCGCCACTGCAGAGTCGCGGGTTCGATTTCCGTCTCGGGGTTTGCATGTTTTCCCCGTGCTTGCTGGGTTTCCTCCCACAGTCTAAAGATTAAGTTAACTGGAGTTCCCAAATTGTCTATTGTGTGTGCGCCCCCAGTGGTGGATTAGCACCCTGTCCGGGTATGAGCGGTATAAAAGATGAATGGAGAGAAAAAATTACATTTAAAAAGGATGTTGTGCTGTGAACAGTTTAGAGCACCACCTGCAGGATTATAGAGGAACTCCAACATTTTACCACTTCACAGTATATGCTGTTAGTCTTTCGGCTGCGCCTGTCAAGAGGTCGCCACAGCGGACCATCTGATCTGCACACCCAACTTGGCACAGGTTTTACGCCGGTTGCCCTTCTGTCATAAAACTCTCTTTATCTTAGTATTGAACAAGACAGAAATACTTTCCTCCAAAGACTTTCACTTCGAGCAGAAAACCTCTGACACTGGAGACTCCTTACAGAAAATAAAAACTTTCCTGGTTAAATTAAACCTCCATCACTGCCCACCTCTCCTCATAATAAAGAAAACGTGGAGTAATTGCAGTAACATTTTACACACCTTCATCAGATGATAAAACAGGAAATCAACACAACCTTCAGCACAACAGCTGCAGCTGAATCGCCTCAAGTTTAGGCCTCAGTTCGACCTCGGCTCTGGCTGTACTCCGAACAGCGCTGTGCTGCAAGCGTAGTGCGCTACGTAGGGCGCTGACGTCACCGCATTAAACCCTAGGAAGTACACTAACTCAAGAGGGCGAGCTGTGTTTGGGCCTTAACCGCCTAATGGTGTGCGGGGGCAATTAATAAGCACGCTGAGGGAAACGCAAACGTGTGCGAGTTATTCTGGAAGTGTACTGAACACTGGGAGAACATATACATAAGCACCCCGGAAACAATTTTAGATTTAATTTTATGTATTAATATGGATTTAGTTGGTTAGCGTTGCAGGCTAAGAGGCTAACTAAAAATGGAAACGTTGTGAGAATATTATCATTATAACTCAGGTTACGCACTAACACTTATTTGCATTGAAGACGGGAAATAAGCCTCCTTTTTGCGGCTTAATCACTTAAACGAAATCTCTGAACATATGGAACGACGGCTAATCCAGCAGCGGATGGTGACTGTGCTAAGCTAGTTATGCTAGGCTAAGCTAGCGTGCTGAAATGTCACAGCGCTGGCCTGTTAAGCTAACTTAAGCTACAGTTTTTAATTTCAGTTTTTAACTTCTGCATGAAATGTTTACAACACTTGGGAATAGGAGAAAATCTCACCTATGCTGTGTATTCTGTGGCTTTAGTGCTGTTCAGTGAATGAGTTACTCCTGCTCTGACTCCATTCCCTCCTGTTACTGCTAATACAGTTACACGCGCGCGCACGCACACACACACACACGTGCACGCGGGCGGCCGCGCGCCATACGCCAGCGCGCGCACTCACGCAAAAAAACAATCAAAGGAAATCTAAAAAAAAAAAAAAAAACCAGGGCACTGAATGTCAAACTCTATTATTATATATAAACATGATAGACAGACAGATAGATAGACACATTTATAGATAGACAGATAGATTGATAGACAGACAAACAAACAGATAGATAGATAGATAGATAGACAAACAGATCGATAGACAAACAGAGATAGATAGGTAGATAGATAGATGAGGATATAGTTTTATATAGATGTATGTAATACTTGTATATAGTAATTACTATACTGTACATCGAAATAAGATAAGGTATGACACACACACACACACACAGTGCTTGGAGAAACACACTCAGTGAGGCCTACGCAACTCACACAAAATGTAAGGAAGGTCTTCCTTGGCTGCCCTATATTAAAAGAAACGTAACAGACAGACAAAGAGGCAGACAGACAGGCAACTGTCCTTCAGTGTGAAAAATCGATTTCTTATATTTAAAAAAAAAATTGGCTCGAGAACAAGAAAGCATGAGTTTGTAATTCACTTACTGACCACTTGGTGTCAGTGTATACAACAAATTCTCCTCACAACTCAGGTTTCTTCTAACATGGATTCCCTTTTCTACAGGCCCACATTAAGTAGAACTGATTTAGCTGTCAACTTTAGTGCTTTTTTAGTTTATGAACATAACTGACATGAAATCGACATCAAATATTTAAATGTGTGCAGTATTATTAGGCTAATAAATAAATTAGTTTATTCATCTTCTATACCACTTGTCCTGGGAAGCCTGGAGACCTCGGGCACTAGGCAGGGGTACACCCTGGACAGGGCACATATACACACACAATCACATACTATTGGCAATTTGGGAACACCAATTAAACTAATCTGCATATCTTTGGAATGTGGGAGGAAACCGGAGTACCTGGCGGACAGGGAGAACATGCAAACTCCACACACACACACACACAGAGCCGAGGTGGGAATCAACCCCTTGACGTTGGAGGTGAAAGGCCACAGTGCTAACCACTAAGCCACCGTGCTGCCTTGCTAATTAATTCAATAGATAAACAGAGGATTGTGCTTTACCATACAGTATATTGAGACTATCTGAGTGTTCTAGACAAAGTGGTTTGCTAGACTTCACGTAGGTTTTATTAATGGGGACTAATCCTACATAGAGGTTGAGTTCAAACTGAAGTGCTGCCAGAAAAGCATTAACTTCTATCTATCTATCTGTGTGTTCGGATTGAATTGTCACTCGTTCGGTCATTCATTCATCCATGTAGCCTGTTCAGGGTTGTCGGATCAGGAGTCTGTCCCAGAAAGATCATTCACACCTGCTGGCAATTTAGCACCGTCAATACAATTACAGGAATGTTTTTGAGAGGGTGGAGGAAACCGGAGAACCCTGAGGAGACCTACATATGGACACAAGATGAATGTTTAAAACCACAGTTCCTACAGAACCACAAACCCTAGAGCTGAACATTATTCATAGGAAGAAACAGACAGTAGGAGACAGGTGTTTTTTTTTTAAGAGGCACGTAATTTATTTGCACAAGGATACAAAAGTGAAGTACCGATTTTACCAGATAGCTTTTACAAAACTTAAAACTTGTTTCGCAACCACAAAACCCTCATGCAGAGATCATCGAAGCGGGCCTTTCACGACTTCCAGAGATGTCTTACAGGGATAGAAGACGCACAGTAATTTCCACAAGGTCGCCTCTGCTCAAATTTCACACACACACACACAGTGCTAGCAATCGGAGTTCTGTAAAGCGATACAAATCTGTGAAACTTCATCAAAGTCTATGGACTTACAGCATTAAGGAAATGATCATCTCTAACTTATCTACACATATAAAGGAAAAAAAAATACAAACGCAACATATCAACAGGAATAAAAGCACTTCCTTTGAAATGGCTTATATAATACCAAATACATACAGACCTCACGTAATAATCGAAACTGAGCAGAGTAGACGTGATCGATGTGCTGTAAAATATACACGTAAATATCGAATACTTCATCATTAAGAGAACAGCGAATCCAGCACACTTTTTTTCGGCCCCTCTGAGCGGCAAACTAAAGTCTTTGGCGGATTCTTTTCTAGCGCTTCGTGTTCAACTCAACACCGCTGAAGCTTATTCAGAGACTTGTGGGTTAAAAGTCGTGGATTCTGTAAAAGTGCATTTTAAGTTGAAATTTCATTATGCTGTACCGCACTCAAGAGGACGTCATTATTATACCTTAATTCAAATCCCCTCAGCATTTAGGCACATGTTGATGATTTTATAATTTTTTTTTCAAAAATATATTGTTTTTGGTGTATGCTCATAAGTTTACACACCCTGGCAGTGAAATATGGGGCTTTCTTTAATAAAAATATGACCATTCATCCAGAAATACATTTTTAAGCATGATTTAAGGAGAGTTGAGGTGAGCCCTTTTTTTTTTTTTTTTTTTTAGTTAAAATGATTATTGTAATACATCAAAGATTTCAAATCTGTGAACTGGTGTACATGTGACCCAACTATCTTAGTATATATAATTGGAATATTTATTTTTGGAACTAAAAGTAAGTTCCATTCTATTTAACAATTTTACCGATTTAATAAGGTCTCATATTTTATAATTTGACTTATTAAATATGAGTTTTTTTTTATATAAATATAACATTTATTAAATGTCTTAAACAAATTGATATTAAACAAATTAAGAAAATATGTTTGGTTTTTTGCATATCCCATTTAGGAAGCTGGGGCGAGAGCTTAGGGTCAGCCAGGATACAGCACCCCCTGGAGCAGGTGGGGTTAAGGGCCTTTGCTCAAGCGCTCCACAGGGGCAGCTTTGGTAGTGCTGGTGCTTGAACCTCGACATTCTGATCACTATCCCATAGCCTTAACCATTTGAGCTAACAATTTCACGCGACAGCTTTCAAAATATCTTCCAACCACATGGTCTGTGTTACATCTTCTATACTTTCCCTTAAACTGGTCTGAGTTCTTAAAGAAAAAGTAGAACTGATATTAAAAAAAAGGATTTCCAAAAGATACCCAGGTGTTCAAAATTGTGATCAAGAAGTGGAAAATTAGGGGTTTTGTTGACATCAAGCCACGGTCATATAAACGAGCAAAAGGTTTTAGCCCCCATAGACAGGAAAATTATTCGGGTTGCAAAGGAAAAACCCTATGGTCAACCTTAGCTGAAATACAGGCCTGTCTGAATTAAAACCTGGTGTCGTTGTTTCAAAATGCACAATAAGGAGGTACTTAAACCGAGACAGGCTGCATGGTCAAGTTGGCAGTAAAAAGTAGTTAAAAACAGGCCCCTGACATTAACCCAAGCCTGACAGCTTCTGGCACAAAGTCATTAGAAGTGAAGAGACCAGAATGGGAACTTTTTGGCCACAATTCTTAAACGATATGTTTAGAGACGACTTAACAAGGACTATGATGAGACGTCCACCATAACTACTGTGAAACATGGAGGTTGATAGGGGTGAACTATGAGCAGGGGCACGGAGAATTCAGTCCAAATTAATGACAAGATGAAGGTAACAACTTATCAGAAAATACTGGAGGTCAATTTGCATTGGTTTCAAATGTGTAAAAAAATTGTTTTTGCTTTGCAAAGAGTAAAGGGCAGCTTTACAACCTGAAAAAAATAAAGGGTCTCATCAACCTATTATCACAAAAGACACCAATGCATTGTTGATGCTAAAGGGGGCAGCACTAAGAACTATGGGTATGCAGATGATTAGCAAGGACCACCAAATTATTTTCTTTACTGTTTTGTTTAAGGGTTGCTTTATTCCTTTATTTTTTTTTTTAGTTATAGAATTTAAATCATACTAAAAACGATTGCGTTTGGTCTGATAACCACGGTTCCTTTAAAAATTGGGACACAAAAAAAAAACTAAATTTCTGCCAGGGTGTGTAAACTTATGAGCAGAACTGTATAATATAATATATATTTATATATCATCTTAAAACCTGAAATCATATGTGACATTTTCATCTTGTTAGTTTATGACAAAAATTCCTCCCTGAAATATTCGTGACTTTTTTTTTGTGCCGCTCTGCAAAAAAATAAGAAAAAAATAAAGAAAAATGTTTTTGGCTTCGTAATCGCAAGATTAATGGGATTTTTTTTTATTACAATCATTTTTGCAGATGAAGCCACAATCCTGTCTGTTCATTAAGTGATTTGTTAAACGAGGGTGTTTCCTTCAAATTAATTCCAAAATAAATTCCATTAGCAGTCCTTATAAAGAGCCAGACTTTAATTCAAGAGAAAAAAAAAACACAAAACATTAAAAAAACAAAAAGCAAATACAGTCTGATTGCAAGTTGTGTATCAAATAACTCCTTACTGGCAATATCAATTCAATTACGAGATGAAAATAAAGTAAGTGCACAAAATGTCAAACAGCAGAAGCGTTACCATACCGAAGGCCAAAACTGCAATAATAATTATTTACTTTTAATAATATTAATTCTCTTGTTAAAATATTGACTTGATAAAGCATTCGTGTCCATAAGATGCAGTGTCTAGGCTGTAAACCTGGCAACCTGTCGACCAAATCAAATCAAACCAACCCTCAACAGTAAACACACCCTTTCGATCAGTCCATGCCTGGGCGTTTAAAATGTACAGATATGGCAACGTGCTGTCAGTTCTCCGAAAACATTCATTCGCAATACGTGAGCTGTGGAAGAAAGCGAGCAGAATCCTGCATTAGTTAATCTGATCCTGCGTTCTCATTCGTCCAGGTTGAGCAGGAAGCGGGAAATCGTCCGTATGTCCATGTGGGGCAGGACGAGCAGGCAGTAGAGGAGGAGCCACATGAGAAGCAGGAAGTCGACTTCGGAGAGCTCCGGGTGATTCGGACGCTGCGGAGTCCGTGCAGCACCGCACACCTTCTTATTACACAGCACACACCTGCAGGTTCAGACAGAACATAGTTACACAGGCTTATGCTAAACAAAGGACGTGGCTCAGTGAAGGAGGCGTGGCCTCTGATCCTGTTAGTGAACGAGGTTCGAGTGGTGTCTATATGAATCTCAGTGAAGGAGGTCGTGACCTTTTACTCTGTACATAAGTCACAGTGAAGGAGGCTGGGCCTCACTCTGTATTTCAGTGACATTAAAGCAGGCGTGGTCTCTGTAAATCAAAGAAAAAGAGGTGTGGCCTCTGGGGGAAAAAAATCAGGACCGTCCCCTTTACTGTGAATGAAATACAGTCACAGAAAAGAAGGCGTGGCCTCTGTAAATAAAAAAATATGACGCGGGAACTCTGTATTTCATTCATAGTGAAGAGGGCGGGGCTCATTTACAGTAATTGAGGCGTGGCCTCTGTATTTTATTCATGATAAAGGGGCGGGACTAAGTTTTAGTTATAGTAAAGGAGGTGTGGCCTTTGTATTTCAGTCAGAGTAAAGAAGAAGTGGTCTCTGTACATCAAGGAATAAGAGGTGGGGCCTCTGTATTTCATTTACTGGAAAGGGGGCAGGGCTTATATTTTTCTGTAAAGGAGGAGGAGGAGCCTCTCTGTATTACATTCACGGTAAAGGAGGTGGAGCCTCTCTATTTCATTCACAGTAAATGAGGCGTGGCCTCTGTATTTAATTTATAGTAAAGGAGGCGGGGTTTCTGTATGTCAGTCACAGTAAAGGAGGAGGAGCCTCTCTGTATTGCACTCACAGTAAAGGAGGCGGGGTTTCTGTATGTCATTCACAGTAAAGTGTGAAAGACTTTTTGTACTTCAGTCACAGTGGTGTAAAAAGAGGTGAAAGAGCTACAGTCCAGGTGGCGTGGGTTCAGTGCTCATTATTCTCAGCGAGGGGGCGTGGTCTCTGTCTGTCAGTCCCAGCGACAGGGGTTCGGCTTATGTGTCAGACCTAATAAAGGAGGCGTGGTCTCTGAGTTTATCCGTCTCAGTAACAGCCTCCCTTAAAAGCCTTTACTCTTCTTCTTCTTCTCATCAATACCATAAGATTTACGAAGAAGAGAAAGCTCTATAGGTGTGTGTGAGATATAATCTTTTTTACACCCATCAGACTCACGTTGACAGGAAAACATGCCGGAGTGATAGAATGATTGGAGAGTAATTAGTGCGACTCCTGTAACAGGAACAGACTTGTTCAAGCAGCCGGGTTTAGAGAAACGCCCCGAGCTTGACTCAGCTGTCTGGAACAGCTGCTCTGTCCGGGAGCTGATTTGCATCGATTTTGCCTGCGCTGGGTGGAGTAATGTTTCGTGGTCGAGCATTCAGATTTCTGCATTACGCTACACGAGAAGTGAGAAGCGTTCAGTACCTGTCAGCTGTGTGATTTGCCGTGATGGGCGCGGGGGTTTCTCCGTTTTCTCTGGGCTGCTGAAAGAGAAAGGACAGATTGACGACAGTATGAAACATCAAGGAAATAATCAATTCCTAGTGTTTCATTGACCATTTTAACTCTAGTTAGAATCGAGCCATGGTACGATTCTTTCTCGCTGTGGTTCTTGGGTCAACACTCATGAATCATACTCGGGTCTGGCCCAAGACAACCGGTCCGAGAGCGAATGAGCAACATGGTCTCAGCGTCCACTTCTATATCTTCTCCATCAGAGTCTAAACGAGAATGAATCGACTCTTAAACGATTCAAATGCATGAATTTAACCCAGGCATGCTTTGTGTTTTGGGTCGTACAATAGTGTTTTTTTGTAGATGAGCGCCAAAGGACAGAGCTATAGATATACAGAATATAATGAACAACAACAACAAAAACGGAAAAGTATACCAAGATTAACTAGCTCTATGCTGTGCATATGAGTCGCGTCATGCAGTCGGTTCACGTTCCTGTTCTCACTTACTTACAAAACCACACGGAAACAGTAAAAAAAAAAACACACCGAGGTTCCATTAAAATAAAGTAAATATTGTAAAAGCACCCACAAAAAGCGGCAGACCAATGATTAACACTCACAATCTCAGGATTGAATTTAATTCCTTTCACGTCCACCACTTCTGGAACTACTACTACCGG
Organism: Platyallabes tihoni; assembly: GCA_030068045.1. Classification (NCBI taxonomy): domain Eukaryota; kingdom Metazoa; phylum Chordata; class Actinopteri; order Siluriformes; family Clariidae; genus Platyallabes; species Platyallabes tihoni. The sequence continues at coordinate 27,510,574 of JAQQZS010000005.1, forward strand.
AGGCTGGTTTTCATCTTCAGTGCTTCGCTCTCTGGCAGCTTCTTCCTTGTTTGAATGACTGAAAAAAAATAATAATAAAAAAAAACATAAGGCACCTTTCTCATGACCTTGCAATCACACTCAATTCATCAACAGTTTAATGGAACGAAAGCTCCATTTAAACACCAACATGTCCGACTTAAGAGTGTCTAGAGAACCAGGACGACCTTTCGGTTCTTTATCTAAAAAGGAAATCTTCAGCTAAACATCATTAAAGTACATTTAAGGTCAGTTAAAGCTGTGCAGGTTTTCTCTTCACTCGACCAAGGCTCTAAGAATAGCTCAGTACCTCAGCGTGTCCGAGTTGTCTTCTCTGGCAGAGGTGGATACTTCATTCTCCGGTTCCTCTCCTCTCCTTTTCCGTTCTTCTCGGTTGTTCCGCTCGATCTCTGCGTCCAGGTCCGTTTCTACCAAGCCCCATTCTCCAGGGTGCGAAACCCAAAGGCTGAACGGACTCTGTCCCGGAGACTCCACAACCCCGTAATCAACCTGCAACGGCGTATCAATGCACATATTATTTTTGCATACAGTAGACAAAAAAAAACAACAACAACAAGACGACGGGCGGTTATTTATTTTGCGTACACTTAGTTTACCCGACTGATTATTAAATTCTCAATCCACCAACAAGAGCTGTTCAAAATTAAGGAATAATGGGAAATAATTGATATTTATATATAAAGAGAATCATACTTTTACAGTAATTTTAAGAGTTTAAGCAGCTTTTACGATAACGTCATCCGTTCCAGCTTTATATGAGTTACCAGCATGTACATACCCAAGAATATAAAAGTGGTCTCTAGAATTCATGTTCATAGAGAAAAAAGATACATAAATGGAAAAGATTTCATTTAATGGACTAGAATTATTATTTTTTTTATTTATTTTAAAATAAAGAAGATTGGCACCCTGTCCAGGGTGTACCCTGCCTTGTGCCCTAAGTCTCCTGGGATAGGCTCCAGGTCCCCGCGACCCTAAATACAGGATGAAGCGGTATAGAAAATGAATGAATGAATAAAATAAAGAATAAAACACCTGCAGGGAGCGCTGTCATTGATCGTGCCACCAAATTACATTCGGTTACCAAAAAGATTGTTTTAAAGACCCAAGGCTGGAATCGAACCCTATAAAATGTGACTTTTTCAGCCATTGAACTCATTTCTTTTTTTAAACAGCTCTTGATAGTGGCCTCAGACCTTGTAACCCTACTAGACCTGCTATAGAATCTAAATAAGAGGAATCATTTTTCGAACCGAAATAAGATTCTAGTACTGATTGGGAATATCCTCCAAAATGCAAAGAACTGATCCATTTACTGAAGGAAAAGAGCTTAGCTCAGGAACTTAACATTTAATCAGTGTGTATATGTGTGGGGTGTACAGTATGTGTGTGTCAGACAATCACGAGTCATGCAGTGAAATTAATTTGATTTCCTCCATGCTGAGAAACATCCTCCTAGGTCCAGTGAGATACTACAAAGGTAGCTTAACATCAAGTAACTCAACGAACTCATATCCAGCAAGGTTACAGCCTTCCATAAACATCAGATAAGGTCATTATCGCCGCTACTATCTCCTGATAATCCAAGTGTGCATTCACAACATCCTGTCTGTCGTCATTATACGACCCTAAGTACGTACGGTAATCACCTTTTCCTGCGCACTGTCAGAGTCAGTGAGCGCAGGCTGCGAGGGCGCGGGCTGCAGAGGAGTCACGCTGAGCGACAGCCGGAGCTCCGCACGGCACCTCTCCGCCCGCTCCGCATCCAGAATCTTGGTCTGCTCCCAAGTGGCATGTCCTTCATTTTCATCCTCGTACAGCTGGTCTACTGTGCCGGGAGTCGGCGGACTGAAGGGTTGATCTTCTTCTTCTTCTTCGCAAGACTGAGCAGCGGGATTTGGCTCGTCCATGATCTCAGATCTGGAGACGTCAGGTACGAGGGCATCTCTCTGAGAAGTCGGAGATACCAGATTTGACGTGTCGCTCTCAATCAGCGCGTCATCTTTAGCCTTAGTGTCACTGATATTTTGCAGACTGTCAGATGAGGCATCGTCTTGCTTAACATTTTCGTCTTCGCGCTCGTCCTCGATGGTCCCATTTTGAGGCACAGGAAGTTCAGTCTCAGGAAGACTCTGGATCACATCCAGCTCTTCGTCCGACATGCTTTGAGCCATGACATCGTCCTGAACAAGGCTTAAATCATCCTGACTTGGTTCTTCACCACAGGTGATATTCTCGCCATTTTCCTCAAATGTCTTCACAGGACTGGATTCTGGCTTCTCTTCTTCAAATTCAGGAAAGTTTGTGTCCACCAGACTGTCGGTCACCTGTTGAATGGATTCACTCATTTCTTTCAGCACTGGCTCTTCAGTTTGGCTTGAATCCTCAGCGCCAGACTCGGTGTGATCTACTTTCTCTTGGATCTCTGCCTCAGTGTCCGCTTCTCCAGGCTGGCTGATGTTTGTGAGGATCTGAGGAAGATTAATTTCAGTACCAATCTGATCTGCTTGATCTTCTGGCTTTGCACTGTCCTGCTCTGGTTCTACAACTTCAGTCTTTCTAAAATGGTGATTTTCCTCCGCAGCAACATCTTCCATTCCACTGCTGAACACACCAGGCATCGGATTTTCCTCCATTTCGTCATCAAATGGTTCTTCACGCAGTTCCGTGCCAAGTTCGTCAACGTCCTCTTCACTTCCTGAAATGGAAATCCTTTCATACTGAACAACAGGCCACTCTTGATCATCCTCCAAAATGTACGCTGGATTTGATTCGGTAACAGATTTCGAGACCTCTTCAGTGGCGGAAGGTTTAAGACTTTCTTCGAGATTTTCAGCCAGGTTCTCGGATTCATTTTTGTCCTCAGCAAAGGGTTGACTAGAGCTAATGGGTACCGAACTCTCATTCGCATCATCTGGTTGAGTTGTGGAGACCTCTTTCTGATCTGGATAGTACCCAGAGTCACAGTCGCCATAGAAAGGATCAGAAGATGTAGGATTATCTAGATTCATCTCGGGACAAGGTGGCTGGGTATTTGAGACTTTCAAGATGTCCTCACTGGGTGCGTCACTGGCAGATTCTTCTTCCTTAAGATCTAAAATGTATCTATAAGCATCCTCTTCTTCGGACAGCAATGCAGATCTAGCCTCTAAGCTAAGCGAGAAGTTTCCTTCATCAATGAACAACTCTGAATCTACCTGATCTTGCAGACCCCTTTCTGATTCCATTGGAGAACCGAGGGAGGTCAGATCGCCTGCTGAGGTGGAATCTTTCAGGGAGTCGTTGCTGCAAGACTGTGGAAGCTCACTAGGCGTCTCAGGCCACGATTCTGGAAAATCCATAGCCGAGTTGATGAGAGACGGCTGAGGGGAGCTCAAAGGAGAAGAAGCATCTTTGTTCAGGCCCAATGGGCGACTCGGGGGCCGATTTTCAGTCGTACTGGGGCTTGAAGCCACTGAGGAATCTTCGCTGTCCCAAGGTCGGTCATCTACTTTTTGGAGCGGTACAGGAGACCGTTTTTGTTCTTGTTCTTTAACTACTGAGGAGATAAAAATCTTGGGCGGAGGCTGAACCCAGTCCCTCTTCACTAAACCAGACTTTTCCCTCTTCCTTTGAACACCATTCTTAACTGGCGGCTCTGTCATCCGCGCACTGACCTTATTCCTCTCCAGGATATCCAAAGGATCATCCTTCAGGAAACAGCAATCGGACAGCACATAAATCACATCTTAAACACGGTACTTCATATTAATAATCTGACGAACGACATTCAAGGGATCTTACCTCCTCGATACCTGGGAAGTGCTCCAGAAACTGGGACACGTAGGTCATTATGGACTGTTGATCAGGACGATTCAGCATTACATCTGAGGAGAAATGTTTCGGTTTACTACAGCATTCAGTTGTTTTTACTGTTACAGGCGCTTTCAAACGTAAGCCTTGAAGAAGCGATAATTGAAAATCACGCCAAATCATTTAGCGATGCACTGATACCTTCAGGCTCCAGAAGTCGCGGGATGCCCAGGCTGTAATGCGCAGTCCTGAAAGCCTCTTCGATGTTCTCTCTGGGCGATCTAAGCAAAGCTCTCCTCATGTCCACCAGACTGGGGTCAATGGACTTGATCACGGCAAGAAAAGCCAGACCACTTGTCCAGCTCTTGCCAAAATCCTGAACCGCCACACCAAATCTATGAAAACAAAAGAAAACAGAATTATAAGTAGTGAGATTTGGAATACACACAACTTCTGATTGCACCTTGTTATACTCAGGAACACTTACTTCCTAGTACGTCTCTGGACCCAGTGCAAAAGAGTCTTTATGGCTTTTCCATGATCTCTGGCGATGACGGAGGGCTTCTTGTCATCCGAAGGTGTGCTGGACTGAGACATGTCCGAGTCCGAGCTGGTTGGGATGGACGACAGGCTGGAAGAGGACGGGAACTGGTTCCTTATGTTTCCTGTAAGCTCCTTTATCTGTGGAAAAAACATGAAACATTGCAAACATGAAACATAAAGAAATGTATTATTATTTTCACTGTCGCGTGAATAGTGTCCTTTTGACCGTCTTTTATTTTCGTTATCAGTCTCGTAGAACACAAAGTGAAACCCAATTTATGTCAGTCTAACCCAGATACATGCAGAGACAGACAAGCGTATAATATTTTTACCTGGAAAAACAGGATGATGTTCCAGATAAGCCCGAGCACAATGGACGAATTGCCATCAGCGATGTCTGTAGCATCAATGCTGACCAGCTTCACCTGCAACAGATACGTGACTCATCACACACAGTCGTGCAGCCACAGTGTTTCTATAACAAGTTTATTTTGTTTGCTTTGTCTGGAATGGTTAATTTCTCCTGACTCATGACCTTACACAGCTCAATACTTACATTTCTTTCCTCCAGGAATTGCAACACCCTGGCAATGTTATTGAGCCTGAAAATGCGATGCGCGGATGGTTTGAATTCATGCAGCTGGGAAAAAGAAATCAATCAATCAATAAAATTAGACACACGTTTAATATTTTATAAATAGAAGGGAATCCGATTTTTAGCAAAGCCTCGTGAGTTTATTAAAAGATGTTAAGTGTATTTATTTTTAGTGCCATTAAATCAAGTAAACCATTTAAGCATATCCCAGTGTATTCTCGCTTTGGATGAAGTAATACGCAAATATATTTTTAAACAGTTTTTCTCACCAGCCGGCATCCTGACAGCTCCTCCAGCAACGCCATGAGAACCCGCCCATCTCGGATGTCCCGGAAAAGATCATGCACCATCATTGGAGGATTACACTACAGGAAGTAAAGAGGACACATAATTCTCTGTGTAATTCAACAAGCTGACTTTAACAATGCTTCTGATATTTTCCACATGATGTAACTTATTGGAAGTATTGGATAGTCACAGTTATATACTCTCACATGACACAAAGCACAAAATCAATATAAAAAAAAAAACCCTTAAAAATACTATAATGTAGATTTAGAAATTTGTCCTTGCTGTGACCTCGTCCTTGTCTGGTTCAAATCCAAAATCTTATCGGTTCATCCCTTGTTTATCATTTCATACAAGTCTATACAAGTCTATGACAGTGTAAAATTTATTATTTTATTATTTATTTATTTAATTTTTGGGGGGATTTTTTTTCTCCCTAATTTAGTCGTATCCAATTCCTCCCCGTCACTAGGGGGCTCCCACATTAAGGCTCCTACTACCACTCAGTCGGGAGGGCCGAAGACTAT
>JAQQZS010000005.1:27526025-27560766 GCA_030068045.1 Platyallabes tihoni
CCCCGTCGCATGATCTGAACGCGCGCACCCACCCCCGTCGCATGATTTGTAAATTTTCCGGACCTCAGATTCAATAGAAATTTGGTAAGTGGACCTTTCAAATTTATATTTGAGTACCCCTGCTGTAACCTCTCACAGCCGGATGTCTAGGGGTGGGATAAGAGGTACTTCGTGCTCCCACATTAATTACGGCTCTACAGCCAATCAGGGGCGTCTGTGAGCTCATGCAAGCGGAAGGAGCGGATAGCCAAGTGTGTTACTCCGCCCCCAACGGTGCGTGAGTGAGAAAAGATGCGATCGGCTGGCGTCACGTGTTTCGGGGGAAACACGTGATAGTCTTCGGCTCTCACGACTGAGTGGTAGTAGTAGCCTTAATGAGGGAGCCCCCTAGTGACGGGGAGGAATTGGACACGACTAAATTAATAAATAAAAAAATCCAAAAAAACATCCCTTGATGTGTGTCTCAATAACAAGTGGTTTTCTTACGGTGACACAGTTGTCCGTGTGTATGGAAATGCTCTTACATTCACTATTAAATATACCTCTGTTTTTACTGTTGATTTTTTAACTATGCAATAGTGTTTAAATGATCTCCCACACAGTTGACAGTTCAGCTCTATCCATCCAGGTTGTAATAATGTATCGAAGGGTTCTGAACCCACTTCCATCAACTTCAAATCTCCTTAGTTGTTGTTTTCTTTGCTTGATACAGCCAAATAATTTGACCCTTTTCAAATGCCGCCTTTTTTGGCCAGGACATATAGCAAGAAAAAAAGCCTAGCCAAGTGACTATAGCCTACTGTGCTAACCTTAATTGTTTATGTATTATAGAATTAAACAAACCTGACTCTTAGCCTTTGTGTTGTTAAGTCAGGTTCGTCTTGGGTAAGACAACCTGTTTACACGCAGACGGGTCGTCTCGCCAGGGTCTGATTACCCTGATGTGTTCACCTGTTCCGTGTTAAGCCTTTATGTAGTTTGTATTTCTTCAGTAATCCTTCTTGTTGCAAAATCTACACCACGTTTCTCTGTGCGTTATTTCTTGCTCCGGCGTTTCCTGGTTTTGATGCTTGTGTTTTTTTTTTATGTTCAGATTATAAAATATTCTCATTTTACGCTGATTTTTGACTCCGACTATAAACTCTGAGAATTATTTTTTTGGATTATAAAGAATTTTATATAAAGTGGATTTTTTTTGTGTGTGTGTGTGTGTGTGTGTGTGTCCTAGTGGTACTTTATATTAAACGTCAACTCGTCCAAGGTCAGCAGAAAAGAATGAACCATCTAGTTACATTTAAGATATATACACCATGATTTAAACATTTGATGTATATTAATATGAATTGTTCTTAATAAAGACACAAAGGAAAATTGGGGGGAAAACGGAAAAGAAAATGAAGCCACACCCATTTGCACTCCCTCTAGCTTTATTCTCTTGAGACTCCCGAAATGAGTCTAGTAATAATACCCAGCACTCAGACAGACAGAGAGATCACGGTGTTCAACTGTGAAGTATAAGCTCTTAAAAATAAAATATCATCATCATTTAAGTTGACTTTACAGCCTGTTTGGTCGTAAGAAGAGAAGCTGGTTTATACGGCTTTAAGGGAAATGCAGAGCGAAGAACAAACGGAGGGAGGGAAAAACTCTTCAGCATCGCCTTATTCAGCATTCACGCATTAGCAGCATTTCTCCAGGGCAGCGGGAACACCTGCATCTTATAAAACTGCTTCGCCACGTCCTCGCATGACTTAGAACCTGAGAATAAAGCCGACCTCGGCCCCTCGTACTCTCATCTCACCGACTGTACAGGTTTACACACTCAGGATGAGCTCGTGCACCAGGAGGGCTTCTTATGTTGTCATGTACTGTACAGTAGCTACTCCATTGTGTGCAGCTGTCTACAGTACCTCCAAAAGTTTTGGCACCCTTCATGGAGATGCACCAAAAAATTTGTTCATAAAAAGTATACCACAAACAATAAGTTTGAGCACAAAGATGAACGTTACATCATTTTATTCTTTTTTTTTTATTTTATTTTTTTTTAAACAACACACCTGAGTATAACAGCCGTGAGTCTGTTCTTGTAATGTCTTTGTTCACTCCTCCATGCAAAACATCTGAAGGGCTTTTATAATTCTTCAGACCGTAGAGGTTCAAACACTCCAGTCTGAGTCACAGCAAAACATCACCTGCTCAGTTTCTTTAACCAGTTCTGACTTGGTTTGGAAGCAGGTTTGGTTTTTTATGTCGGTTAACGCTCCGCTCATGGCCAAGTTGGTTCCTCTGGGCAGGTTATGGACATTTTACAGGACTGAACCTCTCTGCATTTTTGCACACCACACAGTGATGGACACTCAAATGCACAGTTGCACATACCCCGGATATTCATGGTACGTTGCACATTCATGCACTTTTGCACAGATTATGGACATTTATGGACCACGGACATCTACACACACATGCATATTTGCACACTTCCTGGTCATTTCCATTTAAATTCATCTTTATATTTTTTTCTCTCATTGTGCAGATAGGTTTTTATATTTCTTATATATTTTTTTACATTTTTTTTATATTTTGTTCTATTTATTTCTTGTTAACTTGTTTTTACATTTTAAGGTCGCGGGCGGTTGTTTAAGCATTTCACTGCATATCGTACTGTGTATGACTGTGTATGTGACAAACAAATTAGAAATTTGAAAATTTGAGGTTTGGGGCTGGAAAATCAATCCTTACAAGATCCCCTGATGCACCAGCCTGGAAAAACGGCTTCGAAGCATCAAAGATCGACACGGTAAAGTACGCTATTGTGGTGAATCAGCTGGTTTTCATCAGATCTACTGATAAGTATAAATTTTAGTCAACAGCTTTCTCTTTCTCGCTTGTCCCTTAAACCTGCTTGTATTTCCCCCTAATGTTAACAGATAATGACATATTTACACCCCATCGAAAGAGAACCCGGGTCACAGACAACAATAGAGTTGAAATTAGCTTCCAAAAACCTGTTTTAACCAACATTTTAGAGAAAATCTTATTATATTACAAACTTGCTCTAATGAGAATGAGATGCTTTTTGTGAACACATAGTGAAGTAGCACAGTTTAAATTACACCGTTCGATACACACGATTTATTTATTTTTCCCCTCAGGGTGCCAATACTTTAGACGATACAGGTTAAAATTATATTCTCTGACACTGAAGTCAAAGCAGAGCCACATTAGAGCTTCTGCGTTACTGAACCACGATGGTTTCCAGCAGGCTGTAATGCGCAAACGGCAGCACGGGTGTACGAGTTACATTGTTGTGTTAAAATAAAATGTTAAACGCAACAGAAGAGATCAGTCTGTAAATGTTTGAGTGAAATCATGCCTGGATCAGTGCGGAGGTGGATGTTAAAGATAAACCGGCGGAGGGGGAGAACGAGCAGAGAAACACTGAGCTAACTACAGTTTCGCTCACACATACACACACACACACACACACACAGGGCTTATATAAGAGCTGGGCTGCAGAGGTTTTCATATGCATATCCACATCCGTGTGCAGCTGTAAGAACCAGATATGCAGATGACACTCCCACTTTCACAGACACTAGGAATTTCTCATGTCTGTCCACTTAGGAAGAGGATGATGATGATGATGATGATGATGTAGTTACACAAAGCAGATTACATTAGAGCTCAGATATAAAAGGATTTTATACTAATTGTACTACTGCTATAGAAATCAAAACAGACCTTTTTGTATGTTACCTCATATCAGTGGTCAGATAGAGCAAAGTGAATTTATTTATTTATTTATTTAGCGTCCGGTAAAAATGTGCTAATTTTCCCTGCTTCTAGATTTTCTGGGATGTCACGAACGCTGCATTCAATCCCGATGTTGCAACCCGTAAATCCCCACCTTCAACCAACACATGCTGAAGAAACCGCACCCTTAACTTCCAAATTCCAACTAGGAAGTGTAGACCACAGCTGAGCAGAGTATTAGGCACCAACACAACATCTGTACTGTATTTTAAATGCTTTAAATTAATCACCATAAACAAAATATATTTGCTTGTCAGGTCTTGAAAATTTACTGTACAGTTCTTAGAAAACATATGCATCACTTATCACATTCTTGATGACAAAAAAACAAACATGAAGTCATACGAGCTTTAAAAATAAGTTAATTTAAACCTACAAATTAAGTCCTGACAGTCGTGAGCCAGAGGGTGGAAAAAGCCAATCGCTGAAGACATGCCAAGATTTGTCCTATTTATAATCCAAAGAAACGAAGAATCCAATCAATGTTTCCCCCAAGCAAACTTCACTTAAAAATACCTGGACTTGTCATCTCATGAGCAGAAGAATGAAGGTGTAAAAGCGATTGACATTTACAGAAGACTTCAAGAACAGTACGGTGATGAGACTCTTAGACGCAGGAAAACATTTCAACAGTGCGAACGTTGTAAAGAAGGCTGAATAACGATCCCGGCTGCCCACTGCAGCCGTTCTAGAGAATATTCAGCGGCTAGAGCGCCTGATCCTTGAAAATCGACAGGTAACTCTCGCTAACTTGTGGAAGAGATGCATCTGTCAGTTGGAACAACTATTCACCAACACCACTTGCACATTACAGCAACGATCCAAGCCATTTCTACGTTTTTCTACATTTCCATGTTTGAGCCATTAAAGGAGTTCCTGGGAGCCCGACGTTTCAGACGTGAAGCAGGCAGTCCGGCGTACTGAGAAAATTTTCTACCTTGAGGGTATCCAAGCACTAATGAAGCACTGGGATAAGAACAGTAGTGTAGCAGGGGATTATATAGAGAAATAAAGAGAGTTTTTATTAACTGGTAACTGTGTTCTGTTATTCTGACAATCAAAAGTTCCAGTTTGACTTGAATTATTGAATGCATTTTGACTTTGTTCCATGTTAAAGTCGAACCATCGTAAATCTGGGAGAGTAAGCAGGCTGTCCGGTCTTTTCTCAATACAAGGAAACGTCTTATATTTCTCATCCACTGTAATCAACAACACATGAATAAAGCAGTAGACGGAGACTACGCTGCCAAATACTAGATTAGTGCGGTAAAATTCCAAGTAATGGATAAGGAATTAAACACTTGGGGGCTTCCTGTTACAGGAAATAATCCATGACGGAATGCCTGTGAAGATTCCCAGTCATCCAGGAAGAGTTATCTGGAAGTTGAATCATGTCAACTGCACTTCTTTCTTGTTGGGTCAAAACGTTTCACTACTCGTCCAAGAAGCTTCTGCAGTCTGAGGGAAGTTGGTACGATTCCACATAATTGTATCATCCAGGGCCAAGGATCCTCCCCTGCCTGAAAAGGTGCATTAGATCACAATGGAGAAGGTGGAAAACCATAGTGGATAAAAGTTGATTATTTTCCTAAAACATTCTTCAACCGGTCTAATACAGGTTTAATTTACTAATGAATGATTTCGTGCTTATTATCCAGATATACACCCTTGTCTATAGTGCTTAGCCTGCGTAGTGCTGAGGGGGCCTGGAGCCTATCCCAAGGAACTTTGGGTGCAGCAAGACAAGGTACACACAAAAGACCCAATCATACACTACGGGCAACACCAAGCAATCTACAACGCATATCTTTGGACCGTGGGAGAAAACCAGAGTACGCAGAGGAAACCGACCACATACATACCAGAGATGAGATTCGAACCCCCAACCCTGGAGGTGCAAGGCAATAGTGCTAACCACTAAGCCACCATGTTGCCACTTATTATGTGTTTATAGTCATTCCTAGTGTTGTGGAATTTCAGTGTTTTCCTGTTATTGCTTAAGACATAATCTAGTCCATTCTAAAGCCATTCCCCAGCTCAAGCCTGTCTTCTTATACACACAAAAAGTGATTGGTGAAAGTAAAGCCTAAGAAATGTCCAAGAAGAGCCCTGCCAACTTTCCCCTTGAAAGAAGTGAAATTTTATTAGTAAATATAGACACAGAAACAGCTGAGTCAAGTCTCTGGTATACCTTGGGACAGTTCGTATAGCTGCACTGTACTCAGGACACTGGAGTCCAATGTTTGCCTCAATGTCTACCATCATCTACTTGAATATCGTGCCAAATATTGCTAGAAAACCTTGAGCAAGAGAAGATGACCTTGGTTTTTACGAGCTTACAATGAAACCTGCCGGTTGTCTCTTATGTTTAAGATTGAAAACCAACAAATCACCAACCAGCGACACCAACCAAGGCATTAGAAATATCTAAAATGGCACGATGTTTAAGCAATACAACAGCAACAGCTTTCTTTATATTCAACAGATTCTCCAGTAATGATGTATAGCACAGCGAGGAATCGAAATGATAAAATGCAACGAGTACCGGAGCAGCTCTGGGGGATTTACATTGCATCTCAGCAGGAAGAGCAATTAAACAGCGTTCTCCGGAGACGACCGCGGGCTTCCTAGAAGCAGTGGATTAGACGGAAGATTATTTTCCACAATGGGCTAATAGTGTGTTGTTCCTGTCTAAACAACATGGATGACTCAACATTTCTGCAGTCTAGCAGCAGTTTCCCAATGTTTAAACAGACACGGCACGCTTCAGGACGAAGGGAAGGGAAATCGACTTTGCTCGGTGTCAAGTGAACACTGGAGTGGGAGGAGAGAAGCACAGCGCAGTATTGATGGAGTGAAAAGAGGAGAGTGGAGGGAAGAGGGTGGAAGCCTTCGTCCAAATCCAGAGACTCTCTAACAATGCAGCCTACATTAACTACAAGGTGGCTTTTGATAACCCCCCCCCGTTATGCATTACGACATTCTGAATAAGACGGTTTGTTTTTGTTTGTTTGTTTTTTTGTGTGTTTATGTCTTAATCAGGGACCAAATGTCCCTAGAAGGACTTGAATATCTGACATTTTTATCGCCTTACCATGAAAAAAAAAAAAAAACATCAAAAAGCTGTGTATGTCAGTAGGCATAATTTTATATCGTAGTGGGGACCACAAGTCCCCACTAGGAAAGCTATATTTGATGCATTTTTAATTCATTGGACACACAAACACACACGTTTAGTTTTTTCTTTGTTTTAAATAGGAGCTGCAGGTTTGTTTTTGTTTTGTTTTTTTTCTAAGAAAAACACGTTTTCCTTGTGGGAATAAACCAAAGTCTCCACAAGAAAAACCTGTTTTTTGTTGTATTTAAAAAAAAAAATAAAAAAAAAAGGAAGAGGAAGAAAGAAAAAAAAAAAGAGAGACCTGCAGTCTTGGTGTGTCTTGGGAAAATGTTTGTAAATCTTGGTCGAGACCAAAGGCCCCCCAACCCTCCCCCCCCCAAGAAGAAGGAAAATCCAAAAGTTTTGTCATTACAGGGACCCATTAGCTGGTCCCCACAAAGAAAACACGTTTTGTTAATTTATTCATTTATTTTTAAATACAGGTTGTTATTAACAAACAAAAGATTTGCAGTGGGAGGGGGGGAATGTGTTTTATATCATGGTGGGGACCAAATGTCCCCACAAGAACTGAAATATCTATCAGTGACCCAATAATGCAGGAAGGGGGGGGGGGTGCATTTTATTTTCTTTATATTATTATATTATTATGAAAAAGAGTATTTAAAAAAAAGGTGTGAGATGTTTTTTATCTTGGTAGTAAGATAATGTCCCCACAAAGATAGCAATGTCAGCGATTTATGGGTCCTTCTGGGGACCTTAACCCAGTCCCCACAATGTCAAATCTGCTTTTAAAAAACCTAAAAAGTCAAAAAGCTTACTTTTGGTAAATGATGTTATGGTTATGCTTAGCTTGAGGCGTAATGTAGCATCAACAATTATGCCAAGTGAATGTCCTTACACAGGTTTTTTCATCACACTTCATATTAAAACTCATTCGGTTTGACAATTTGCTGTCGAGAAGCAGTCTGGTGTGACAGAGCCTCTCTGTTTCGCTGCTCTCGGCACACACTGGCTCTTTTGCAGCACGTCCAAACACTTGAGCAGATGTCCGACCCTTAAACATGAAAAGCTGCCATCTTCATGTCTGGGTCTCATAACAGACAGACATTTATAACCACTCTGCCTTAGGAAAAAAAACAACAACCTTAAAATCAACAGTGTGACATTTAGCAGACCAAAGTAAATTTCAGAGCCTGCTATCTGGCATGATGGATAACCTTTTTCCGTCAGATAGGATTTCCCCTTTTCTACCTACACCTTGACTAGGCTTAAGAGTTTTTTTTTTATATACATTTGTAGCCAGGATTTTGGTCATTTACGTCATCTTGGATGCAGTCACGGAAGTGGAGGTGATTAACGCTACGATCCTGAACGATTCCAAGCCTTCCAGAGGATGTGAACAGAAAAATACCACAAATTTCCCCAAATCCAGCAGACTGTCAAATGTGTAAATACGAAGGCAGCGTAAGAGTTGAGGCAATCATCTCGCTGCGAACGTGAGGCGCTACATTTCCATCTGTTCTTGAGATAAGCAGTGGTGAAATTCTGACAGTGATTGAGGAGGAGGTTGCAATTTCAATTAGATCTCACGCCAGCAATCCGAGTGCTTCCCTGACGCCGCTCCACACATACACCGAACGACTGGGGAGACACGGAAGACAAATGAAACACCGCAGTATTGTATAATGCCGTTTGTATTGGTTTGGGGAATTTCAATTTATTGACTTGTTGGCTAGCGGGTTTCGCACTTTCCACCATAACATCTGGGTCAGTTTTCGATTCAAAATTGGTTCACACTTTTTTAATTATTTCGATAAACTTTCAACCATTAAATGGTCTAAAGTTGGTCTAAAAATTCCTTGAAAACGTTCCAACTGCTTGCATCTTCTGCAAAGTACTTGTGATATTATTTTGCTCTGCCAACACATCCGCTTCTATGACTGGCAGAACTAACCAGAGGTGGAGGACAGTCCTGAAAAACTCTTGTCCTGTGTTACACTTATTCCTCTTTAGAATATCAGCTCTGTTCACTTCCAGGTTTCAAGGTTGAATCCCAAATATTAACGGATTACGGATCGGAAGGTCCCAGGTTCAAAGCTTATGACCACCAGGTTACCACCGTTGGGCCCTTTAACATGGCCCTTAACCCTCAACTGCTCAGATGTATAATGAGACAAAACAAAATCATTAACTCAGACAAGGGTGTCTGCCTAAATGTACAATCTCTTGTTCCACACACCAAGTAGTGCCCTTGATCAGGGGTTAGAGAGGATTTGGGATTCAGCCTTGTGTTAAAGCTTAGCCGTGAACAGAACGACACGGGCGATTCGGAACGTCTTAGAAGATCACTAAGGAGACAAAGTGTTGTTGGTCGACTGGTGTTGAATCTTGGTTTTGAGACAAAAAACAAAAAACTAAACAAAGAAAAAACAGCTTTTTTCTTTTTTTTCATATATTGGCCTTGGCTTCAACTAGGCAATTCAAATTCTTCCCCTAAAAAAATCTACTGGTCCCTATTGTGACTTCATATTGTATGAGAAGAGCCCTGCCCTTACATGCCCTGGAGGGGCGTGGCTTAGCTGTAGTTCACTTACCGAGACACTAAAACGGCGGGTTTTAAAGAGGAGCGTTTCAGCTGGAACATTAACCGACACTTGGAGAGAGCTCTGAGGCCTGTGTTAACTTTATAGTCAATAGCAAAATATGGGACCTTTTAAAGTTGAAAAGGATTGGATCTACGACTAAAAAAAAAAATTCGCCATTTGTGTTGAGCGGACGTAGAGACGTATAGTTTGGCATTAATATCATGGCATAAAATGAGAGAACTTGGAGGACGAAGCTCTGGTGTGAAAAACGTTTAAAATCTCAAGAGCTGCTGCGAGTGCTGCTGAGTCACTCCGTCTAAAAGCCAGCGTCTAGACGCCGCACCAGACTCATGGGGTGATACCGCAGCAGCCATGATGAAGCGTAAACAAAACAGAAAGAAATCCTTATCTTACTTTGGAAAAGGTTTCGTTTCACGCGAGCCTGAGACGGACTCCTGAGACAAGCAGGACAGAACATTTCATCCTGACCCGGAGGATTCATAACGAGTGTTAACCTCTAAACCACTAGTGACCATTAATCAGCGTTTCACCTCCTAGACTGTTAATGAACGAGCTGCTCTCGACCTGCTTTAATGTCCTCTCCAGAATAAAAGCATCGACGGGAAAACCTTTAATGAGGATCCGCTCGGGAAACCCAGATAAAGGGACAGGGTTTCATAAGAAGTGCTTTAAAAATCGTCACACCAGTAAGAACACAATCTGAGGACCAGGGAGATACAGAGTGGAAGATGGAGGACAGAAAAACAAACAGTCCAAAGACAGACATGTTTTTTATTTTTCTCTTATCTCTGTTTTGTAAGATAAACCGAGATCGGACAAGCCAGCTCTTGCATTAAGGACAGCTCATCTGTTTAACTCTCACATTTAAGATCCTTATCGACAAACCCACACACACACATTCATTTTTCAGATTGTCTCACAGTGTTACATGATGTACTCTGGCTGTCCAGTTTAATAGAAACACCTGTACACTCGTATGGCTGCAGAGCAACACAGACATGGCTGGAGCTTTTGATCAGCGTTTGATGCCTCGTGCCATAGCTCGACACACACACACACACACACACACACACACACACACAGAAAGCGTGAAGTCTGAATTCCAACCACTTCTCAATGTGTGGGAACATACATGCTGCGCTGAGACTCTGAAGCAGAGGCCGATGCTCTTTCAGTGAACAGTGTCGGTTACACAATCTGCTCCGAGGCATCGCAGCGCTCTGCAGCGCTTCATCCGTCGTCTAATTTCTTCCTTCACTGTGTGTGTGTGTGTCTTTATGAACGTTTGGTGTTGTATCTCCATGGAGACTAAATTCCGGTGTACAGTACAGACCTCGGACACGGAGTCACTGCAACCTGAGACGATACGAACTCAACGTCATGCAGAAAAAAGTTCAGAGAGTCCTGATTGTCATGCATCACAGGAATGCAAGGAAGAAGGCGTGCACCAGCCTGCATGAGGATCGATTAACACGTCTCACCAGGTGGACAGATAATAATCTAACCAGCTAGGCCGGTGCAGAATTGTGCGCTTCCAGGTCAGACGGTTTGGACCTGGATTAAAAAAACGATAACTTTGGGACAGTGGTAAAGTGCTCGCCCCATCATCCAAAGATCACAAGTTTGAATCCCGGGTGATGCTCTCTAGAGAGACCTGATTGGTCGAGCTCTATCACGACTCACAGCCAATCACGCGCATCTGTGAGCTCACACACGCAGAAGTAAGGGATAGCACCGTCCTCCGAGTGCGTCACGCCAGCGGTAGATTCGCAGTTCGAAAAGATGGTGGAAACCCCTGACTTGTAGTTGTAGCCGTGATGTGCGAGTGTCCTAATGACTGGTGGGAACTGGCTTTGACTAAATTAGGGAGAAAATCAGGGAAACTCCTCCCACAAAAAAAACAAACAAAAAAAAAATATATATATATATATATATACACACACACACACACACATCACAGTGTTTGACTCAAAGTTGTCTCATAACTAGGAAAAAAACCACAAAAATCGGAATTTCTGCTTGGGTTCAGAAAGTGATCGCTAACGATTGAGGCGTCCGTATCTGTTCACCTCCACTTTGTACCTCTGTCCCCAAAATCGGTCACGCCAAGCTCTGAGTTCTGACTTCTCAAGCTCTAGACTCTCAAGTTGGCCACGATGTAACACAGACGGCTCCACCCTAACATTAAAACTATTTAAATTAAAGCCACCTTGGTGCCACCAGAACAGCTCTAGACTCCACAAGCCCTCTGAAGGTGTGCCGCGGTGTCTGACACCAGGAGGTTAGCAGCAGATCCTTTGCGGGGTGCAGCCTCCGTGGATCAGACCTGTTTGTCCAGTACATTCCATGGATGGTTGGTCGGATTGAGATCGGGTGAGTTTGGGGGACGGATCGATAACCTCGTTGTCTGCTGGTTCCTGTATGCGGCAGGTTGTGATGCACTGGGTGTTCTTGTACCTTTCTATCGCAGCCAGCATTAACAGTTCCCAGCAATTCGTGCTATATCGGATTTGGACGAGCGAGCTAGCTTTTGGTACCCACAGGCATAAACCAGGCTTGGGTGCCCATGATCCTTTCAGCAGTTGACTGGTATAGTAGATGATGTTACTTAGTTCACCTGTTAGTTTTATTGGTGTATAGCAAGTGAACTAATCCAGATGAAAGGAAATGATAATAAGAAAATCTCGCTGTAGATAAAAGAGTAAAGCAATTTCTGATATGACAACGTATTGTCATCAGCACACACTTAATTTGACCTTTTTCATCATGGTCTCATGATATCTCTGTAGAAATCCAACGCGTAATTTAATTCTTTCCAATTCAAATTTGCTCAGAGGAACTCTGGGAGACATGTGATGTTTATTCCTTCCAAAATAAACTGGTTCTGCCGTCACGCCATCTTCCAAGAGAGAGACTTTAACTCGGTGAAACCGTACAGAAAGCCGAACGACATCTTAAACCTGGTCACGTATCGTCTAACTGATCATAAGCACATGTCAGACTGACGCACAAAGCGAAATCTCCTCCTCCACGTGTAAAGTCGGTTTTATTCAATTCCACAGAGGTCGCCTCAACACCGAGCGCGTTAATGAAACACATGAGACGGAGCGAGCGAAGCTCATGAGACAAGGACGAGCCGTTTATTCTTAGATTTGTTTGCGCACGGCCTGTGCGAGAGCTCCGAAGGCCGGAGCAGACACACAGCTCTACTCTAAAACCCCCTGTGATCCATTTCCACCTGCGGAAACTTTCCCTTATATCACAGGAAATGATGTCAGGAGAAAAAAAAATCTTATCACTTTTACTCTGTAGCAGGGTTGTGTGGTTGTGTGAAATACGCTTGAATATAAAAATATTGAAGAGAGCAGGACATAATGCATGGAATGTTAGAACGTTTAGATCATTACATTATAAAAATTATATAAGTGTGGGCTGTGGAAGATGTAGCGTGTGGGTTGAGTATAATAAGACTATCCTCGTTCATCCATCACTGGCTGACACGTTGCTATGGTTACCGTACAAAAGACAGGAGTGATGTTTCACCTGCTGGGTTATAAGCTGCAACTTTTCATGTTGATAAACGGAGAGAGGGATGAGGAGTCGTTCAGGTGAGCAGACGAGTCATTTAGGAATCTCAGTGCATCTTTAAGGAGTCGTTTAGAAACACAAGTGTAACATTTGAAACTTAAAAATTAAGGGGTTTACAAACGAATCATTTGAGGAGTTGTTTATGACTAGATGTATCCTTTGAGGAGTCATTTACAGATCTATGAATGATTCGAGGAGTTGTTTGCCAGTCTACATGAATCATTTGAGGAATCATTTACACACGCAACTGCATCATTATTATATTTGTACATGTATCATCTATTAGTCACGAGTCATTTGCAGATGAGAGTGTATCACTTGGGGAATCTTTTACAGACGTAGAGTCATTAAGGAATCATTTACTAACCTAAGTATGGTTTGAGGGGTTGTTCACAACTCTACAGGTATCATTTTGAAGAGTCATTTACAGATGACAATGTATCAATTGAGAAATTATTCATAAGCCATAAATGAATCATTTGAGGAGTCAGTTACAAGTGTACGTGAATTATTTAAGGAGTCATTTACAAATCAAAAAGTATGATTCACAGAGCAATTGTTTGCAAATGTACAGCTATCATTTAGTTTATAACTGTATATTAATCATTTTAGGAGTCGTATACAAAATGTACACTTGAAAGAGTCATATAAAAATTTAAGGTTTAAGGTTTATAAATTTATAAATTATATGTTTATTACCTAAGGAGTCATGTACAAATCGACCAGTATCATTTAAGGAGTTGCTTACAAATACATATGTATCACCTGAGGAGTCGTTTATAAATGTCGGCATCGTTTATAGTTGTATGCGTATTGTTTGTGGAGTGATTTATGTGTCATTTACCACCGTATGTGTATCATTTGAGGATTAAGTTGAGTATAATAAGTTTGTGTCGGTGGATCAGCTGACTTGCTGTTCATAAATGAAACACTTACACTGAGAATGTTCACAGCCTGTCAGCGTATTGTTTAATGTGTGGTTTATAAATGTCCGACCGTGTTTGAGAGTTCTAAGTGTTTTTTTATATATATATATATATATAAACGCAAACGTTGTTACGTACGCGTGTACGTAATTCGAGCCGTCATTTAATGACGTAAGTGAGACGCTTGTCCTGTAGTTAGCAGATCTGGGTTTAGAAAATATAACAGCATCTCACAGCTCCAACGTACACGAGCATCCCTGTAGCTGTGCAGAACTGTTCACTTGAGTCAGGGGTTCGGATAAACGAGCTTCCAAGTTATTAAAACAAATACGTTATAATATTCTGCAGCTGAGATGACCGTCAGGCTGCTCTGAAAGAGAATTATACAACAGTCGCTTCCAGTTCAGATCAGTGTGAGCTAGCCAGGAGCTACCAAGGACCAGCCGATACCATATTCTTATTTGAATTGTGATTCTCTACCACGATTTTATTAATTATCCTGATTCTGTATTAAAAAATTTTTTTGACTTTGTTACAATTCCAAGCTAACTTAACTGTACCAAACTATCAAGAACTGTTTACAAACGGTCACAATCTATCTACCAACTGTTACAAACTACCTACATCATCTCATGATTCGCTAAGAACTGTCAAGACTTTCCAAGAACTGCTATGACTTCTCACCTTTATCATCTTTAGGCGTCACTCGCCCTCAAAACAGGAAGGTGTCACTCTTCCTTACAAAAAAACATTAACTGCTTCATTTCCTGATCTCGACTTCCTACAGAAGCTATTTATTACCACATAATAAACATCAACATGATGCAGCTTGTTACACATATTAGTTTAGTGTGCAGGGTTGGATTCAGCCCTTTTTTAAAAATCTGCTCCTCATCCTATCAGAGAGGTTTTTGCGAGCGCTCCAGGAGTGACGTCTCAAAGCTGTCCATTGACACACCATGGGGCACATTTTTGGCACAAACCACCTACAAACCATCTACCTTTGGATATCTTACTAGATATGAGGTTGGATACTGGTACAAGGTTTTTTTTTTGTTGTTGTTGCTGTTATTTTGTCAGGGTTTTTTGTAGTTTGAAAACCTGGTTGAAATAGTTTTGGAAAATTTATTTATTTATTTAATTTAATAAATAACCTTAATCATGAGACGCTAGGGACGGAAATCATCACTGAACAGACGATATGATATCATCAAGATACCTAGGTATTGATTAGATTTTATAAGTATCACGATTTCATAAATATCCTGATTCGATATATCTATACATAGATGGTTAGCACTGTTGCCTTACACCTCCGGGCTCCGGAGTTTGCATGTTCTCCCCGTGCTTGACGGGTTTCCTCCGGGTACTCCGGTTTCCTCCCACAGTCCAAAGACATGCAGATTCAGCTAACGTTCCCCCGTAATGTGTCAATGAGTGTGTTTGACCTGGAATAGGTCGCTGATCCAGGGTCCCTGTGACCTTGTTTAGAGGATAAAGTGGTATAGACGATGAGTGATTGAGTTTAGAGAGCACCACCTGTGGAATATAGTGGAACTCCTACATATTACCACCTCAAATGCAAACATATAAGAATGAAAAAAAGTATTTTTATAAATGCATGCATTGCCACACAAAAGAACTGCTATACATCACCAAATCGAATCAGTTTTTTTTTCCTTACGTAACACAAACTTCTGAACTCTGATTAGCTTTCAGACAAACTCTTATTCAATTCTAAACAAACTCAGCAAACAAATTGCTCGTACCACACACGGCACTGCGCTGCCTGGCACCATGTGAACACTTTAGAGAGCACCACCTGTAGGATGATAGAGGAACTGCAACATATGACCATCTCAAAATGCAAACACAACAATTTTACTATACAAAATCGATTGTATAACAATACATGTTTAATTTATGTGTTCGAATTGAATTACGATGCATCACTGAATCAAATCGTTTTTTTCCTCTTCATCTCTATAACACACCAAACTGTCCTGAACTCTGATTAGCTTTCAAACAAACTCGTATCCAATTCTAAACAAACTCAGCAAACAATTTGCTCGTACCATACATGTGACCACTTTAGAGAGCACCACCTGTAGGATGATAGAGGAACCGTGACATATCAACATGCAAACATAAAAATAAAAAATGTATTTTCAGAAAATCGTTATAGGTTTTTTCCCCTCCTCCTCTTCCTCCTCATCTCTATAATACACCGCACTGTTCTGAACTCTGAATGACTTTCAGACAAACTCGTACAATCACATTCAGCTCCCCTAACCCGCCAGTCATATCGAGGTCGTTGTGATGTCGGTATCGCGGTACCGATCATATCGCGCAGCCCCGCGTGAAAACACTGCAGGATTTTTTTTATAAATTTTTTTTTTTAGGCGATTCACTGCGTCTGAGCTGCTGAGAAACAGTTTTGTTTGCATGACTCAGAGTTGGAGAGTCGGGTTTGCATACGGCACAAACAACACGCAGGACAGAATTCCCGCCGCCGCCGCGGCGCTTCGCAACAATGTTTCCCTTTTCGCGCAACTTTGAAGTTGGCGCGTGATCTCCGCTCCTTAGCGCGCAGATCAATCAGGATGATGATGAGGATGAGGATGATGATGGAGTGCTGCACACCTACCTTGGAGGTTCTGCACGCGGATGTCGCTGATCTGCCCGATCAGTTCCTCCCTCTCGAACCAGTCGGTCCACTCCTGGCCGGCCATGATGGCAGATCAGCTCCTCTCTGCACCTGGTGCGGAAAAACTCTTCCCCCTTTAGAACACTCCTCGGAGCCGCACGGAGCCCATGCGTGCAGCTGCGGGGTAAAATCCTCCAGTCTAGAGTGAAGGGGAAGATCCTCCTGCTCCTGGTTCTGGTTCTGCTTCCGGCTCACGCATGATCATGATGAGGAGGAGGAGGAGGATGATGATGATGAAGGTGCACTGAGTTTTCTGCAGCAGCACGTCCACCTCTCTCTCTCTCCTTCTCTCTGGAGTGAAATGGAGTGCAGTGGTAGCAGCAGCACCTGGGTCAGATTTCCCTTCACTCTCAGTGCACGCCTACCACCCCAGGGTTGCCAGAGCCAAAGATCAGGGTTGCCAAATTGACATATAATCCTCTTCCAATTCACCAGACATGCTATGTGGACACAAGCACTTCCCCAAACCTGCAATGACATTAATTGTACCCAAATACAGTAAGTCCACTATTAGTTTTAGACTGTGTATAGCCAATTGTATTAGTATTGGACTTATGAACGAGCTCTTGCTCACATGTTGGGGACGTACTGTACTATGTACTGGACTACTGTACTGGACGTACATAGTTCAATACGGAGTCGGTTCCCCTTTTGCAGCTATAACAGTTTCCACTCCTCTTGGAAGGCTGTCCACATGATTTTATGGGTTAATTCGTGCCCATTCAGTCTGTAGAGCTATTATGAGGTCAGGCACTGAAGTTGGATGAGAAGTCCTGGCTCGCAATTTCTACTTCAGTTCATTCCAAAGGTGCCAGATGATCAGGGCTCTGTGTTAGGGCCAGTCAAGTTCTTCCACACTGAACTCATCAAACCATGTCTTTATAGTGGTTGCCAGGACAGTGGTGGCTCAGTTGGTTAAGGCTCTGGGTTGCTGATATTAATAAAATAAATAATTTAATCTAAATCTTATGGTCCTTGCTTTGTGCACTGAGGACCAAGTCTTTGCAATAGAAAAGGGCCTTCCCCAAACTGTTGCCACAACGTTGGAAGCATAGCGATGTCTTGGTATGCTGAAGCATTAAGATTGAAACGCCTCAATTAAATAATTAACAGGTTTGTCCATATAGTGTAAATCTTGTGTACCTAAAGCATCTATATTACCGCTTTATCTTGTATACAGGGTCACAGGAGACCAGGTGTACACCCTGGACGGGTTGCCAGTCCATCGCAGGGCACACACACTCACACGCTCATTCACACACTCACACACTCAGTCAAACACTTCAGGCAGTTTTTTAACCTAATCTGTACTGTATGTCTTTGAATTGTGAGGGGAAGCCAGAGCACAAAGATTAAACCAAGCATGGGGAGAACATGCAAACTCCATGCACACAGACTCAAGGAAGGAATTGAACCCAGGCCCTGGAAGTGCAAGGTGACATTGCTAACCACAAAGCCACTGTGCCACCATATTCCTATAACCAATTTTTGGAAAGTGTATTATAGTACATGTGTTTGTAGTGTACATAGAAGGAATGTTTAAAGTTTATTCCAAATTTGTAAAACCATGATGTTATTATTACTTTATTATTATCAGCTTATATAAGTGATGGTATAATTTTTTTGTCCAATAAGCCACTAAGCCATTTTGTTAAAAAAAAAAAAAAAAAAATCCACAAAGAGCATGGCAAATCCTAGCAAAAATATATATATTTTTATTTGCACATCAAGGAAGTTTCATAATGTTTCCCAAAAGGCGTACTTAGTCACGTGACTGGTGATTATTATAATATTTGATAAACTTGTCTGACACAGAGATGCATGCAAAGAGGAACAGATTCTGCAAAGAAAAGGTATAAAGTGGAACCAAACACTTTTTAACCCCAAAGTAGAATTCACACAGGACAGCAGTCCGAACGATGTACATTGTGTGTGATTTTATACACTTTTATTTTAAAATAAAAAATTTTCAGCATTACTTCCAGTTTCATTACAGGTCTTGCAAATGTAAAAAAAAAAAAGATAAACTATTTTATCTTTAACCCTTTCAGGCTCAAATTAAGTTTTAGTAACAGGAAAAATCTGATATTTGGGGAAAATTATCAAAAAAAAAACCTCAAAATATGTATCTGGGGTAATAAGGTAGTTAGTTAGGTAACTGTTGGAAATCAGCAACGTCTGCCTTGAGAGGGTTAATGAGAGTTAGAAATCATAATTTGTTAAACTGTGATTATGACAAATGGCTGATTGTTTTTTCTTTTCTTTTTTTTATAATTATTGTTTATTTAATGAACCCATAATAGGCGGCACAATGGTGTAGTGGACACCACTGTCACCTTGCACTTCCAGGGGTCAAGTGTTCTCGTGGCTGTGTGTGTGGAGTTTGCATGTTCTTCCCATGCTTGGTTTGTTTCCTCCGGGTTCTCCGGTTTCCACCCACAGTCCAAAGACATGCAGATTATGTGAAATGGTGTTCCCAAATTGCACATTGTCTGTGTGTGTGTGTGTCCTGCATAGATTGCCACCCTGTCCAGGTGGGCCCTGGGATAGACTAGCTAACAAGCAACAAGTATTATTTGTATCATGAATTCACATAACTAAGGATTACTTAATTAAATGCAAAGTAGTATATTTGTTAAATATCATATACAATACATTATATACAGTACTAATATGATACATATATATAATTTATCTTAATCCTGTATTCATTTTTAAATAAATCTAATTGTAATCAAAACTACACAACATGGCAACCCTGCAAACTGCAGTATTCCTGGGGAATTGTAAAAACTCTTACCATCCCCCCCCCCCACCAACCACCCCCACCCACGTGACCGTTAAATGGGTTTATTTAGTTCAGATGTCTACAAGCTGATCCTTCATTGCTATTTCAGGAACTTTGTCATGGATTGTTGTTATTTTTGTTGCTTCCTTTTCTGGTTGGAAGTAGACAAATGCATTGGGTTAAAAAAAAAAACTTTGATTAGAATTTAGTCTACAATAAAAAGAAAAATACTTATAAAAAATAATAAATGAAAACAATTACCCGCATTACTGTCTTTCAGCACAGTAATGTTTGGTGCTGGAAGCTAACTATTTTGTTAGCATTGTTCTGAAGCGTGCAGCTAGCAAGTAATAGCCACATTCAGTGAGTTTCACTTTGAGTATAAATAGACATAAAAAGTCAATCATCTGTCTACATTATCATTTCTAAATCACTTCTAAATCCCATTTATGTATCAAAACTTTGGGCTTATTTATATGAGCCAAACTATAATGCTGTTCAAGACTTCAAAATGGAGTCATCACATACAATCATTTAGTTTTTTTCTCTCATTCACACACTTTTGTCCTTTTGTATTAATAATTGATATTGTGTCAGAAATAAGTCTGTTTGAGACTCTGAACAAGCCCATGAAGCTGATTAAAGTGAATGAGATTTTGTCATTCAGTTTGATTAGCAACATTGCTATTCCAGTACTGGCTGTGAGTGTTCCTCACTTGTTAGCGACATTAGCCTTGCAGCTGTAATAGATACACTGGCCTACACTGAGTAGGATCTGTATGTTCTGACTCCTTTCTATCAGAACCAGCCTTAAGCTTTTCATCAATTTGAGCTACAGAAGCTCTTCCATTGTATCGGACTACGCGGGCCAACCTTCACTGCCCATGTGCGTCAGTGAGCCCATCAGTCTGTCGCCAATTCACCGGTTTTCCTGGTAACCTTAATACCACTGCAGAACGGAAACATTGCACTGGCCTTTCTCACAGTAGCTACATTTTCAATATCTCATTACAGTGCCGGCTGGAAGTAGGTGAGATATATTATGCAGCAAGTGAACCTTTGTCCTGAAGTGTTGGAAGCAGAAAAAATGGACAAGCGACAGGATTTGAGAGACTTTGATATGGACCAAATTGTGATGGGTTGAGGGATGGGTCAGAGCAGCTCCAAAACCGCAGCTTTTATGGGATGTTCCCAGGCTGCAGTGGTCAGGACCTATTGTACCAAAAGTGATGCCAGGAAGAAAAACTGGTGAACTGGCACAAGGATTATGGGAGGCCAAGACTCACTGATGCACATGGGGAGCGAAGGCTGGCCCGTGTAGTCCGATCCAATAGTAAATCAAATTGAGGAAATGGTTCATGCTGGTTGTGATAGAAAGGTGTCAGAACACACAGTGTTATATCTATATTTTAGACACTTAATATTGAGGTGAAGGGGAAAAGCGTATTAATTTCCCCTGTCCCAGCTGCAATCAATCAATATTGTAATATTGTCATAATATAATCTGCCTGTCACTCATATCTTATTGCCATGATCTCAATATAATTTAAATCACTAATAAGGATTGCTCGAGGCAGCTGAAAACGTTATCCATTTTGCTTTAGGAGGTGGAATCCATTTAGAGAATGTGAGCTTTATGTCGCAGAGCAGCCACGACCTCAGAATGAAACATTAACTCAATGTAATTGTTTTGGCCAGTCGGTTTCACAAGACCCATGCAGTCCGCATTCATGAGGTGTATAAAGGTGTAGTTTCTGTTGTGCTTATTCGTGATGACATCAGCGCTCAAGAATGTCTGCCGTTTTATATGGACCTCTATTAAATTTTAAACCAGGACCGGACTTGCCAAATTCAATTCGATCTGAAAACCCTGGATGTTTTGCTATATTTTAGGTTTAATATCATTAGTATACCCTATAACAGATCAGATTACAGGACTTCTTGAGACATCCAGCCTCTTCCTGAATTAGATGTACTTTGATCATCTTCAACCTTTAGCACTTATGCAGATTTTTAGTAAAACATAGTCACATGAGCCAACAGGTTCACATAACTGTGTTTTTGTTTAATTGAGTTCACACAGACATACTGAAGCCAGGCATGAGGTAATCAGTTTAAAAAAAAACAACACTGCTGTGTACAATAAATATGACAGTAAGTACGTAATAAAATGTTATGATATGGTATGTATCACATTCACACTCAGGTTTAAAATATTCGATCATACACCTGTCATCATTCAGATGATTTTGATCTCAGATGTTGGGTACAATCTGAATTTACATAACGAACAATGGACCATGAGAAACACCGTGAGCAACAAGAAGTGCAAAAAAATGTGGGACATATATTATTGTCTTGTATCACACAGGCTGCTTAAAGACCTACAGCAGCATAAAAAGGGACCTTTTCAAATTTCACTTTTAGACTTCCAGATAGGCTAGGCTAGCAGATATCAGCTAACCCCTAAAATCTGAAGGCTAACTTAGCTGTGTTTCAATTTTATATCGCTAAATATTGAATATATCATTATGAATAAATGCTCTTGCATATATTTTTCCCCTTTTGTTTTTGTAAACATGGGGTAAAAGCCAGGAAACTTGTAAAATGCTTGATGATTTCCCGAACACGGACATTTCCAGTCCCTGTGATCTGATTGGCTTGAAAAATGTACTTCCTCAAAGGACAGATCATTTAAAGCTATTCAGCACAAATACTAAAACAGCACATTTGGAAAATGAGAAACAGAAAGAAAATTGTGTATGTCAGAATGCACAATCTGTGTTGTATTTCTACTGAAGAATTAAGACACATTTTAGAGACTTTGCTAAAAAGGGGTAAAATATGTGACCTTTAAAGAAGCTACTGTGCTGGAAAAGTGGTATAGACAATGAGTGAGTGAGTGAGTGAGAGGACCTATATATATATTCCACTATATATAGTCTATACCTCTTTATCCTGTATTCAGGAAAATCAGGATATTTCAGCATGAAATTTGTGAGAAATATATGTATAAATCATAATGATCAGATTTTGTAAGATGGACTATACTGTACCTCTTATATTCAGACCTTTCATTTTGACCCTCTTGGTTTTCCGCATTCCTTATATGGGCATTGCTTCCTGTCTCTGTAATCATCCACACTTTGAATCTGTTTTTGTTTTATCGATTGTAAGAGGGGTGATGTTTTTTATGTCAGAAGAATAAAACGGACCTGCCGTACTGTAATTCTAACCCTTGCCTCGTTTAACTAGCGATCTAGAGTTAGCAGGCCGTACAAATGATTGAAGACGTTTCCGATCTTCCTTCTGCAATGTTGTTCTTACTAATAAACACAGCATCGTTAAAAACAACTCACTGTACATACAACATACGATATGTTAATACAGATTACATCAGAACGCTTTTACAGGAAGCAGCTGTGACGATCCTGAATTTCAGTTGGATCCTGCTGAAAGTCTCGCATTGAGACGGCTTCTCTAGATCTGAGCCTCATTTGAGTGAAAAGTTGGGACAAATGATTTGAGTCACTGAAAAGATCCAGTATTCCCAATCACCAGCTTCAGATAACATTGACTTAAATCCCTAATTGTACGTTTAAACCTCTTATTTCTGTCTGCTGTGCTTTACTATTCTTGATTTTCCTTAATATTAATCTGTTTACAGTTTCTCAGTGTCTTGAATTTCAGCCCGACCTCCTGGTTCATGACTATATATTCACTTTCAGTCTCGACTCAACACAACCTGGGATTATGTATGAAGCTGAAATAAACCTTTCATGCGGATGGATGTCCACTGCTCTCCTGCGTACACCATGTTATAGCCTTCACACTGAAGCGATAAAACTGAGCTGCTCTATTACTCCATACTGTCATAACACAGCAGAGGGTTTATTTCTGATATTCTTGATCCTGGTTGGTCAGATTGAGATTATTACAGCATCTCTGACAGTTTTTTTTTTTTTTGCAAGGCAATGCACAAGTTTTTATTAATTCACTTGTTATAACGCAGTTATCGTTTCCGTAGTAACAACTATGTAGAGCTGTATTCTGTACAGACACCTTTGACATTTTATAAAACAATACCACTGCTTCATCACACCGTCACTTAGTTGATTATTATCCTATAACATCATGCATCCAAATTATTCATTTCCTATATATAATTTTTTTTTTTGCATTATAGCATAATTATTTGATCAGCACCTTGTTCAATCGTGAGCCCGAGTCAGAGTTGATTTTGCTGTGGAGGAACTGAAAATCCTGCTCTGGTAGACACAAAACTGGAAGCTTATCAGCATGGACCATCTGTCCACTGTGAAGTCGTGTGGGTTAGTGGAAAATGTCACCATGGGACTGCGAGAATCTGTGTGCGTATGAACACATGATCCACCGTCACTCTGTTATCTCTGAGCATTCACAAATCTGGGCACTACCTCACTGTTCACCTCATTAGGGACACACATGCATTTATATCTATTTATCTCATCAACCAATCATGTGGCATCATCAAAATCAATCAATCAGTCAATCAGTCAATCTGCCCATGTTTTAATGATCCTGTTCCTGATGATCCTCAGCTCTCTGCTCTTGTCTTATAGTCACGAACCCTGCTATTGTGGTCCATCTACTTCTTGACTTGTTCTTCTTTCTGAGATGCTTTTCTGCTTATCACGGTTGTGAAGAGTGTCTGCTTGACCACTCAAACCAGTCTGATTGTATCTGTCTGGGTGTTCCTTTTAAAATGTCCATTTGGTCCATCCAGTTATCTTTTAGATTTCTTTTACTCATTCAATTATTTTCTATACATTTATCCTATTCATGGGTGCAGGAAGTTGGGACTCAAACCCTCAACCCTGGAGGTTTGAGGCCACCGTGCTGCCTGAGGTCTTAGTCCTCATATTTATGTTCCGCGGCCAAATTCTGCCCGTCCCCATGTCTTGCCAAGAAGGCTTGCTAATGGCCTTTGAAGAGCTTAGTTTTGGAAAGCTATAATTTCAGGAGAATTTATTCAAAACTAAGAAATGATGTTTACTCTCTCTGACTGTAATCCTGTATTGTTTTCTTTTTAAAATATTATTCAGCATATTACTAATAGAACATGTATTAATAATGAAAATTAGAACAAAAAGTCTTAACAAAAGGTTTAAGGACCCAGAAGTGGCTTCTCTGGTGTGATCAAATAGAAGAAATGAAGAAAAGAGTTTACATTATTACATTTTCTTATAATTGTATATGATCGTTTTCTTAGTTTTCCTTTAAAAATATACACAGATTAGCCATAAGATTATGAAGACTATCTTAATAAATGGTGGTGTAGTGGTTAGCTCTGTTGCCTTGAACCTCCAGGTTCGGGTTCGATTCCGGGCCAGGTTCGATTCCTGTCTCTGTGTGCAGAGTTTGCAGGTTCTCCCCATGCTTGATTGGTCCAAATACCTGCAGATTAGGCTAATTGGCTTCCCAAATTGTCTGTAGTGTAAGTGTGTGTATGTGTGTGAGTGTCCTGTGATGGATACAGATCCAGAAGCGGTGTAGAAGATGAGTACATACTGTAAGTGAGTACAGATCTGAGCCCTCAAGGCCTGGACTCCACTAGACCTCAGAAGGTGTGTGTGGTATCTGGCCCCAAGCCGTCAGGAGCAAATCCTTTAAGTCCTGAGGTACATAAGTTGTGAGGTCGGGCCTCCATGGATCAGATTTGTTTTTCCAGCACATTCCAAAGACACTAGAAAGGATCGAGATCTGGGGAATTCTGAAGGCCTGGTGAACACCTTTGGACATTTTGTCATTTTTCTCAAACCGCTGTGTGTGGTGTTGAAAGAGACAAGAGAAAATCATTTCCATGAAGATCTGTAACAATGTTTAAGTGGGTGTGGTTCATGCCGCATGATAGCCAGGACCAAAGGTATCAAAGCAGAACATCATCAGCGCATTACACTGCTTCCTCTGCTGCCGTCTCCTCCAGAGGTTCTTCCCCTGCATCCTGCTGTATTATTTAAGCACCCAATCCTCCAAATCTACAGTAGCAGGACGGAACTGCAAATAAAACGAGTCATGAATTTAAGCGTGTGAGATTTATCTCTCGGGTGATGCTGCGTGACAGAGGAGTCGTGGCATAATTAATTATTTACTCATACAGGCAAAATGCTGACTCGTCAGTTTCTAGAAAATGAGAGTGTATGATGTACTGGTGTTCAGCGAAGTGTGTGTTAGTAGAAGTGTGTGTTATTCATAGGCTGTCCTGACTTGATTGAATGATAAATTTTATACCAGTCATTCAATTAAATCAAAATTTTACAGATTTTTATTTATTACAATTTATCTAAAGGTGCAGAAATCAGTGTAGAAAAGAAGGTCTGATGGATTAAGATTTCTTTTTTTGTGTGTGTGTGTGTGTATGCATACCAAATCGGTAGCATGATGGCGTAGTGGTTAGCACTGTTGCCTTGCACCGCCAGGGTCAAGGGTTCGAGTCCCGCGTTAGGGCCTGTGCTTGGTGGGTTTCCTCTGGGTTCTCCAGTTTCCTCTCACAGTCTAATAACATGGACTTCATGCTTATTGGTGTCCCATATTGCCCCTAGTGTGTAAAAGCATGTGTGAATGTTGACCACCATAGTCGTAAAAATGGGAATAAATACGATGGTCCACAGAAGTTCATGGATGGATGTACCAAAAGAGGTATTTGTCTCATTTATTTTTGTGAATGGATTTAGTGGTGGGTGGCATGGTGGTGTAGTGGTTAGCACTGTCGCCTTGCACCTCCAGGGTCCGTGTTCGATTCCCGTCTCTGTGTGCATGGAGTTTGCATGTTTTCTCCGTGTTTGTCACGTCGTGTCGCTTCTGTCACCAAAATAAATTCCTTGAAAGTGCACACATACTTAACAATAAAGCTCTTTCTAATTCTGATACTCTTAAAAACAAAGTGCATTTTAACTCGT
Organism: Platyallabes tihoni; assembly: GCA_030068045.1. NCBI lineage: Eukaryota > Metazoa > Chordata > Actinopteri > Siluriformes > Clariidae > Platyallabes > Platyallabes tihoni. The sequence continues at coordinate 27,552,510 of JAQQZS010000005.1, forward strand.
TCATATTTGTAAAACGATTCTTTACTTTAGAATCTTTGCTTAAGAATCATATGACGCTTCTGAAGTGGTTAAAAGAATCAAAACTTGGCCAATTGAGCAGAATCAGGAGAATATACACGAGAGTGATCACAAGAGTGTGTTGTCATAATCAATCGTCAATAAATCATACACACATCAACAGAATTAGCAGATGAGTTGTTGCAGGAGTCTTTCTCCAAAGGAGAAATTTGCTAATGGAGTAGTGGGTTAAAAGGGTCAAGTCATTATTACAGTAATACTGTAGCCTGATATAACAAAATGTATTCATCCTTGTGAATCGGTTCACCCGGAGTAGTTGTTAAAGAATCATAACATTGCAGTGTACAGTATGAGCATCATAATAAACACAAGATGAAAGTTCTTTTAATCATCAGTCATATACACACCAGGCTGATATGATATAAAATAATATAAAATATTATAAAAGCTTCTGTGGTTATTGTTGGAGAATCATGCAGTGTGGGCTAATTTGATTATTTAGATCAGATACACATGAGCACCAGACGGACCTGCCTGCATTACTACTAGCCAATTGACCAGAAGATACCATACGCTTTCTTCCTTAGAAACGTTGTGCAAAATTATTGACCCTCCCATTTACTGTACACCACGTCATCGTTTGTCCCCTTTCGAGGTACATGAGTCACGTCCCGTGGCCCGGGCATGCAAACGGCATGCAAAGCCAGGAACAGCATTACCAGAAAGTTTCAGGAAGGAACTGCAAGGCTTGAGACCTTAACCAAACCAGAGGCGGTGATGAAAGGGGATTAGTGAGTGATGATAAAGGACGGATTATAGAATTCGTGGATTATAATCTGTAAACCGCATGGAACAGAGAAAACGTTCTGCATTGTTTTTTTCGTGCTTTATTTTGGGTTACAACATTAATCAGGTTTACTTTGCAAATATACTGTATATTTTTTATTTTTAGTGTTTTGTAGATAGAGAGATAAACCAGAGTAAAATCTTAATAGTGAAATAAAATATTTAGTGAACTGCTTTCAGATAAATAAAATCAATCCATCAATCCCATTTATATTTCCTTCATAGTTTTGATAACATTCTTCAAATGGACGTTCCCACATTCCCGATCTCGAGACCGTCGTTAGAGCTCAATGCCGATTAACCTGAACTTCTGGATTTTCAGCCTGGTTCATACCTCTTCGGAATGGATCCTAAAGGTCCAATTTGGCAGATTTCTACAATTGGCTACAAACCTTCCCAAAATTGTTTGAATTTAAACTTGCAATCAGTCAAGAATTGCTATGTTCAGGCCTGGTGAACCTCATGGTGGACTGTTCTGGGTGGCTGCATTTACAGTCATGTCTACTGTATACTGTAAGCAGGCGGTGGCTCAATCAGTTAGGTCTCTGGGTGACTGACCGTAAGGTCGGGGGTTCGAGCCCCACCACTGTTGAACTCTTGAGCAAGGTCCTTAACCCTATCTGCTCCAGTGGGAACTGTAACCTGGCACCCTGCACTCTGACCCCTCTGACTCTAACTGGGATATATGAAAAATCATTTCAAGGTGCTGTAAGGAACAAATAATTAAAATAATTTATGAAGCATGTCGCCGTCCCTGCCGATTGTAACTACAGTTCATTACGATATTTGTGACAAACCTTCCCAAAATTGTCAGAATTTCAACTGGCTATCAGTTAAGAATTGCTATGTTCCTGCTACGGACATCTTTACGGACTGACGTTCCACGGCATCATTTCGACCAGACACTTTGTTGGTACTCTATAGGAGGTCAGAAAGTTCAGACTGAGCTCGGCCTGGTTCATAAAAGATGATAAGAGGTTTGTGAGTACGTTGTAACATTTCGTAGCTAACGCGTAACCAATCTGTAGGAATTGACAGAAGCACCAAGAAGGTAATTCATTGACCAAACAAGCACCAAGAACCGTCAAGAATTTCAATCCTAAGTTCTCTCACACACAGTTTGGGGATGTCAGAAAGGCGAAGTCTCAGGTCCATCTGTAAGCTTTAGATTTTCTTTCTTATCATTTTACAGAATCGTTACCGATGTATTATTATTATATTTTTTAAAGATTTCTGAAAAAATGTGCAAAATGTATCAATTTGAAAACCATTAGGATAATAATCTCTGCCCTTTATGTTTATTGCGACGCCCCTACGTAGAGCATAAGGCTGTGATTGGACAGTCATTGCATTTCAGTGTAACATGGCTGCAGCTTATGGAGTGAAGATTATTTATTTATTCTTTTAAGCAGACAATGAATTGATTTTAAATATTAAAATCCATTGATTATTTTTTATGACTACATCTTTGTGCTGCATTCACCAGACAAGTCCATAATAACCGTTACTGGCCGTTGCTATAGAAACGACAGCATATTTTTAAAAAACAAACAAGTTGAAATAAACATTGAAGTCAGAAGTCCTACTTCTTAAACATGAATCAACAACTTCTGACCAATCAGATTAAAGAATGAAACAGTAGTGTGGTTTATAGGGACAAGAGAGGAACAAATCACACAGATGCCATGCCCACTATACACACAAACAACAGTCCTGAGTCCTGAGTGAGGAGGAAGAAAGTGTTTTTTTTTTTAAAAAAATTTAAATTTTTTTTGCAAAACGTGTGTGTACTGTATGTGTGTGTGTGTGTGTGTGTGTGTGTGTGAGTGAGTGTGAACCAGTAATTGAGCAGGAATACTATTCAATGAATTAGAGCACTGTGAGTTAACTACACCAGTGCAGGTCAGGGTGAGTCGGAGTGCCAAATAGAGCAGGGATTAAACACACACACACACACACACACACACACCTAGAAGGTAAACAGTCACCCAAGCAAAGGTTTACAAATTGACTTTGAAACAGAAACAATGATTAACTAATAGGGAAGGAAAACACTGATGTTTCTCAGTAGCTGTGTGTGTGTGTGTGTACCATGACACATATCAGGTTTAGATTGGACCCAGTTTTCCCTCAGCAGTGTCCTAAATTAAACTAATCCCACTGTGCACCAGATACCTGACGCCTTCATGTCGTACTGATGCTCCGTTTACAGCCGCGTCTGCTGTAAAAACTACAGACACGAGAAATAAATTCAACACATTAAAAGTGATCAGATTTGTCCTTCACAGTGTTCTGTACACGATCAGATCAATAATTTATACACTTTATACAATGCATTTCACCCATTCCTGCCTGCTGTAACTGCACTTCTGCACTTCTGATAATTATCATTATCATTTTCAATAAATCACCCGGTACAGGTCGTGAAAAATGTCCATTGTATTTCACTCATTTATTCACCTTCATCGAGTCAACAGGAAGCTGCATCAACTGAATGTCCTGATGATCACGTGAAGAAGAAAGTCTCTCATTTGCTTTTTCTTTATTACAAAAAAAAAATGTATATGCCATGTTATTGACAAATTATACAGTATATAAATAATTAATACAATTAAACAAACAAACAAACCAATATAATTATTTTAATTATTATATTTTCTTGTACATTTTATAATGAATTAGTGGGGGTTACAAAGCAAAGAATCACTTGTATTATCTCACAGGCTTCTTCTTCTTAAAAAAGAAAAGATAATAATAAAAGTAATAATAATTCTTCTTTACCCCTTCTCCCAAACAGGAAGTTCTCACAGTTTCAGTCCCTAAGAACCTTTAAACTGAATGTCATAGAGACATGAGGTCGGTTTATTTGAGGCCTGAGTAACATCACTCACATTTTCTTTAGAAACTGTATTTCTCTGGTTGTAAATATTATTTACTGCACATGGATGCTAGTTTAGCACAATTAGGGTTTTTAATAATTTAAATTTTTTTTTGATAACTGTAAAATGCAGCAATGGTTTGCAAAGAAACCTTAAAAAGACCATTGTTACAGACATATTGTTGAACGATGTGAAGGAAAACGTTCCAGTGCCTTAAGTGCCTTGTTTTTGCCATGAAAGACAAATAACACTGAGTCCAGTTCATCATAAACCACGATCGTGAAGTGTTCTGGGTTTCTGTAAGACTATCAGATGTGCACAACTTGCTAAACGAGTTAAATGACGTTCTTGCAGTTTGTTCATCTCCGAAAATGTTTGGATCAGATCCTAATAAAACACAAAGAAATTTCCCTTTAAGCTGAAACCCACATGGCGCGCTGCCATGATGCAGAAACACGAAAAACAATGCATTACTGTCACGTCTCTTTGTTTTAGAGTACAGACAAGACTTTCTGTTTTTGTTCCTGTTCTTCTATCTGGCGTTTCTCCAGCACGGCTCTCATTCATGTTTAACGCTGAGCTGTGCCACTAGTATTTGTGGGCGGGGATGCCATCGCTCTTCTAACCTGAGTTACTGTTTTTAGTCACATTAGTTACTAGGACCAAATGGAAGTTGATTATTTTACAATAACGTTAATATCCGGAACAGGAATCAGACTGCAGTACGTTATATATATTGGACTATAAACAGGATACACTGTAATGACATGGGTGTGATGTAAGGTTACATCCATATCATTGGCCAAAAGTAAGGTGACCACCTACTTTTGGCCAATCAACTTGTAACATAACACAGTCACTGCTATAACAATTAAAAATTTATCATATATAGTTTTATATACAGATAACCATATTGAACTATGGTCTTATCAATTAAACCTCTATCACAGAGGATTCACTGCCGTCACGTGTCATATCGTCACCTGATCAATCAAAATCGTATCTTTGCAGGAAAAAGATTGTACTGAATCGGTGCTTTATGAATTAAACGTATCATAAGAACAAAAAAAAGAACTTGTATCAAAACAGCCGATGATGTAATGATTCAAACACTAAATTATTGTCGCATTAATCAAAATAGCATCATAGAGGATTTAAGCTCCCTGATGAATCAAAATTCTATCAACTCATTTCCTTATGATATAAAACGGCATCACAAAAGAGTCAATTGTGTAATTATTCAAATACTGAATCGTTGCATCATGAATGAAAAACTATTTGAGTACAAATAACATCAAATTGTGTCTTTTTGAAATAAAATAATACTAAATCATTGGCTTCTCGATCAAAATAAAAATTGTACTGAATCACCATCTTACAAATCAAATTTGAATAAAATCATTGTCGTAGGAACTAATTTTTTATAGAATCGTTGCCCTACCTGTCAAAAATGTACCATAAAATAGTTATAAAATGATTAAAATACTGAATCATTGCCTTATGAATCAAAATCATACCATAGTAGATTCAGTGTTATCATTAAATACCAAATATTTGCTTTAAAATACGAAAAAATACATCATAGCAGATTCAGCGTTATCAAATATAAAATTGTACTGAATCATCTTTTGAATCAAAATTTGATAGAATCGTTGCTCTATGAATCAAAAGTATAATAAATAGTATTATCAAATATTGAATCACTGTCTTATGGATTGAAATTGGAACGTTTCACCAGATTCAGTGCTCGCAATAAAACTGAATTGTTTCTTTATTAATTAAAATTTCAACATTTTTCAACTAAATTTGATTCATGAATTCCTGAAGTATCAAATCATTGCTTTCTGAACAAAAATCGCATCGTATTATAGCAGTCAGTGATGTATTTAAATGTAAAACCTTATGAATCCAAATTGTTTTGTAATATACATCGAAATCATCAGTTTAGTTACACATCAAACCGCTTCTACGTTTTAGCCAAAATCCTATTTAAAGTAATCACTCTGACACAAACAGCAATCAGAAATAAACGGTGTGTGAAACCCAGAGCTGATAGCGCTGTAGTGTGACGAGAGAAAGCGCAGCTGCGTTGGGAATTATTAACCTGAAACATGCACAGGAAATTAGATTTGGTTCATCGGGGATAAGAAAGCGTGACAGAGTAACGACCCACTCGGTACAATGCATATATGTTGCGTTTTTATTGCCATGGACAAAATACAAAAATATTGATTAAATACAGTATATCAGCTTTAAGCAAGTTATACATTTCAAAATATCGTAGGAAAATAAGATGAACCGTATTATCTTTATTATATAGCATACATATTTTTTTTCATAACTTAGCACACATTGAAAGCCTCTATACCAAAATAAAAATCCTCAAATAATTTGCATAATGAAGTCAATTTTGAAAATATTTTCTTCTGATGATTTGTTTATTTATTTTTTTGCACAGTGTTAGAAATGAGTACAGTATTCAGCGTCTGTAGTTCCTCTATACAGGACGTCCGTACTGTATAGAACACTTAAAGGGATTATAAAACAGCGGTACATGAACAAGCAAACCTTCTACATTTCAGTTTTATAACACGTTGTAGCTGAGTAAGTGCAGTCGATTGTACTGAGGTTTTGGTTACACGACGATCAAGTATTAGGTTTAAGTATGAGGTTTTAATTAATTAACGCATCATTAAAGTCATCCAAAACAACAGTAAAGTTCAAACAAATGTATGAGAAAAATCAGTGCAGGGCCTCTTCTGCATTTGTCAAGAGCAACACCAATGAATAAAGACAGCTTAATGTTATAACTTCGCTTTTGACGGAAAGCACCAAAAGAGCTTCTTATAAAAAAAAATAAATAAATAAAAAAATTTCCACCTTCTGACCAATCAGATTTGAGAATTCAACAGCACAGTATGTTGTGTACGTTGAGAAAACATATAACACAGTGTCCATCAGTGCTACTCTGCTACTCAGTTAATGGAAAAAAAAAACCTTCATGACACATGATACTACAAAAAGAAACAGGATCAGTTTCCCATTAACAACTGATTTAACTGTATGTAAACATAATAATCCAAATATTTTCTTTTCCCATGATTGAAAGATTTTCAGAAGCTGTAAAACAACAGGAATGCAGGTCATTGGCGTCGCTCTTTAAGAAATACAGGAGACGTAAACCTTAAAACATAAATGATGTCAACACTAGAATTATTAAATTGTAAGTTAACAAAATAAATTATGAACTGAACTTTGCTGAAATGCTAATTCTCTTACATTAAGTGTTACTTCAAACCGTGATTAGAAATCTTGATTAAGAAAATTTTTTATTACTACAACTTGTCACTAAACGTTGATAATGTGCTGAAAAATATTATTGTAATATCGTTACTTAATTCCAGTTCAGTTCTGAATTTAGCTTGTTGGTATCCACTAACATGAGCATGTGATTCATTGTGTGTTTAATTTTACTTCATTTACTTTAATCAAGAATTTTGTGCAATATAATATATGAATTGAATTTTTTTTTTAATTTCCCACCATATCACATGCTCCCGGGGCGCCATCACTTTAGGGTAAAGTAAATGGAGTTATTTTGTGAATATGGCATAAAATGTATGTTTAACTTCAGTACCATTAGATATATAAAACAGATTGTTGAAAAGTAAAAGAAGAAAAAGATGAAACATTTCACCTTAAATGAATAAACACAAACACTTTTACAAATGAATTATGATAATATGAAATTGATTACATAGGCTTTATTTTTTTTAGGAAACTTTTTGAGATATGCCCAATTTTTTTAAAATAGAGATGGTGAAAATATTAATGCAGTTATACTTTGTGATTCTTTGTTTGGGAATTCTTGTATTGTCGAACTAACTCCAAAATCCATTTTTTTATTATTATTTTTAAATGTATACATGTTCACATTGGAGGTGGTAAAATGTAGGTGTTCCTCTATAATCCTACAGGTGGTGCACGCTAAACTATTCACACATTGGCAGGCAGCACAGCGTCCCAGGTGGGAGGAGCAAATTATTTGCTCAGTTTGTTTAAAATTGTAACAAAATCAAATTTTTTTTCCCCATATAGAATCGGAATATTTATAAAATGAATTATATTACCAACATCGCGATACATGTCAAATCGCCACCTGGCTATTGTCATATCATCACATTGGGCGATCCCTGGTGATTCCCATCCCTAATAAGCAGAGAACGCTCAGCCATAAGCCATTTGTGAAACGATTTAATTGAAAAATATCTCATGTTTTGCTAAAATTTTTTGTGTTTACTGGGAATTACTGCAGAATCATTAAAATAAAGACAAAGTCAGCTGAGAATTTATGCTTGCAATTAGCCTGCAATTAGCTCCTGCTAATATTACAGTCCAAAGATATGCAGGTTAGGCTAATTGGCGTTCCCAAATTGCCCGTAGCGTGTGAATGAGTGTGTGAATGTGCGTATGTGTGTGTGCCCTGCGATGGATTGGCACCCTGTCCAGGGTGT
>JAQQZS010000005.1:27560866-27573912 GCA_030068045.1 Platyallabes tihoni
GGATAGGCTCCAGGCCCCCCGCGACCCTGATCACAGGATAAAGCGGTATAGAAGATGAATGAATGAATGAATAATATTACACCTGCTTTAAAGTCTTCTTACTTCTGAAATTGTGAAAATACTACTAAATGGTTTGTCTTTTTTTTCCAGTATATCGGCTGTGGGCGTTTTAATTATTTATCAAATTTATTTCAAATGGTAAATCACAAGCATAGAAAATACATGAACAGGTGTCGGTTAAAACACGTGTAATGTCATGTAAAATGTTGCCAAAAATGATTACTGAATATAGAAACTGGTTTTTCAGAAAAGTTTTGGGTGACTTGATCATGTGTTTTCTTTGTATCTACCTTTTTTTTTTTGTGCATAATTTTAAAATTTTAAAACTTAAATAAAGTTCGTTTCAGGCAAAACAGATATTTTGATATTTAACACTGCTTTCAAATACAAAATCCACCTGAGCTTCCTACATTTCTCCTTTAAGAGCACACACATGCACACATGCATGCACGCACATTTGCAGGCTCTCGAACCATGCCCTTGTCGTTCTGCATAATACATAACATATAATCTGAGTCACACAGAACCGTTTTGATAATCTCTAAAACAGCTGCACTAACAAGGGACCGTTATGACGGGATCCTAATAGAATAACTAAATTTGGTCCTGGTTGCTGTAGCAACACTCGGCCCGCTAGCAAGAAAAAAAAAATATATATAAATGGAGATGAACTCTGAGGTCAAAAAAGAATCAGAGGAGGTTGTACGACAAGGACATTCTCGTCATACTGGGCTATTTTCACTCAATCAGCTGGACCCTTTAGAACCACTTAAAAAAAGTAACCCGGTGAATGTGTTAAAAACAAATGTGCATGCCATACCAAAGGAAAAATTTTACATTTAGCATATCTAACGCAAAACATGACCTTGTTGCTTCCTAGAATCTAAATAAAGCTTTACAAGAACCTCATAGTGGTTAACTCCATGTGAGCTCACGTTATAATAAATAATTCAAATAAATAATCTAAAAATGGGAATCTAGCACTAAGTTGCTATTAAATGAGCTAGTTGGTGTATGAGTTAGCTACATGTTAGCTAATATTGGGGTGAAATAAGCTACCAAACTAGCCATCTACTATTGTGAGACAAAATAATACACAACCTAATGAGATAACTTTGATAGCTTTAGCCAAATTGATATTTGGTTTGGGTTTTGTTAAAGTGACATCCGCACTACGACCTGCATACACTGATAACGAAAAATTGACTAGTTAACTTGACAAGTCGTTTTTTGTCTAATATTGTTCTGCATTTTCTTGTACAGCTATAAAATAAAATAAAAAATTATTTGTAAAATAAAAAAATGTACCTTGAATTTAAAATCTATTAATCTGTTATTAAAAAATTCTACATTAATACGACATATCTGTGTTGTTTATTCATTAATGTGAATAAACAACCCAGGTAAAATTGATGCTGATAAGTTGACAATCCTAGATCAAGCAAATACCTGTTTTTTAGGTTCATGTCAATTTTAAATGTAAAAAAAAAAAAAGAATTTTAGCTGAAATTCTTCACTACAAAAATTTGGCATTGGTGATAATATTTTACATCATGATCCAACGTTAAATTTGAGGCGTGTACAATACGTAGCAAGGTTTTTGTAACTGATGCATAGTAAATGTTGATCTTTGGTTTTTCTGCTACTGATTTAAATTATGATTTTTTTCTTCGTATCTTTGTTATTTTTAACATCATGCAAAGTTTCTTTGTACCCAGTTGCCAAGTAAAAGTTTTAGCATTGTAAATGTATGTACGTATGTATGTATGTACATGTAAATTAACATATATAACTTGTTTCAATACTGTTTCTAACAATCCTTAATGACTTCCACTTGCCATTTCCTACTAAGGAATCCTTAGATGTCAGATTAGTTCTGTTACTGTAAAAGCTTAAGAAAAAATTAGTTAGCCGACCCCTTGGTGGGTCAAACAATCAAATTAACATAGACGTAGACTTGCTGGGAAATTAGTACGATTTGATACAATTTTAATTCCAGATACGACTGGTTAGAAGTGTAAACCATGGTAATATAACATACTTTGTTATTGTAAAACTGAGCATCAGTTAGCAAACTTGTGGAATGAATTTCACATTTTTTACTTGTTACTAAGGTAAAGTCTGTTTCTATTTTAATTTGATTTGAATCCACACTTTGTTGCGTCCTTATTGGATATGACCAAATAATAATATCGATACCCTCGATAAATCTACAAGACTATGATTTGTCTCCTGCCTCCATGTGCAGACATCATACTTTGTTAATTGGTTTCCATAATGAATCTAAGAGTTTATCTCAAGTTTTGTGATTCTGGAGTTCCATGTCCAACTTACAAAGTCTTGTTAATAACAATATTAAAACACACACGCTAGCATTCTTATACAGCGTAGTGTATCGAGACGCTGGAACAGAAATGTTTCTGCACTCTGAGAGATACTCGACTCTGCTTCCATAGTAATAAACCAGGACAGCACAACAGCTCGAGTCGTGAGCAACAGGTTGCCAGCATCAAAGCCAACCTCCTACTCACTCTCACAAACACACAGTTCTGTTGGGCCCAGCCGAGTGTGAAATATGACGCTACAGTAACTGATCTCCAATTCATGCAGCTTCTTTTTCCCAACCCGAATAATTGAACACAACTGTATTGTATAATAATAATAATAATAATAATAAAAATAATAATAATAGTGATTATTACCCTAGTACATACGGTGTAAATTCCACACATATTTTGGTGTTCGGTCACCACAGAAGAGGTGCCTTTGAGTGGAAACATGCTCTCTTCTGTGTGTAGGTGTGTGTAGGTGTGTATTTAGCCGAATTGAGCTTGGAGTTGAAATAGCTCATGTTTAAATGATAAATGTGTGTAGGTGTGTGTGAGAGTGTGTTTAGGTGGACGGAGTTTGATAGTGAGCTGTGAGCATCCCATACAAGTGTGTGTGTGTGTGTGTGAGATTAGGTGCGCAGAGGTCCAGCCAGCATGGTGCGACTGTGTCCAGGTGTGTTTGTACATGTGTATGAGTGTACATATGTGATATAGTGTGTACATCTATGCGTGTGTGAATGATTAGCTGTGTCTGTTTATATAGAACTGTATGTGTGCGAGTGTGTGTGCGCGCATGATTGCGTATAGTTTAGCGTGTGCAGGTTTGTGTGCATGATTGCGTATAGATTACGTATGTATAACTGCATTTGTATGTGTATAGTTATGTGCATGCATGCATGTGTAGCTATGCATATGTATGTGCATGTGTGTGTGTAGATGTGCATATGTAGACGCTTATTGATTGTGCGTGCATGGCTGTATATATACACACACGTGTGTGTGTGTGTGTGCGTTTAGGTGGGTGGAGGGCCGTGGTAGCGCAGCATGACGTTGAAAGAGCGGGCAAAGTTGTTGGACAGCGAGCAGCTCGTACCCTCGTCCATCATGGGCAGCAGGAAGGCGAAGAGCAGCAAAGCGAGGAGCAGCAGCTGCAGAGGGAGAGCCACGCGGCACACACGGTACAGGAACCCACAGCAGCTCTCCTGCTAAAAAACAAACAAACACACACACTTATATAAGTGATCTGGACTTGTGAACTTTGTGAACCATCATGACATCTCTGGACGTACAGCATGTGTGCGACGATACAAAGCCACGCCCCCTCTGCTGACAGGGTTCGAGCCGCTGCTTGCTCTAATAAACTTCCCAATCAAAGAAAGTCACCACTAAACGCTGACTCACTCTGCCATGACTCACGAGTCGGAAACAAACAAATGCAAATGAAAACTCCCACTGCAGGAGTGTAGAGAGGATATAAAGCAGTGCTCATAAATCATGTCCTGAACTGCTTTTGAATGATGGAAGTGAAAAACCACCCACACCGGCTAACAGCAGGGCAAAGCGCTGCCTCTGATCCCCCCCCTCCCGTCCCCTTACACACATGTACCGCCAATGCACAAGATCAGAGGAGCGCTGTGTGTGTGTGTGTATGTGTATGTGTGTGTGTCGGAGTGGGAGAATCAGAGACAAAGCCAGATAGGGTGTGAGTGGGAGAGACAGAAAGAGACAGAATGTGTAGACGAGAGGAGAAAATCTTTTCTTCTTCAGCCCTAGTTAACTTCTAATCGGAGAGATCGCTGTAATTACAGCGGTGCGCAAGCTCTCAACCTGGTCTTAAACGGAAGAACATGTTAGGCTCATGCCCTTGATGCTGCTTAGTTCAGTGTAACGTCATGGGACACGGTGCGAACATTTCACTCATGAGCAAAACAGAAAGAGGTTTAAACCTGATGAATGTGCAAACAGGCCACGCCTACTTCACATAGGCTGGTTGCAAATAAGGCCATATCTATTTCTATCACTACGGAAAAAAGGAATAGAAGCCACAACAAGCCTGATAGACAATGAAGCCAAATCATCTTTTACAGATATGCCAAGCAAAGAGACCACACCTGCTTCATTACGACCGACAGGCACAGGGGCCACACCTGCTTAATTACGACCGACAGGCACAGGGGCCACACCTCCTTCATTACGACCGACAGGCACAGGGGCCACACCTGCTTAATTACGACCGACAGGCACAGGGGCCACACCTCCTTCATTACGACCGACAGGCACAGGGCCCAAACCTCCTTCATTACGACTGACAGGCACAAAGGCCACACCTCCATCATTACGACTGACAGGCACAGGGGCCACACCTCCATCATTAGGCCTGACAAACACAGGGGCCACACCTCCATCATTATGACCAACAGGCGCAGGGGCCACACCTCCTTCATTATAACTCATAGGCACACGGGCCACACATCCTTCACTATGACGGATGGGCATGGGGGCCACATTTGCTTCATTATGACTGACAGGCATGGGGGCCAGAATTCCTTCATCATGACTGACAGGCACGGGGGCCACGTGCCTCTTTACCAGACACAGGAAGACAAACACCATGTTTTTCAGGAACTCTTTCATTTGCACAGCGAAGACTAACAGGAACTGACTTTATACTTCTTAAGAAATAAACAGAGTTAATAAAGAACTAGGCGTGTGTCTCAGACTATCCTGCTGCATGTTTGCACCACTAATATTCCCACTAACTCCCTCTAAGATTAATGTGTGCGAAAGACCTGCTTCAAGGGAGTTCCCAAGAAAACAGCCTTTATTTACACAGAGGCATAATGGCAGATGAGTGTGTAACGATGTCTCCTTAATAACACACCACAGGAGAATAAACTCCCTCAGGATCATGGCGTCATCATAAGACTATAAACACCAGCGTCATGACAAAAGACCTTTCTACAGGGGCACGCCTCATTCACTGCGGGACAAGCGGTGTGAAATATTTCTACTTGTGGGAACGTTGCACCTTAATTATATTCAGAACAATCGGTAACGGTTTACTTTTTATATTAGAATTAAGTCTGAAAAGGGAAAGGCGATTTCACAGGCAGAGCAGGCTGCATCTTAAACATCGCCATTGTTTTGATGTATGACAGACACAACAATCACTGGGGCCGACATGCCCCAAGGCCGTGCTCCCTTCTACTGAGAAATACTAAGGGTGTTCAAGTCAAACCGGAACTTCTGACTGTGCAGAATAACAGAACACAGTTATGAGAGTTTAAACTCCCTTTATTTCTCTATATATAATCTCCTGCTACACTAATGCACTTATCCCAGTGTTTCACTAGGTGCTTGGACACCAGCAAGGTAGAAAGTTCTCAGTTCGCCGTCGTCATGATTTGTTTGACTTGAACGCCCCTTGCACTTTAAGACACTAAGAGAACGAGAATTCCAGGAACTGCTTGTTCTAATAAACTTCCTAAATGAAACTGAAGTGATCTTACGAGTGATCTCGCAGCACTAAGTGCTCTCATATAATGCTCGATCAGATTAGAGAGAGACCGAATATCACGTCGATTCAGAATTGTTCTTCCTCCTCCAAGGTAGTAAAACCCTCTCTCAAAGTGTTCTATACAGTTTAGATGAATGGATGCACGATTTGGATCATATAACATGAGAAAAAAAACAAACCAATAACTTACGACAGAAGCCAGAGACACGTGGCAACCCAAAAATGGTTTGGTACGAAAAGACCAGGCTGTATAATCAGAATCAGGCCTCCAGAAAGAGTTAGCCTTTAAACATCACAAGTTCAGTGACACTGGTTTCATAAGGAAGGTCAAACCTGGAACTGTGCAAAATAACACTTGTGTTCACGGCTGCACACGTAAACAACTAAAATAAGACGCCTCTATACTCGGTGATGTCATTCACTCGCAGCACCTGCCTCTCCTCCAGGACTGGTCTTCACAGAGACGCAGCAGATGGAAAGACGGAGGGGGAACGGAGCGCGAAACAAGGTGCGAATCCTAAAGAATTTATGAAACGAGCCAGAGAACCGAGCCCGCTGCCTGCAGAGAGGCCGCGTCTCTGATGTTTCATAAAACCCCCGCGTCCCACAGGGCCTGGAAATTAAATTTGGCTTGTCGATTGAGAGTGCTCGTTAATCTGAGACGAATTATCCGAGGTGTTTGCCAAGATATGAACTTTCACTAACGGCATGAGAAGCAGTTCGTACAAATAACAGGAATGAAAGGAATGAAAAATACTCTTAATGTCTTCACTGTCTCAAGTTACTCTCGCTAAAGATCTTAAATCAGTCAAGATCCTGAAACGATATTCCCGGATCTGCTTCCTCATGTTTTATGCCTCACGTTTTATGCACTCTTGATGTTCTAGTGCTTTGTTTCATGTGGATGCTGTAGACGTGCTCACAAGATGCTCCTTACAATGCTTATTCACATTCTCCTTAAACGAAAACAAACATCTAACGCTGTTCCGCTTTACCTTTCCATATCCAATATCCGAGACTCACAATTTGGGATTCCTAGTTTATAAACGAGTTCTCAAGTCAGTTCCTCCTGAGGTACGGTTTTGATCCTTTTAAGTCCAAAAAAAAAAAACATCAATCAAACAAACAAAATCATCAAACAAAACATCAGACTATAGTCAGTTCTTGCTTCAGGTGTTCTTGCTTATACTACACTCCGTCCTCTGTTCAAACTCGTGTATGTCTCATGAGTTTTATTTAAATGGAAAAAAAGTTTGCAGGTTGGAGGGGTGGAGCTAACGTGTCCGTTCCCTAATTTTTTTTACAGAACGTCTTAGAAATCAAACAGTGTTTCCATGGCAAACAGCACATTAATTAGCATGTACGGTTATAGTTCCATTGTGATAAGCAGCTTACCTTTATTATAACCAGATCAGGGATTATGGACATACTATATATGGTAATGTGAAAATTACATGGCATCAAGGACTGAAAAGGAATTTAAAGCTGTAATTACAGTTACTGAGCTGTTCGTCTGTAATCAGCTCTATATTGCTTGTTAATCACTCTCTACGAGCTGAGAGATTAAATCGGCTTTTTTCGATATGGAAATTACATGCAGTAAAAGTAAAAATAAATAAATAAATATGAGAGAAGTACCTTTCTGGAGCGAACAAGCTCCTCCTGCTGGCCTCCAACTTCCTGCAAAACAATATCGCAACAAATGCTTAGATCTGGGTTTGTTTTTTTCGTTTGTTTTTTTTTTGCTACAAGGGCGCCTCCTTGTGGCTGGACTTCACTAACACGTCACAGCATTTACAATCTCAAAAGTGTACAAACTAATAATGTAAAAAAACGAAAAAGAACGACTAACCAGATAAAAAAAATATAATCTCTCTTTCTTTGTCACAGTACCTTGCGTGTGACCGGCGCTTCATCACATTCCGCCTCCTTCAGTTTGGATTTATAAAGCATCCATCTGTAGCGAAGTTCCTCTAGGTCCACGTCCTCCGCATCAGCCTGCCAGGAACTCAGGAGCTTCTGGAACAGATCCTGACCCCACGGTATGCCGGCACGCAGACCCTGATGAACACACACACACGTGAGAGAAAGAAAATGCAATATGAGATAATATGTAATAATTTATTTTAATAACAGCGTCTTTCTAATTATTTTCTCTTTTTATCACAGAAGTGCTTCGACTTCTATGACAAATTACTCTCAGAAACCCTTTTGTTATGTGGCATTTACTTCTTTTTTTTTTTTTTTTTTTACACTTTTGTTTTTAATTTATTCAGGCCTGCAAATGAAACGAGCACAAATTTCTCTCTGCAAAGTGCCACGGTCTAGTTAAAACCGAGCCTACAGAGTAAAAAAACAAAAAACAAAAAAAACAACAACAACAAAAAAAAGACTCGCTCCTGATGGAAATCCTTTTGAATCTCACAGCTTTTCAGATTTCTCTAAACTGCAAACCAAGGACTTGGGCTGAGATCTGAACGTCTGCTGTTTGATTTTGTGCCTTTTATTTATTTAACACCCTGATGCAGTCCTTTAAACTCATGGCATCTAACGGCGCTTTTTCGTTTTAGAAACGTCCTCCTGCTGAGAGACGTTCACGTACCAGAAGCGAGACACTGGACCACTAGAGTCTGAGATCAAACAAAAGCGAGCAGGACATCAAAACTCAGAAGACGTCTGGCTTTTTCAAAAGTTATTCGGAGTGAAATTCAAAGTCGGCTCGAGAGCGAGACTGAGAGAGGGAGAGAGGGAGAGAGAGAGACGGAGAGAGAGGGAGAGGATGCTGAGGAGAACCTTGAGTGTGTTCCGTCTTATCTTCAGCTCTTTGGTGCTCAGCGCTCTTTGGTCGTTTGTTATCTTTGCGAGTTTCTCGTTTTCTTTACGCAGCCACGCTTCGAACTCTCTCCTCCGGGATTTCCAATCCCCTCTCACCTGCGAGAAACAGAAACAATATTTAAAACTTTCCTGTGGATTTACAAAATATCCGAATGATAAATACGAAATTTCTGACCAGCGTGACGTCTGTTGAGCCGCGAGCTGAAGCGTCTACGGGGTGTGTAAACGCAGACGGACGTTTTGGTCCGACGCCCGACACGCCGATTGCATAGTGACCTTTCCTCTGCAGGACATCTTCCAACCCTGGTGTTTGCCCTTCGACCCAGACACGTGTTCTCCCTCCGTTCCCGGATCCTCCTCTCCGGACGGCTCCCGCTCCGTAGCCGCGGCGGTGTCTCCCGTCTTTCTGCTCCGCGACACCCTGATATCCGGCGCCGACGGAGTCCACTTCGTCTGTTCTGGATGCGGATACGGAACGGTCCGCTCTCCAGGCTCCCTGGATGTTCTCAAGATTCTGGATTCCACCTCCGGGACTGAACTCCGTGTCCTGTGTTTGAGACGCGTCGCCGTGCTCGGTAACGGATTTTCCGGGTCTGGGAAACGCCTCGAATCCTCCTGAATCTCTGAGCTCAGAAAGAGGGAGGAGGTCGTCCTG
This sequence comes from Platyallabes tihoni, assembly GCA_030068045.1. Classification (NCBI taxonomy): domain Eukaryota; kingdom Metazoa; phylum Chordata; class Actinopteri; order Siluriformes; family Clariidae; genus Platyallabes; species Platyallabes tihoni. Next base: position 27,570,264 of record JAQQZS010000005.1, read on the forward strand.
GAACCCTGACTGGCTGTCTGGTCTGATCCAGACTGGAGATCCGCCGCTTCCCTCCAGGAAGTCGGTTGTGTGAATCGTCTGCGAGTCTACCGAAGAGTCGATTTCTCCATTTAGAAGTCTGAAAAGAGAGATAGAGAGAGAGAGAGAAAAACATGTATATGTGGAACACATTCGATGCTTTATTAATGCAGCGCCATTACCCACAATCCCCTGCAGACGATCCTCACCTGTGCAGGTTCAGACTGAGCTCATCGAGAGCCATCCAGGACTCCCGTAGGCAGTGGAGGTCACGCTGAATGTGGAATCTGCCCTCTTCGGAGGTTTTCAGAAGCACGGCTTGACCCTGCGCCTCGGTCCTGTGCAGCTGCAGCTCCTTTTCTGGAAATTCGCCCAGCGCCCTCTGCAGGAGCCGGACAGAAACAAGATGCAACCTGAGCATGATGGGATTTCTGTTCGGGCCATATTATTATTATTATTATTTTTATAAGACAACGTGCAAGCTAATCAGACCCTGGCTTCATGGTTCCGGTTCGCCGCGCTCCACTCTCCGTCCGGTCCTCGGAAAGACTCGAGCTTCTGCCTCATGATCATCAGCCAGTTCTCCATGTTCAGCAGACTCTCGTGGAAAGACTCGTGCTCAAAAATACTCTTTTCGATTCCGTTCAGTTTGATCTGATAAAGACACATAAAATCAAGACCTCTGAGTTTAGACTATTCGTTAAACTGTCTTTGTCTCTCTCTTGCACACGGTTTCTATACAATAATAATGGAACTGCAAAAATTTCTTAATTTTCTGACAAAAAAAAGTTAAACAACTAGACAGATGAAACAGAAAGTGGGCGCGGCTTTATCACCGCAGCATAGATTAATATCAAAGAATACAAAATGCAACTCTGTATACACATTTGCAGTTATTTTCAGTTTGAGTCATTATTTATAGGTGCGTATTTAGATTTTAAAATATAGTGCTACTATAAAAAAAAAAAAAAAAGCATAAAGGTTCGAAAGCTTAGAGTCTAAAACCCCAGCACTTGGGTGTCTACACTTTAATAGGTCATATCTACCATTGCACATGATAGCTAAAAAAAAAGAATAATAAAAAAATTCCCACTCATAGGATGAATACTTAGCACCCCCTAGTGGCCATCTATGATTGCTTACGTTTCTTCAAACTGATAAACACTGATCGATTTATAATATCCATGCAAAAAATAAATTGCATATGATAGCTAAGAAAAATAAAATCTAGCTATCACACTCAAAATAAGAATACTTAGCACCCTCTAGTGGCCAACTATGCATGTTACATTTACATAAAATTATATTTCTGCTAGATTATATTGCGCAATTTCCATTCAAACTGATAAACCTGGATCGAATTTCAGTCACCTGGAGTAATAAAATAAAATAAAAACAAAAGTAAAAAAATAAACCTGTAATTATTCATACTTTGTACTTCAAGCTGTACCAACAAAACCAAGATTTGCCCCGATATCAAATCACCAAAGTCCTTGGGGCTTTAATTAGTCTCATATTCGGCTCCCGCACTCGCAGAACTTCGTGTGGACGGACACGGGAACGGCTACTTTCACAGTCACTTTGTTCAATAAGTAAACATCTCACAGAGCTTTAAAAAACCTCAGGCCAAAATAAGCGCGGTTTGATCGTGGTCTTCGTCTCTACTATCATCATCGTCATCAAAGCACAGCAGGATGAATACGCGGCCCGTGCAGAATTACTTAAGGCTTGGAATTCTGAAGCGAAGAGTCACTTGAAAGAAAAAGTAAAAAAAAAAGAAAGAAAGAAAGAACGAAAAAAGAGAAGAAGAGTAAATTTGTTGGTCGCGCGCGGTGGTGGAGAACCTCGAGACGAGTCTGCTTACCCGGACGGCTTTACTGAGCTGCTTCCAGTCTGAGTACAGATGCTCGAACTTGGTCCTGTTAGCGGGGCTGGAGGATACGAGCGTCTCCAGAGCAGTCATGTGAGCCTCGCAGTCTTCCAGATCTTTCTTTATGACCTGTTGAGGGAACACGGTGTCACGGTATAACGGCCCAAAAAAACAAACAAAAAGGCACAAGATTCTCTCATACATGTGATCCATGGTTATAATGCTACTTTCCTTATATGGTCACTGCTTCCTGTTGCTCCTACAAAACTATATGCTACTATAAAATAATCAGTTTAATCTTAATCTTAAACGCGGTGCTCACTTTAAGTTGGTCGGCCTGACTCTTCTTAGTCAGGATGTCCGGCTGGAGTCCGTCTGCTGCGTGGAATCTCTCCTTTATAGACGCGAGCTTCTGGTGGATCGAGTCGTAAGCGTCGCCGAAGTTCTTTGTCGTCGATAATAATTCCTGAAAGTGAAGATTTAATAAATAAAATTAAAAAAAAAAACATGTTCATAATCTAATCACAGGTATACACTGTGACTGTGTTTGTTTCATTCCCGATTCTGAGGCCTGACACGTTGTCATGAACCTCCACGACATCGCCGGCTCGTATGATGACTAATTAACACCACAACAAACCTCCCCAACACCCCTCCTTCCCCCCTGCTTGGCGCCGGCGGCCGAATTCGGGTACCTGCAGGTGGGTTCTCCTCTGCAGAAGTTGGCTGTGAAGCTGCTCTCTCTTCCTCATGTCTGCGCTGAGCTCCTCCAGCAGGCTCCGGGCTTTCTCCTCGCCGAACACGGCGCTCAGCAGGTCGGCTTTCGCCTGCAGCAGGCCGAGTCTCTCCTGCAGCTGCACGCTGTCCTTCAGCGGCCTCTACGGAGCGGAGGAAGGAGGAACGCTCACACGAAACAATCAAAGAACTGAAAATATACAGGACTGACCTCACGCATGCTGTCTCTACATGTTTAGGATTAACAAATCAGTACATGTGTGTGTGTGTGTGTCTGTGTGTGTGCGTGCGTTTGATCATGTGACCTTCACTGAGAATGTTATCAGGCGTACGGCATATTATCACTGACGAGGTCAGAGAGCTGGACAGGCTGAGGGGTTAAAGCTCTGCTGCATCGCTCTGCTCAGACTGACATGGAGTGTGATGGCTCAAAGCAGCTGCGACATCATGAGTTAAAACAATAAGAAGTGAAACCATGAAGATATGACTATAAACATTTGTTTTTGATCATGTTTATTTTTCTTTTCTTTTGTATTTATACACTGTACTGTCACTACTTTATGTTTGCTGCTGTAACATAGAAATGAACAAAAGTTTATCTTGAACAAAGGTTTTATCTTATCTTTATTAGGTTTATATTACTGCACTGGTTCCACATTTTCTACAAGAAAATTCTTTATAATTTTATATTTATACTATATTGTGTATGTAATTTATTTAATTGTCTCCTTAGTCTATTTTTATTTTGTAATTTTATTTTATTTTTTATTTGCAGTCTGAAGTTTATTGCATTGCATTTCACTACTGTTGTAAAATTCTTGAATCTTGAATCTCTTATACAAGGTGCACAATAGCCTGTGGCCACTAGGGGGCACCCAAGGAATAGGAATGAACCTGAAAAAGTTATAAACCTGATCATTATAATTATATAAATATTAATAATAATTTTATTCATTCATTCATTTTCTATACTGCTTTATCCTATGATCAGGGTCGCGGGGGGCCTGGAGCCTATCCCAGGAGACT
>JAQQZS010000005.1:27621779-27635859 GCA_030068045.1 Platyallabes tihoni
CTGTCTGTTCCTTCAAAATGGCGCCTGATCACTGCTGTTGTTGAGATTCAAATGAAGGTGACTTAATCAAACCCGGAAAATTGAGCCAATTCTCTTAAAATAAATATGATGCCTTTTTTCCTCAAATTTTTTGACTAAATGGTTCCTCAAATTAAGCCTAAAAATTGCACTAATTTCCTTAAAAAAATAGGTAAAATTTATTTCTTAATTTTATTAGTGAAATGTTCTCAATATATTATAAAAAACACAGAAAACCATTTTTTAAAATGAAATATGCACATTATTTTTAATTATTACATCAATTTTTTCAATGAAAATTACAAGCCTCATGATTAATTTTTTACAGTGTAAGCCAGGGTAAAAATGGGAGGGTTGCATCAGGAATGGGATCCATTTAAAAACTATATACCAAGACAAATGTGCGGATTGGTTAAATGGTTGTGGCAATCATTTAACAGGAGCAGCTAAAACAACAACAACAACAACAACAACATGCATTTAAGAGGAGGGAGGAAGCCTACAGAAACTCCTTACAGAGATGAGAATGTGCAAAACTCCACAAACAGTCTTTGGACTATGGGAGGAAACCGAATAACCCAGAGGAAACCCACCAAGCATGGGGAAATCATGCAAACTCCACACACACAGACCTGATGCAGGAATCGAACCCAGACCCTGAAGGAGCAAGGCGACAGTGATAACTAAAGCAACTGCGCCGCCATCACTGTTCTGCCCAAAATTAATTTAAAGAAATAAAATGTTGATAATAGAAATAATGATTACTGCTTGCAAACAACTACAGTAGTAATGAACAACGATAATTAGATTTTTCAATTAGAGAAAAAAATCAGGAAGAATGAACAGGTGAAACAGTAAGTCATGTCTGTCTACTGTACATCAACACCCATTTATTGCGTTACTCGATATAAATAAATAAATAAATAAATAAATGTATCATACTAGAGGAATATGTCAGACTCAGCAAGTTAATTTTTGTGGTTCAGGAATTTATTATGTATTGTGTATTAAAAATTGTATAATTAAAATGATTGTGATATAGTATAATTTTTTAAAATTCTTTTTCGATTAAAAAAAATTAAAAGCATGCCAATATGATTAAACTAATAGAAATACTTTCAACCAAATCTATAAATAAATAAATAAATAAGTTGAGATTATGTAGGAGGTAAACATCACAATCTGGCAACCCCAAGTAAACCCTAAACATTGCCTGTGTTAAAAAGATGGAGCCAGATTGTTTATTAAAAATAACAACAGTAATTTTAAAAAGCTGCTGTTGCAAACTATAAGAAAAATAATTTAATAAATTGTGCAGGTTCACTCTGCCCAGATGTTCCAAAAATAAATTAATTAATTTAATTTAATTTAATTTAATTTAATAAAAAATGCTTTAATGGTTCACAGCACAGCTGAGTTTTTTTTTATTCTTCAATAATAATAATAATAATAATAATAATAATAATAATTAAATATAAATTTTCTATAACATCAGCTTTGACAACTGTTGTAATTTAAATTCTGCGTTAGTATTAATGATCTTGTTATTGTAATAGACAACATCTACCACAGAGGATCAACAATAACCGAAGACTACTAATATTACTACACAGGGTTTAGTACTGTCGCCTTGCACCTCCAGGGTCCGGGTTCGATTCCCACTTCGGGGTCTGTGTGCGTGGACTTTGCCTGTTCTCCCCATGCTTGGTGGGTTTCCTCTGGGTTCTCCGGTTTCCTCCCACAGTCCAAAGACATGCAGATTTACAAGGAAGTGTGTGAGTGTATGCGCGCTTGTGTCCTGCGATGAGCTAACACCACGTCCAGGGTGTACCGCTTAGTACTCCGGGTCCTGCAAGGCTCCATTCCTCCTGCAATAGACAGGATACAGGACAAGCGTTATAGAGAATGAATAAGAGAGAGAGAGAGTCTGTTTTTAAGAGAGTGAAACACAGGGCCGGTAAGCGAATGACTATAAAATAAGTAATAACAGGAAGTAACTTGACTCGTGGACGTTCCACGACATTAAATTCAGCGATAAACAGGGAAAAAAGTAAATAAAAAAAAAAACTATAGAATCGTTGCATTGTGTAAAAGGAATAAAACATTTCAGGATGTGCAGGGGTTTTTTTTTCTTCTCGCAGTTTCAGGGTGATGATGTGTAACTTGGGTTTGCCCTTGCCATTTGCCATCACTCAATCAGTCATTGATTATTTTTCCTGTGAAACTTTTTAATCATCAAATATTACAATAAAGTGAGCTATAGATCTATTACTGCATTATTATATTCCTGAAATTTGTACTAATCCTTTAAATATAAAAAATTATAATAATCAACTGTCTAGATTGAAACAGCTCCATAAAATATATTTAGCATGTTTATCCCTGAGGGTGTGTGATATTTCGAGAATACCCCGATGGACACTAATCTTCAGAGTAACCTCTGTTGTTTAGGGGTGTGTTTGAAATGAGGATCCAGAGGAGCAGATGGTGTGTCCCTTCCTCTCCATCTCTCTCTCTCTCTCTCTCTCTCATGCTCTCAGCTTTGTGGCTGCTGTAGTTCAGCTTATCTGGGATTTCAAGGCAGATTCCCTGCAGCAACTCCTGAGCTCCGCATACACACCCCGAACCATAGCCTCTGTCTCTAAAGTGCCTCTTATGTAAAACATATCTTACAATAATAATAAAAATAATAAAATCTTGTTGCTTGGTTTGACTTTGGTGATGCACCTTTAACAACTTGACAAGCACGGCTTTTGTAAATTGAATATTAAAAGCGATATTTAATGTGAATTAAGATGCCAAAGGTAGAATACTTATTAATATTTGAATTAAATCAATTTCTCTGGAAGTCCTCTTGTTCCTAAATCCCTTTAATCATGACAGTTTATTTTATTTATATAATGGCTACACAGTTCACAATGCTTGCACAATGCAATGCTTCATAAAGGCAAATGTTGAGTGCAAAGGTGTGTATTCCCTTTGTACTTTACAATTGATCTATAAAAACATAATTCTTTTTTTTTCTTTTTAATTCTATAACCGAAATATTACAGCAGTTTCTTTTAATCTCCTCGTTTAAATATTCTAGTAGACGAACAGTAGTCGTGTCACCAACGTTTGTTAAGCGATATCACAAGGTTTAAAGATTTTCAATATTCATTATCCTCTAGGATTGTTTTTTCTGAACGCCAATTCTTGATGTGACAAAGTCAATAAGTCCGGATCTCGTTCAAATCTCAAAACTAAATCAAAGCTAAGTCCTTCTGCTCTGACTGGTTCTTAGCTCAATGACACTTGATGCCACTGGTTCCCAAACACTGGGTTACATTTGGGTCCCAAAACCAGGAGATTTTATTTGAGCTGCCATTGTTGCGATTTATCTTTCAGTCACAAGGGGGAGCTAGTTAGTTAGTTAGTTAGTTAGATAGTTAGTTTCTACTACTTTCACCGCCTATTATAATTTGGTATAAATTATATTGGTTATAATTATTGGTTCTATTGCTGACTTTTAAAATGAACATGTTTTCAGTAACAAATAATTTGTTGCGGAATAATATCTCAGAAATTATTGGTTTACCTTGAAGGTAAACGACAATAAAACAAAACAAAAAAGTGCCACACTAAATACAGTACGACGCCTTCCAGTGACAGCACTCAGACCCGCAGCTGTAATTAGACAACGAATGAAGGTCCTAGCAGTGCCGATTTTCAGGACCTCTCATGTTCCATGTAAAGGACATCAACAGCAGTCGAATGTGAGAGTGTGTAAAATACCTGAACGGAGAGCCCAGTGTTATGAGCTAAAAAATCTAAATGTTGAGTAAAAGTGATGTTATGAACCGTTATGTGACACATTTAATAATCTACTTTAACCAAGAAGTGTATTTAGCTGACGACAAAAAGAGTACAACTTGGCGTAAACAAGGCGTAAGATACTCAACCTTACAGAATGTGATTTCTTTGTATTAATAAGTTAGACAGAGAGTTCTGCTGTACAGAAAGACAGACAGACAGACATGTACGTGGGCTTCAACCTGAAATAATAATAATAATAATAATAATAATAATAATATCACTGATTACATTAAAGATCATCACATTATTTTTAGCTTTAACCTTTTAACTGACTATTTCTACAAACTCTTTCTGCATACTCACGCTAGTAATACATAAAATTATTTTGCGGTTGTAGTCGTGTTAATTGTGTAAGCAAGAGATTTTCTATAAATGTTCATGTTTTGGGGGCGTGGCTTACAATAGTGATACTTCACCTCAATCCTGCCGTGTCCTTATATCCCCCAGAACGTACCTAACGATTACTTTCTCACACACATGCATTTTCATTTTGTGTATTCAATAACCAAATCGTATATTGTTCTAACAAGATAAAGTTAAAGAAAAGAGGACGCCTGATGTCTAATGGGTCGGATCAGAAGTCTTTTTGAAGTGAAATTATATTTTCCAATTAGCCCAGCGTTCAACATCCCAGATTCTGAATTCGGCTCTTTTGATTAAAGTCGTGTTTGCTGACGGAATAATGACATGTCTTTCACAAAGCAGGAAACGCCAGTATGATAATGAAAAGGGTGCTCGAGCCACAGAACAAACACCGGAGTCAGTTAGGGACAAAGTGCTTTGCGTAACAATGAACCCTTAAGCAAAGGAATTAGAGGTATTTGTTATTCATCGACTTGGGAATGGTGTGTGGTCGTAAGCTGACAGGAAGTCTATACAGAAATATGGTACTGAGACACAGTCTTTAGTGCAGGTTTAGTCTGCATCAGGTGGATGTCGGCAGTTTCATTCAACAGATTCAACAGAAAAAAAAAGAAAGAAAAAACAACATTTTAAAAAGTCTCAGTTTGACTTGAACACCACTCCCACATCATCATTTCTATATTAAAACTCATTGGCAGGAATACTTCACTTGATCCGTGACTAATAAACAGAAATAAAAAATCTCTTGAGTTTACTGCAAGTTTATTAACATTCTCGGAAGGAGTCTGCAGTTTCAGTGTTTCCTAACGTTTTTTCTCCCACCGCGGAAAAAGCAGCATAAGGATTGTAAACAGGTTGATTAAAGTGAATGTTTCATGCCTGCGTTATACATATTCACATCTCAGCAGGAAGCGAGCGCAGATGCCAGATCCACTGTTTGCTTACTGTATATCCAAAAATTTCTGCCTAAAACTCCTCTTCAAAGACCTTTCTAGATTTTGTTTTTCATGCAACAGCAGAGAAAATTGTTCTGCACCCTGCTGTACATCTATGAAATATTTAGGCTGGACAAAAAAAAAGGAAAACAATGTGCTTCTGAATCATAACTCTCAGCCTAGGTTGTGATGTAGGAGTAGTAACAAATGCAACTTGTGTCTTTAGATTGATTTGTTTCATGAATTCTTCAGAAGTACATTGTTCAAATGCAACAGTCAAATGCCGTGCAGATTAGTGGAAAACAGTTATACTGTATGAATAAAGTAACTGTATTATCATCCATCATATAAAATATCAGATAATGCAGTTCATTATACTATACTAGTCCATCCAGCTACTGTATATTTCAAATAATATTAAACATTGTGTATATTGTATTATTCTGCATTTTAAACTTTGCCAGTTGGATATTTAAGCATTTATATGCTTTGAAAAAGCTTATTTTTATTTATAATTAAGAAAAATATGTACATAATTTTTGATAACTAAGGCTGTTAGCTGCCTGTTAGAAATAAAGCTGTATATTTCTCTAACTAAGGAAAACTAAGGAAAGATTTTATAACATTTGTTACATTAATGATGATTGAAAATTAAGTTAGACACAATATACTTTCCCAGAAATAATACTGCATAATACAACAGCCACAGCAATCTACAGCATACACTATGTACAGTTGCACTCAAAATTATTCAATAAGGTTTTTTGGGCAAAATACTGTAATTTGCAGCTGTTTATAATAAATCAGTGAAACGAGAGCAATTTAATTCGCTCAATTCAGCCAATATAACAAGTGGTTTCTCCAAAGTCAACACAAATGGCCCCTTTTAATGATTACTGCAGCTTCAGAATTAATTAACCCCTGAGTAAAATCCCTCATTAGAGCAACTAATTAGATGTAGCTCAGGTGTACTAGACTGAGAGCGCATCAAATACCTGGACTTTCTAGAGATTTGTTGAAAGGAGGTGTTTGACTGCGTGTCAGAAATGGCGCCGTCAAGAAAGTTGTCCAGATAGTTAAAATAAGAGATCATTGACTTGCACAAACAAGTACAAGAATTAAAAAATAAATAAATAAATAAATATAGCAAAGGTACTAAATGTTCCTACATAGAAACACAGTAGGAAGCCTATTTTGCAAGTTCAAAGTTAAAGGAACAGTGGCTACCCTCCTGAACGTGGCAGAAAGAGGAAGCTCTCACCTGCTGCTACCAGATTCCTGAGGAGGCAAGTGTTGGGGGGGAAAAAAAAAAAAAAAAAACTCAATTGACTGCAAAAGACCTAAAGAAAGATTTGATGGCAGCAGGCACTGAAGTTTCATTCTGCACTATAAGGTACATACTGAACACTGAAGGTCACCCCAAGGCGAACCCCACTACTGACCCTAAAACACAAGAAAAGTCGGTTCCAATGTTGAAAACCATATAAAAAGACGAAAGTTTGGAAATTCTGTTCTATGGACAGATGAAACAAAATGTGAACTTTTTGGGCCTGTGAACCAGCATGGTATGTTTAGAGGAGAAAGAATGGGGTATGTGCAGAAAAGTGAAGCATGGTTGTTGCTCGGGGGCTGGTTCGCTTCCTCTGGCACTGGAAACCCGCAGTGTGATGGCTTCAATCAAGTGTCTTTAATGAAAACGTCATGTTATCTGTGAGGAAGCTGAAACTTGAGTGTCTAAAGACCTTCCAACAGGACAATGATCTCAAGCATACTTTAAAGTCCACCAAGGCTTGGTTTCAGCAGAAGTCCTGGAGGGTTCTAGAGGGCCATCACAGTCACCTGACTTCAATCCAATATAAATTTGAAAAAGCAGTTGCAGCTCGCAAACCCAAGAATCTTCCTCAACTGAAACCCAAGTATCTTACTAAAAAATAGGTTATTGTCCATGAGGGATGGGCTAAGATCCCTCAGAAACACTGCGAGAAGCTGTCGTCTGGCTATACGCCACGTTTGCAGCAGGTCATAAGGGCAAAAGGGGGCTTTACTAAGGACTCAAGATGTTTCTCATTAAGGGATTGAATCATTTTAATACTGCAGTAATCATTAAAAGTAGCAATTTGTGTTCACTTTGGAGAAACCTCTTGCCATATTAGTCGTGTTGAGCGATTTAAATCACTCTTATTTCACTAATTTATTATGAACAGCTGCAAGTTAGTAATTTTGGCCCAAAATATTTTTTTTTTTTGGGTTTCACTAATTTCAAGTGCGACTGCCAACCCCCTCCCCCCCCGCCCCTCCACAAAACAAAGGTCACACTATAATATTTCATTCAACTGCTTTTAGCTTTGATTGCAGCACACAATTTGGTGTTCAAAATGATTGCTCATTCTCACAGAGTCACTCTTTCACACTGGAATATGTCTGTGCCATCAGGGAAGAAGAAAAACTCCATAGATGTGATAACCTGGTGGTTCAGTACATTCAGATCGTCAGCTGACTTCATCTTATTGCATTACTGTACATATTACATAACGTTGCTGAGTCTAGACCTGAGCGACTGATGCAACCCCAGATCATAACCCTGTCTCCAGAGGCTTGTACAGTGGACACAAAGCATGATGGGTGCATCACTTCATGCGCTTCCCTTCTTAACCTGACACGCCCATCGCTCTGGAATAGGATCAATATTGTATTGTTTTATATTTGACATTTCCAGTGATTGTAATATTTTCTTTGCTTGATGCAGGCCAATAATTTGACTTTTCTGAAACTCAACTCTGTTTTTTTTCCTCCTTCTGGCCAGACAAAGTGTGTACACCAATGCCTCTGTCTCATAAAGGGTGCAGAGTCTCAAGTGACCTCAAGGCACCTCTTCTAGGAGTCTAATGGCCTGGGGAAAGATACTGTTCATGAATCTCAGCACTGATACTTAGTAGCCTTTTATTTCCCAAATTAAAGGAGTGTGACTGTTCAGTCTGGGCAGACGTGATTTCCAGCTGCAGTTTTTATATGCACCATATTAAAACACTCTCGGTGTTGTTTATACTGTACATAAGCAATAAGACCTCAGAGTTCCTACATTAGATGAGTGTAACAGATGTTAAAACCTCAGTATGTCTCCAGGGTGGTGTGGCTCATATTTTACATGTGACATCTCACTGTCATTTTTATTTTTTGACAAGCCATCTAAGCCAGATAAATACAAATTGAGTTAACTGCCTCTTTATGATTTTGGTGTAAAAATAACATTTGAGTTATTAATGCTTTCAATTTTGAAAAAGCCGCAAAATCGCTATCAAGGTATAGCAGTCCTGCTTCGATTTATTCCTTTTGTTTATATAGTTAATAACAGTAATTTTCCTGTTTCTAAGTTCACTCCGGTGGTAATATGAGGGCAGTGAGCTATGATCAAGTGCATGCAAACTACCAGAACTATTAAACTGCCAACAAAGCTGTGTTTAAACACGGATATATCCTTCTCCCCTGCTAAGAAATAAAAAAAAAAGATAGCAAATAGAGCAACAAACTGATGAATTCACCAATGCTTGAGTGTGTGCATTGTTCATCATGCTTGTCATCTGATGACAGTCCAGACTTTGGGGATTTACAAGCTGCCCAAATTATCACTAATCAATAATATCACTGTCCATGTATCATTTAAGCTTACAGCTTTTCTCAAAGTGTTGGAAAGATTCAAAGTTTCTTATAAATCTTTTCAACCCATTTAAGAGCTCACGTTTGAAACGTTTTCGCAGATTATTACATTATGCAATTACGTTAGGTTAAGTTATAGCTTATCATCAATGGCATTTTTATAATACTCCAAAACCTTAACTCAGCACTCTTATGTTCAACAGGATGTTGCATCATCAAAATTTTCCAAATATCATAGATAAAAAAAGTTTCACAGAATTCTAACTTCATTTGAATTTTTTTTGCATTCCGTTAAATGTTGAAAATACAACAATGTTATAAATGAATACAGTAAGTCCCCTACCTACGAACATTTGAGTTACAAACTTTCGAAGACACGAACACGCGTTTGCATACTGTATGTTCATTCGTGGAATGTCCCGGAATACATCGTCACATGCATGCAGCGTGTAAATAAAAAGAGTGAAAATAATTGAGAGAATGGATTGAGGTGAAAAGACGGCAGACACAGAACATTCTTTTAACATGAATCGTACAACCATAGGCATGATTTTAAAGAACAAGGACAAGATCATGAAACATGTTAGTTTTATACTGTGTTTAGCCGCCTGTGTTAGTATAAGTACCTACACAATGTTTGTTGGACTTACAAACAAATTCGACTTACGAACAAGCTCTCAGAACTAATTTGCATGTAAGGGACATACTGTATACTGTATATAAGACATTTGTTACTCCCTTAACAAAAATCATAAGAATGCCCTTAATATCAACATCTCATTAGCATTGATGCTGGTTATCCACATATTTACTATAAGGTTTTCTGACATTATGTGAACTTTCCCATAGGTCTCTATCTCATGCATCTCACTTTGTTCTAAATGTTTTTTTCTCATTCTTTATCTGGTAATACACGCAGGAATCAGAATATGCTAATGTGCTTCCTATCATCTGTCTGTCTCCGAGTCTCCATACGACTAATTCTCTTTGTTCTCCCTGAAACATGCTAATTACCTTTGTACCTCTGTAACAGACATACTGTACGCAACACCAGGCATGTGCCTGAAAATTTAAATACTCTGTACATCCCGTACATAAACTAGAGAAAACTTCAGACGTGTCTTGGAGAGTCGGCCGGTAAGCGTATCGGTGCGTGGCGAACTCATCGAGTGATAATTACTCTTCCTTTAATTCATTTAAATTGTAACACTAACTCAACATCAAGACATTCAAAATGGCTGCATGTGCTTAAGAGCGGAATTTAACTTGTCAGCAAAGAGAGTGTCGTTTGTGGTTAAAAACACATTTCTAAATAGGTTAAATGACATTGTTTTCTCAAAAGCATTGTGTTTTTTTTTTTTAATTCAAAACCAAATATCTCATTATCTGCATTCATTAATTGTTTGATCATTCCTATTGTATACCTTTCAGAATTGTATTACAAATCCCAAATTGTTTATTATAAATGAATTCATATTAGATTTTATACTATAAATTGTTTTTTTTTCCTTTAATAATTGAGTATGTGCATGTATAGAAAAATATATTTCATCATTAAAAGAATTTAAATGTTTTTAAATATTTTTTTTTTTTGTTTGTTTTTCTGTGTATTTTTCCCCTTCAAAGCATCTTAATAATAATAAACAATATTTCTAACAACACTGGATTGTGCAAACATTAAATGCATATTTGATAAGACAAACCTCATTTAGATAAGCAGGCATATTTACAAAAAAAAAAAAAAAAAACTACATTACAAAAACCCCATAAAAACATCAGCAATCATAAAAAGCAAAGATTTATTTTCATATCTATTGTTTTAAAAATTACTTCATTAATCTGTGTATAGTGTCTTAACTACAAAATGATGCACCAGCCTCCTACCCAAATCTCCAAATATATGCAGGAAATATGATTTTGATTGCATAAATACAACAGAAATGCAAATAATGAATAATGATGCACCTCGGGTGGAACATTCCTGCCATCAGATTTGCTCGTAGCTTACCCAACTACTGTACTGCTACAGAGTAAATGGAGTTTAAGAGATTATAAAACCCAAACATGAAATTGTCTTACATAACCAACAGCGGCTTCGCTGCACAAAATTTAGCTTCCGTCCCAAGAGGAGCAGCTGTTACATCAGCAGCTTTGACCTCATCAGGGTCACCGGCTCTCGTGTTGAAGGAAAAGATTCATTGGGGATTACACTTAGTGCTTTACACACATGCAAACTACCGGACACGTAGAACTGTACACACACACACACACACACCCATCACTCAGTCCAATGAAGCGCGGGAAGTGAGGGATTTCAATCATCCAGGTTAAGGGGGTTTTGTGTGGTTTTTGTGTGGTTTGTGAGCAGACCCACCGGAGGTCAAATGTCATTCTGTTATCGAGACTGCAGAGGAGAAGGTGTGTGTGTGTGTGTGTGTGTGTGGGGATTCGTTTTAACAAAACAGTGCGGTACTGCTGCTCGCACAACAGTCGCTGCGGTTCCTAATTTAACTCAATATCTCATTATTTCAGGAAAACTTGTTCCTTATATCGCAGCCTTTCTAGCTAGTATGTCAGTATTTTGACCTCATCATTTTAAGTAAACATTTCTTTTACTTACTATCTCATTTCTTCTAGGTAGAATGTTGACATTATATCTCAATATCTCAATAATAGCTTATTATTTTATGTTATGTTGTTACTCTTACTTTCTGTCTTATTGTTTCATAATATTGTGCCGTTATTTTGATGTAATATCTCACTATTTCAAGAAATTCTGTTGTTCTGTGAGCTACAGTTGTATTTTGTTATTTCAATCTAATATTTAATTATTTCAAGATTTGCTTTTACTCACTATCTTATTACTATCTGTTGCCATTTTGACTTAATATTTAATTTCTTCCAGCTGTTATTACTTCTACTTAATATCTCATTATTATTAAATTACTTGTCACTGTTTTGGTTGATCTACTATCTCATTATGTAACTATTATGTTTTTACTTTTACTTCATTATTTCTACATATTATGTTGAGAGTTGTTGTTGCTTTTATTTTCTCTCTCATTATTTCAAAATAGTTTGCCAAAATTTTGATATAGAATCCCATCATTTAAAAATAGTAATGTTACTTTTATTTAGTATCTCATTAGTATATCACTATTTTTACCTAATATCTAATGTAAAGATATTATTTTAATCATTTTAATACTTCTACTTATTCTCTCATCATCTTTAAAATGCTTGACCTAATATTTATTTATTTCATATTTTGTTATTTTTCCTTTTATCTCATTAATGCAAGATGGACTATTGTTACTCATTATTTCTAGCTAGTACTGTAGCTAGAAATACAGTAGCCATTTTGATCTAATATCTATTATTTACAGATATTAAGTTGTCATTTTTACGGATATTTTGTCATGTTTTACTACAGTATTTTATAAATGCATAGTAATTTGTTACTTCTTATTATCTCACTATTTCTAGAGAGTATGCTATTTTAACTGAATATATCATTATTTCAAGACGTTATTATTTTGATTTAACATATTTTTAAATATGAAAAAAATAATCACTGAAAAAAAAGATATCAATGTGAAATACTAATATTTATTATACTATAATATTTATATCATTTTAATTTATATAATAATAAAAAAAAATCTTAGAAAAAATAAATAAAAAATAATTATTTTACTTTGTTACCCCTGGGGAGAAAACTGGGGAGCAGCGTGTTTGTCAGATAGAACCTTTGAATATCTAAAGAAGAAATATCTAAATAAATATACTTCATAACATCAGTCATTTGAGTGAGAGAGAATGAGTAAGGTGTGACCAATAGGAAGATACAATCTTCTGTAATATTCTTTATTATTAGTATAAATAAATAAATATTCAGCAGTTTAGCAACATAGTAAACAGTGGGTATAAACAGCTCAAAACTAATTTAACACTTTCAACTTATTCTAAATTGACCAAAGTTAAGGCTTAGTTGTTGACTACGCAGAGCAAACATTTAAGCATTGATTTAATTATGTTATAAAAAGTGCACAATTAGCACCTAACTAATCTAATTGTCCCAAATGTGAAAAAGCACAAAACTAAACGCTGATCTGATCAATTTTAATTCCCAATAAATTACTTCCCACCGTGTTCTTTCTGTAACAATATTTTATGGCTTTTTATATGCAACAGGTAACATTTTAAAAAGATTTTGTTTTCAGGAAACAGTACGAAATTTCAGTGTACAGGAGTGAATTTTAAAAATGAAATATAGATCTGTTCTATAGAAAAATTACACATTTGTGCAAATGGTATGAAAATGTACTTTCTACATTCAATGCTTTTTTTCTTTAAAAAAATCACAAACCAACCAACAACAAAAAAAAACTAAAAAAAGAAACAGGATTTGAATCTTCAAGCCAAAAATCTGTCAGACACTAAACGCAATTTTTTCTTTCGCACAAATGTAGCATCCGATACTGTACGTGATTTAGCTTTCAAAATTTTGTACTGGAGCTGGACGGCTAAAGTACCAAGCACATATAGTTCCTTCTATAGAGTTCAGTAGTTTAGATTTTTCTTAAGTGACTTTTAATTTTGTGCGATGCTTATTGTTCAATCTCCAACATACAGAATAGGTTAAGGGCTAAAAACAAACATATTGCTTTGGCCATCATGGACGCTAAGTACTGTATTCCTCAGGACAGTGTCTGCTATCACTTTGTGCAAAAGACTCAGCAGTTTGTGCTCTATAAATAACCCCATACACTCATTAACCAGAGCTCATTCGTTTAACCACATGAACTGTTTGTGTGCTCCTGAGAGTTTGAATTAGTTCACAGCATCATTCTTAGCACAATGATGTCAATCGCAAACTCAAGCACGCTAGGAGCCCAGCTAATAAGGATGGCGAAGCGGAAGCTGAGCCATGTCAACTAGACTTCTTTCTTGTAAGGTTGAAATGTTTCACTATTTAAAACTTGGGGTCGAGGCCTCAGAGTGGCACAGTGGTAAAGTGCTCGCCCCATCATCCGGGGATCGTGAGTTCAATTCCTGGGTGATGCTGTAAACTCTCGCAGCCAGAGGTCTAGAGAGAGCTGATTGGCCGAGCTCTCGGAGGGGAGGGATGAGAGGTACTTAGCGCTCCCACATTCAGCACGGCTCTACAGACAATCAGGGGCGTCTGTGAGCTCATGCAAGCGGAAGGAGCAGTTACGGTTTTTGAGCGAGCAGTTCGAAAAGATACGGTCGCG
>JAQQZS010000005.1:27673521-27688422 GCA_030068045.1 Platyallabes tihoni
TAGGCTCCAGGCCCCCCGCGACCCTGATCATAGGATAAAGCGGTATAGAAAATGAATGAATGAATGAATGAAAACATATTTAAGTTCTTTGTTTCTAGCTCTCTGTATTTTAGCTTTTGTCTATGAAAAATAATAACGGTGTACAATACAGTGTCACATAACAACCTCGCAGGTTCTCCCCGTGCATGCTAGGTGGGTTTCCTCCGGATGCCCCGGTTTCCTCGCACAGCACAAAGACAGGCAGATTAGGCTGTTCACAAATAGGATAAAGTGGTATAGACATGAGTGAGTGATGTACAGTAAAAAGGCAGTAATATTATGTAAGCAGGCATATTATGACTGTTGACCACGAGATGGCGCTGCAGGTTTACTTGTATTTGTATTTCTGTAAATCTTTTAAAAAGATTTTTCTGGTTTAATTATGGAAAAAAACTAAAGGTTTGGAAATCTCTCCTAGTATTTAAAACAACACTTTATAGTCTAAAATTTTACATCTAAAAAAATGTTTCCCAAGTTGCTGATTAGCCAAGACTTATTCAGTTTTCTGTGACGCTAATGTTGCTAATAATGGAGGGAAGCGCATGGCAGTTCAGCATTGTGCTAAAACTCCATTTTTGTGCTTTACAGGCAAATATATTATATAATAAATAAATATTATATATTTTCTTTCTTCT
Source organism: Platyallabes tihoni (assembly GCA_030068045.1). Lineage (NCBI taxonomy): Eukaryota > Metazoa > Chordata > Actinopteri > Siluriformes > Clariidae > Platyallabes > Platyallabes tihoni. The sequence continues at coordinate 27,674,196 of JAQQZS010000005.1, forward strand.
CACCTTCTCCTTCTCAGTGCTCAGGTGTCGTACTTGAGCACTATATTTAGCCACTCCACCTCTATAATAAGGCTACAACGACAGATTGGGGCTTTCAGTGACACCATTTCGTGTCCCAGTCATTTCATTTCTCTAAAAACACTAAAGTAGGGCTTATCGTTTAGCCAGGAAAGGTGAGGTGAGGTCACTCACATCATCATGAGTGTCTGGAGACCTGAACAACCCCATCAGGCAGAAAAGCTTTCTGAGGCAGCACTTGAAAATGTGCTTGTTTCAAACAAAAACACATAGAAAACATCTTCATATACCCTTCACTGTAAAATACACTGTCCTACATCAGACATAAAACTGGGTATAAATATAGTAGTAATCACCATTGGCCTTCAAGGGGCCTAGTTAGACTACAGAGGTTGTTAGATGGATGGATGGATGGATGGGTGTAATACACATCCAAGGCTAAAACAAGAAAATGTCACACACTCTAATATTTCATTGAACAACCTTTGGCATCGCTTATGCAATGTCAGAACATTTATTTTCATCCAAAGCCACATTAATTTCTCTCCAAGAGACAGTCGGACTGCTGCGTAAATCTTTCTCCATCTAATCCCAAAGATTCTCAATGGGGTTAAGGTCTGGACTCTGTGGTGGCCAATCAATGTGTGAAAAAGATGTCTCACGCTCCTCGAACAACTCTTTCTCAATCTGAGCTCGATGAATCCTGGCATCGTCATCTTAGAACATACCCGTGCCATCATGGAAGAAAAAAATCCATTGCTGGAAAAAAAATCATTTAATACATCCAGGTCGTCATCTGACATTTAATTGCCTGACCTGAGCAACAGAAGCAACACCAGATCATAACACTGCCTCCAGAGGCTTGTACAGTGGACACTATGCCTGATGGAATCACTTTGGAACATCTGGACTCATCAGATCACTTGGCCACCACAGTCCATTCGTTAGGCTCCTTAGCAAACTGAAGCCTTTTTTTCTGATCAGTTTCACACAACAACATTATTGGATGTGGAAATGCTATTACTCACTCACTCATCGTCTGTACCACTTTATCCTGTATTCAGAGTCGCGGGGACCTGGCTCCTATCCCAGGAGACTAAGGACAAAGACAAGGCACGGTACACCCTGGACAGGGTGCCAATCCATCGCAGGGCACACACACACTACGGGCAATTTGGGAACACCAATTAGCCTAATGTCTTTGCACTGTGGGAGGAAACTGGAGTACCCGGAGAAAACCCACCAAGCACTGAGAGAACATACAAACTCCATGCACACAGAGACAGGAATCGGACCTGGCCGGGAATCGAACCCGAACCCTGGAGGTGCAAGGCGACAATGCTAACCACTACACCACCGTGCCGCCTAATACTATTACAGTACTTTCACTATTAAACATAGTTCTGCTTTTGTTTAACGATTTGATTTCACCAAACCTTTCAGTGATTTCTGACCATGATCATTCACAATATATGATGGTTCACCACTATACTTTATGGTTTTAATAATTAGTTTTACAGTTCATAACCCAATACTTTCAGCAATCTCCTTAGTTGTTTTCTTTGCTTGAGGCAGGACAATAATTTGAACCTTCATAAACAGAGTAACATCTTTGCCACGACTACAGGATATGCCTTGGACATGGTTGTTTAAGAAATGAGAAGCTCCTCACTGCATCAGTTAGGGTTAAATAACTTGTTCTCAGCTGAACATTATTAATCACTGCAGTAATTATTGTATCTAACCTATTTGCTTATCTAAATCCAGGTGGTGACTTGGTAAATTGTATTTATTTATTTAATTATTTTTGGCCAGGCAACATACATCATTCTTAAAAACCTACGTTTTTGAGTAACATATGACTTAGCTTAATAAATTCTTTAGCTTACTATGATTTAGCTTAATAAATTCTTTAGCTTTAGCTTAATAAACAACTTAGACTTGAAGTGTCATTTTCACTGTCATCCATTACAGGTTATGAAAAATGTCATCCATCATTCACTCGACCCTGATACATGCGCATATTTAACTTTATGAATTATTCGAAATAAAGATGTAAAATTATGCAAATTTCCTTAAGATCACGGAAGAAAATATGTGCATTATATTATTCATGTTTTTCTTTCAGTGATACAGTGATATTAGCTGATGACACTACAGTATAACCATATTACTCCAGTTATAGATTGAGAGTACATTATTAATATTTATATATAATACTTTATACTGTAAACTGTGAAATAAACTGTATAATGATAATTAAATAACTATTGCTAAAATATTTTATTGTTTAACACAGTTTGAATGGTCTCTTAGCTTAAACATTTCCTTGAAAAGATACATTTTCATGAATTACAAGGGTCTAAATTGGACCTCGGGGGTAAAATCGGCCAGTTGAACAATATTTTGGGTATAAAATCATATGTTTGTGCATGCTAATATGCAATATAAAATCAGTTGAAGTATTTTGCTAGGGATTTAAAAGCCATCATATTTCTGTCTGTCTGTCTGTTTTCTGTGATTATTACGCCATCACTGCAATCATAGCCTCTTAGCTGTGCTTGTCATGTATTGAAAAGGAAACTGCATTTCACCATAGTACTTTAGCATGAACTGACATTATACTGCTTAGAGAGTGGACAATTTTAATGGGCTGCACCATGCTGGAAATAATTATCCTCAAGTGAAACTGGTCAGTCTACATCAGGAAAAAAAAAAACCCAAGTGGAATCATGTGGCTCCAGAAAGCAGTTGGTCTGAACAAGTCTGATACAAGTAGAACAACCAATCAGTCCAATCAAACTCTCGAAGTGTACGTGTGTGTACTGTATGTGTGGGTCTTCTGCCAAATGAAGAAAGATTTGAGAAGATAGAGTCTTTGAGCCTATCGCCATGGAAACGCTCACGTCTGCTCCTACATCCTCCAAGAATCGACAGAAATAAACTCATATCTGCAGTGAGTCAGTGATTTAAAATAAATGAAAATGCAGTGCACATGCTGTTCGGGATAATAGAGTCTTATAGGGTCTGGTGTATAAGGGAAAAATAACCCTAGCAAAACACACAGTCACAGAGAGAAAAAAATATATCAGCATCTTGATGGTTGTGTGTGTGGGACCCGGGTCAGGATGTTTCTTGCAGGTTAAAGGAATGTGGTTGTGTTCACATAAGAATAAGTTTTTAACCATAACCATTACTTTAAGATTTGTATTGCATTACTTAAGAGCATTTCTATAAGAACATTTCTGCCTAAAATAGTCAAAGTCATAAGATTCCTACTAATTGAGACAGTAAGTTCACACCAAGTGCCAAGTCAGCACAGTGCTACAGTATGGTTCCCCCTGGTTCTGGTTCTCATTAAGACAAAGAGCTCGCTGGACAGAAGACACTGGTGCACAGCAATCCTTCGTGCACTACTCCAGCTCAAGGTGAACACAAGAGCCCGGATTCGGATTCATTGTCATTATACTGTACAACGCTGGCTTCCTTCCTGATTAGATCTGTTGCCCCAAATGGCACTCTTAACCAGATCATCTGCTCCTATGGCGTTGGCTCATCAGACCAAATCCCCACCTGAGGCCCAGGAAATAGTTCTTTATGCAAGAGTTACTAAAGCACAAGGTCTTGCATGCCTTTAGGTCCAAGATTTTCTACAAGCAGGCAGCAAAGTGGCTTGGTGATTAGTAACCTGCATGTTGTGCTTGGTGGATTTCCTCTGGTTTGCTCCCACAGTCCAAAGACATGCAGATTATGTTAATTTGCATTCCCTAATTGTTGGTTGTGTATGTGCCCCATGGCTAAGTCTTTTTGGATAGGTTCCATGCCCCTGCGAACATGTACACAGGATAAGTAGAAGATGAATGAAGGATAAGTAGAAGATGAATGAATACATATTCTACAAACAGCTACTGTATATTGCCTCATTCTTGATATTTTGCATTTTCTTCTACTGCAGTCATGTGATGCCCCTTTGTACCAGACGAGTGTACTACTGTCTTTCTAAATGGTCTCCTCTTGTCACCAACATGGTACCCTAAGAGCACTGCAGGATCTCACCAGAATTCAAATGTTTGTCTCTGAAAGTTGCCTTTTTGCTGTTTAAGATTTGAATCCTTGCTTGGTAATGCTTGGTAAATGCTTGGTAACTGCATTGGCGTCCAGATAAACCTAGAAATGCCTACTTAAATTTGTATAAAACAACTTTGTACTGTAAATCAGTCTATTGACCATCGTGAACCTTTCAATGATGGGTTCCTAGTACCACACATTTATAATGTACATTTATAACATATGTTAGTACCTACTAAAGAACTACTTTAATTCACAACCATATATTAGTACCATACCTCGTAATTACACTACATGACTGGTTGAACATCCCATTACAGATTTAGTCCCACTTTTGCAGTTATAATAACCTCCACACTTTGGGAAGACTTTCCAGTAAACTTTAACACATGGCTTAACGGATTTGTGTTCATTCAGCTATAAGAGCATTACTATATATGCTGTTATGCAATCCAGATCAGGCACTGATGTTGAGTTTAGCACAGGGCTCTGTGCTGGCCACTTGAGTTCTTCCAGCCCAACTGTGGCAATCCATGTCTTTATGGCTGTTGCTTTGTGCACATTGTCCTTGTCATGCTAGAATAGGTTTGAAGGTTTGTTCCAGTGGAGGAAAGTCTTAACGCAGCAGCATACAAAGACCTCCTAGACAATTCTGTGCTTTGAACCTTGTGGTAAAAGTCTGGATAAGGTTGTCATGGTCAGGTATCCACAGTTTGATGATATTGCATACTGTACAAGGGTTTTTTCTGTATGTTTGGGCACTGCAACATCACGATAACCTAAAATAATGAAATACTGCATCAGCCATAACATTATGACCACCTGCCTAATGTTGAGTAGGTTCCCCCTTTGCCACCATAACACTAATGCACTGTGTGTTCCCTTCATGTGAAACCTTTCTACAGGATCCAGCATTAACCTTTTCAGAAATTGGAGCTACAGTAGCTCTTCTACTGGATTACGCAGACTAAACTGGCCAGCCTTTACTCCCCATGCTGCCCATAACCCTGTCGCTGGTTCACTGGTTTTCCTTGACCACTGCAGACCAGGAACATCTCACAAAATCACAAAAGCTGCCATCTTAGAGTTGCTCTGACACAGTCCCCATCACAATGTGGCTTGTGTCAAAGTCACTCAAATCCATATGCTTGCCCATTTTTTCTGCTTCCAACACTTCAACTTCAGGGACAAAATGCTCACTTGCTGCCTAATACAGTATACCCCCCTTACTGCAGTTTTCTAAGTATTAAAACAGCAGTTTTTGGACACATGCAGTAAATATGAAATATGAAGTATAAAAAACTTCCGCAGCTAATATTACAGTACTACTGCAATAATATAACAATAATACTGCAGCACCACTACAACACTACTCCAGTTAATATTACAGTGCTACTGCAGTGAAACTATGATCCTAGGGCAAAAATTTCCTTCAGGATTAATACATTATATGGACAGCAGTATTTGGCTAAATCGGCAAAGACATTTTAAACAAACACATATACTTCAATATAGGGTCAATGCCTCTTTTGCAGCTATAACAGCTTCCAAACTTCTTGGAAGGCTGTCCACAAAATTTTGGAGGTTTCTGTGGGAATTCATGCCCATTCACTCTGTAGAGCATTTATGAGGTCAGGCACGGATGTTGGATGAGAAGGCCTGGCTTGCAATCTCTGTTTCAGTTCATGTCAAAGGCGCTTGATGAGGCTGAGATCACAGCCAGTCAAGTACTTCCACACCAAATTCATCAATCCGTGTCTTTATAGTCCTTGCATTGTGCACTGGGGTACAGTCATGTTGGAGTAGAAAAGTACCTTCCCCTAACTGTTGCCACATTGTTGGAAGCATAGCATTGTCCAAGATGTCTTGATATTCTGAAACATGAAGATTGCCTATCACTGGGGATTAGGGGCCTGACTGAAACATCTGAATTCAATAATTAACAGTTCAGTAGATTTGGCCAAATTCTTTTGTCCATATACTGTAGTATACCTCAAGAGAAGGAATCTTGTAGATGAAACATGACTTGCTGACGATTTTGCAATGTATTAATGTATTAATGAACTTAACTGTGCAACCAACCAAACCACAGAACTTGGCAGCAAACTGGAGCCTCCATTAATAAATGTACCTTTTGCACATTCTTGATATTGCTGTTTGTTACAAATCCCCACAGGGTTTCACATTCAGCAACTTTCCAAAACCAAAAACTGCTGAGAAACAACAACTGGGGCACATTCATGTTAAAATAGAAAAGGGCCTTCCCTAAACTGTTGACACAAAGTTGGAAGCATAGCATTGTCCAAGATGTATTGACTTCACTACTGAAACACCTAAATTCAATAATTAACAGGTTGGGCCTAATACTTTTGTCGATATAGTGTATCTTATCTATCTTATTAGGGCCCAAGGAGTATGACTTTGTCATAGTGTGTGTAGTCTGTTCTTCTAAGGATTTTTTTTCCAGCATACAGGGCTTTTTGGATGCTGGATACTCAACTAGCACACAGGTTGTGTGCTGCGCTTGGGCGGTGATGGCGCAGGTGATCATCCTTACTTTCCAAACTTATTCTTATCTTGTGGGATGTTCCTGGTCTGCAGTGGTCAGGACATACAAAAAGTGCTCCAAGGAGGAAAAACCGGTGAACCGGTGAAAAGGAGAGGCCATGGACAGCCAAAGCTCACAGATGCATATGAGGAGTGAAGGCTGTCCCGTGTAATCTGATCCAATAGAAGGGCTCCTGTACGGTAGCTCAGAATGCTGATAAGGTTACTGCTGGTTCTGATAAACAAAATAAAAAAACACAAGGCCCATTGCTGATTCGGTGACAAAAGGGTTGACCGAATATCAATAATTGAGTGGTCATGATGTTTTAGCTGATCTTTGTACGTTGCAGTGTTATTTTCCAAAGAAATGGTCACCTGATACTATTTTTCCATGCCCTAACACCTCATGCAAATTTCTAGCTGAGTAAAAATACTCACATTCTAATGTTAGGCAAATGTTCTGTTTGGTTGGTAGACAAATAGAGTTACTTACAGAAAAAAAGAGAAAGAAATAAACACTATGATGTTAACACGTTAAAATCATCACAAAATACTCTGAACTTTCCACACGGAATCCAATTTACTGCATGTGAAATTAATAACACTAGACACTTATGAAATTATGAAAAGCTGGATGGTGCATTTGAATGTGCAGATTTTGGAAAATGTTTCTATTATTTATATTTGCTATTGAAGTTATATATATATGAAGTTGCTCGGTGGCGTGTGCTGATTACTAAACATCACATTAACAATATGAACCTGGAATTTTATTTCAAGAAAGAAAAGTAAAATGTAGTGGAAAATTCCATGTTAGCATGAATTTACACAGGCGTTTACGACAGCCACCAAAGGGTCCTTTGTGGTAGTCATGCGACAGTCTTGTTCAGCGTTAGCGTGGCTGAAACTCAAACGGCCGGGTCATCACTACGCGGAAGTGCACTCGCTGCTTGCAGAAACGGTGGCGTTTGTGCACTATGTAGTGCACTAGTTGTTAAACTGAGACACAGGATGACACTTCCGGGTAAACAGTCTTAGTGTCAAGTCCAACATAGAAGACAACCAGTGCTTCAGCAATGTAGCTAAAGGTAGCCTTGTTGGTGTTTATTAATTATTATATGGTTAGTCGTTTATTTATTTATTGCATATTTTCATATGGCTTAGCATTGTTAGGCACAATCTTTTATTATTATTATTATTATTAAATAAGATAAAATTCTAAAATTTTTTCTTTTAAAATTTGCATTCAGGTAGCATTGACCCTGATTAAAACAAACAAACAAACAAACAAACAATATATATACATGTGTATATATACAAATATGTATACATATACAATATATATATATATATATATATATATATATATACATACATGTGTGTACATAAATTATAAATATGAACTATTAATCAATCTCAGTAATTCTATTATTATTATTATTATTAGGGCTCAAGCACTATGACATCGGTACCGCCACTCTGATAATGTTGTTTTAAAAGTTTTGATATCAGAAATATGCGTGCGCCCGCTCATAGTTGCTTGCAACTATATTATTATTGTTATATAATACAAAAAATTATATGCATTTTAAATATAAATGACTGTCCAAGAGAAAAGAGGCCCATCGAGTGCGTTAATAATCAGAATAGTCCAGTTTAGATCTCCTCAGACGCTCGTGACAGTTGTCCTTCTTTAAACCACGTTTGGTATGTACAGTACAAACACCTGTGTCCTGGGAAATACCCCACTGCTGGACTACCCGGTTGTCAAGACTTCACAATTTGGCCCTTCATTGTCATGAAGGTCATCACATTTGACCATTTTTCCTTCTTTCAAAACATCTACTTTGCAATACTTTGAGATAATCAGTGTTATATTTAAATAATAAGAAATAATGATGATCCATTGTTTGAAATGTCTCTTTGGTAAACAAATGAGCTTTCCTCTCACTCTAAGACTATGCAAACTTATTTTCAAGATCACATGGCTTCAGACAGTGTATTTGTGTTTTCAGTAGGAAGAAACAACATGACTGAGAAAAGACTTCACGACACAGAGGTCAGATTTAGTGCAGACCTGCTGCTTGTCGGACGGCCATGCCTCCCCGGAGAATGACGCGCTTTCGGCGTAAACTCTACTGCACTTTGGTCGTTCTGGTGTTGTTCATCTTGGTCGTCCTGAAAAGCATGTCTGTGGACGACAGGCTCTCAGGGGGTGGCCTTGGGCTTGAAGCCTTTCTTCAGGAATCCCAGGGAGACGGTGGTGCTGGTGGTGAGGTTCGCATCCTGTCAGAGACCAGCATGGTCAAAAATATCCTGAAGGAAAAGGTCGCGAGCATCTTTAGGAGAGGCGTCCAGGAGAAAGATTTCCTTCCTCCTAATTACAATGTACACGTTTTCTACTACACGTGGTATGGAAACCCTTGGTATGATGGGAAATACATTCACTGGAATCACCCGTTCCTGCCACACTGGAACCCCAACGTCGCAGCAGGCTACGCGACAGGAACGCACAAGCCTCCTGACGACATCGGTGCCAACTTCTACCCTGCGTTGGGGGCGTATAGCTCTCGGAACCCTTCGGTTATAGAGGTCCATATGCAGCAGCTACGGACAGCAGCTATAGGTAAGATATAACAAGATAAGAAGACGTTTATGGAAGGAGTCTCCAGTGTCAGTGCTCTGTAACAGATAATTTCTCTGCTGGTTTTCATCATGATACTTCTCCAGGGGTTCTGGTGCTGTCCTGGTACCCGCCTCTCATGAAGGACGATAATGGTGAGCCGACTGACAACATCGTGCCTTTGGTTCTGGAAGCAGCAGCAAAGTACAAAATAAAGGTAGGAGTGTTTTTAAGGTGATTTTTTTTTAAATGAGGGGTGTTCAAGTTAAACCTTGTACTTTTTCTGGTGAATGAAGGCGTAAAAGCGATTGGCATTTGCAGAAGACTTCAAGCACAGTACGGCGATGAGACTCTCAGTAAAACATTTGAATGGTGCAAATGTTCTAAAGAAGGCTGTAAGTCTGTGAATGACAATCCTGGCCAAGGTGGCTCAGAGCCCACTGCAGTTGTTCGTAAGTTCGTTCCCGTTACCGTCTGATACTTGAAAATCGACAGGTAACTTTTCATCAACTTAAGGAAGAGAGACGGATCTGTCTGTGGGAACTGTACACCTGTCATTCACCAACACAACATTAAAGGAACTCGGCTATGAGTCCCCTGTATAGTCCTGATGGTTCCAAGCCATTTCCACATGTTCAGGAAAAGGCATTAAAGGAGTTCCTGGGAGGCCAGCGTTCCAGACGTGAAGCAGGCAGTCTGATCATGGCTCTGGCGTACTGAGAAAACTTTCTACCTTGATTTTGTCCAAGCACTAGTGAAACATTGGGATAAGTGCACTAGTGTAGCAGGGGATTATATAAAGAGAAATAAAGGGATTTATTATCCTCATAACTGTGTTCTGTTATTCTGCACAATCAAAAGTCCAGGTTTGACTTGAACAACCCATGTACATATTGTGGCTCTTTTTTTTCTTTCTTTTTTTCCCCAGCATGATCTTTTAATTAATAATTTTTTTCCAGGTGGCTTTTCATATCGAGCCGTACAAAGAGCGCAACGAAACGAACATGCTTGAAAATATCAAATACATCATTGATAAGTGAGTATAAATGATACTATGTGTGTTATAATTATAGATGGATGTTTTTTCCATATACTGTACAATTTTTTGCAGGATTGATGAGATTAACTGTGAAGCAGACAACATCACACCCGCAGTGCTCCCACCACCATGCTTCACCATTTGTACGCTAGTTTTGTTCGGGATCTTACACAAAAGCCACCCTTACTTTTTTTTTTTTTTTTTTTTTTTAAATTGTTCCAAAACCTCTTTGAGAAGAGCTCCGATTCATCTAAGTTGTTCTCAGATGTTTTTTTTTTGGCCAGTATGCTGTGAAACAAAATCACGCAGGATAGGGTGTGAGGAAGCACTACTTGAGATCTGTCTATGATTTTGCGAAGGTACATATTACACTAGTCAGGATTAAAATATACTCTGACTCAAGACTATGCTGTGAAATAAGCAATGACATATTTTAGAATAAGTTTTAAACAACCGAAGTCTAGAAGATAACAAGAAAAAAACAAATGTATTCCGTGGTGTATGTGTTTGTGTGTGTGTGGTAGAGCCACAGGTTTTCCGCCACGCCGAGCCTATTGAGAGGAGCAGCACAAGATGTTCAGGTTCAAACAAATGTATTCCGTGGTGTGTGTGTGTGGTAGAGCCACAAGTTTTCCGCCACGCCGAGCATATTGAGAGGAGCAGCACGAGATGTTCAGGTTCAACTAAAGTTCAACACTCTCTTTGCCAGAGCAGGGAAAAAAATCTGTCTGTCTAAAAAAGACAGGAAGAGCACCGAAGCAACAGAAATACCTTGAGCGAAATAAGATACACGCTTTATGGCTATTGATTATCTTCCTGTAATAAGTGTTTGTTTTTGCACTTGCCTCAAGTGCCTTCGACTGACAGATATTTTCTGTAAATAGGTACGGAGACCATCCTGCGTTCTACAGATACAAGAAATCAAACAACAGAAAGCATCTCCCGTTGTTCTATATTTACGACTCCTACATGCAAAGTCCGGCCGTCTGGGCGCGGCTGCTTAAGAGCGTCAGGAACACCCAGTACGACGGCATCTTCATCGGCCTGCTCGTGGAGGAGAAGCATAAAGACGAGGTCGTGGCTGCGGGCTTCGATGGCATTTACACGTACTTCGCGACTAACAGCTTTTCCTACGGCTCCACTCAGCGGAACTGGAGATCCATCAAGTGGTTCTGCGACAGCTACAATTTGATATTCATCCCCAGCGTAGGTCCAGGCTACATCGACACCAGCGTTCGGCCCTGGAACGCACAGAACACACGGAACCGGATGAACGGCAGGTATTACGAGACGTCTCTGAGAGCAGCGCTCGAGACCAGGCCCGAGATCATCTCTGTGACTTCGTTTAACGAGTGGCACGAAGGGACGCAGATCGAAACAGCCATACCTAAGATGAGAGGCAAGACTGCGTATTTAGATTATCTTCCCTACAAACCGTCCATGTATTTAGACATTACGCGCCGGTGGGCGGAGAAATTCAGACAAGAACAGGAGACCTGGTGAAAGTGAGAGTGCTCCGAACGGGATGCGAGTCCGGGTGAAGGAATTCTTCATGGAATGTTGAACTGTTGATGTTAATCAAGTATTCAGTCAAATCACTTGTGTTAAATCTTGGATGACGTCACTCTCAGCGGAACGACCATCTCCGATGCTGTCGGGTTAATGACATTAACACAAGCTTACAATTATTCATTAAATCGAAATAAAAGGCCGAACGATAAATTTGTTGATTCCATTGTGGAAGTAAAAGATGATTTCACGGATTGTTTAACAGGTTATTCATCACTTTTGACTGAAATGTCATTTTATCGCTGGAATTAATTTCCAATTTAGCTTTCATCGCTTAATTGATTTGATAATCCGATTAAATCCCATGAAATGTCATGAAGTCTGAAATCAGAGTTTTTCTGCCAATAAAATGAGGTGACATGTGTACAGAAAACCTTCTTATTCACACTCAAAAAGCCAGGTGAACAGAAGCAGTGATAAAAACACTCAGTCCATCTAAAAACCCCACTATAACCAATCGATATCCCTTCACACTGGGAGCTTCATGCTGTGATCACATCCTTGAAACGTTCCATCTTTTATCAATCTCTTAGAAAAAGTTGTTTTTGAAGGATTTATGAGACTAAGGCAGAAAATTAAATTCAGGTTTTTTTCCTCATACTCGCATGCGTATGATAATGACGAATGCTAATCAGCGGTAACTCACCAACCGTGTGCACGCACAGCTGATTTGCATTCGATGACGCCTTTAAAACTCCCGGAAAAGCTCCTGCAGCAGAAATGACAAGTGAAAGCGTTCTCCGAGGTCAAAGTCGACGTTAATTTGACATTCTGACGATTATACTGTATATACTACCTACATCCAAAAAAAAATGCTATGTTTTAGAAGGGTCACATTTTTGGCCTGCATCATGCAAAGAAAACAACTAAGGATTCACAACCACACCCCCCAAAATTTTTTTTAATAAAATAGATAAATAAATTCTTCCCAACAGTGTTTGACTGATTGTCCATCCAGTTGTTGACCTAGACAACCAGTGTAAGGATATAGTTATTGATGGAAACGTCGCTCTGGAGAAGGCCACCTGCCAAATGTAAATGTAAAATGTAAATCTGAGACAATTTACAGCTGATAATACTGAAACTGGACTGAGAACTGTCCGATACATGATCAAAACCTGGGAAGTGCTGAACGACCAGTTTCATAGAAGAAATGTGGTTAGGAAAAGAAATGTTTGATGATGAAACGTTTGGTGAAGTTGCAACTTAAAACAATAACTGCCAGTAGAAATCAGCGCTAAGTTTAATAGTGAAAGTAAGAGCATTTCCACACACACACACACAATGAAAACCACGTCACAGTGAGACTCATCAAAAACAAAAAAGGCTTCAGTTTGTTAGATAGCCTAAAGATTGGACTTCGGAGCAATGAAAAACTGTCATGTGATCTGATGAGTGACGAGTGATGGGCGTGTCAGGGTAAGAATGGAAGCTCATGAAGCGATCATGCATAGCGTCCACTGTATGAGCCTCTAGAGACAGTGTTATGATCTGGGGTTGATTCAGTTGCTCGGGTCGAGACTCAGCAAAGTCAGCTGACGACCTGAATGTACTGAATCACCAGGTTATCACATCTATGGAGTTTCTCTTCCCTGATGATTGCCGTCACCTCCTTACAGAAGTGACACTCCACTCTTTTGCATGACCAAATGGTAGTCATAGTTAGTGTGTTAGAAGCCACGCATGATCATATATGATCTAGATATAATAAGAGAAGAAAAAGGGCAGCTGACTTTTTGGAAAGATGATTTACACACACACAACAACAAAAAAACTTAACTTTAACTTTATGTAGATGATTTATTAGTAGTTTTTGGTTAAGGCGTTGGACTACTGATCGGAAAGTCCATCGTTCAAACCCCACCACCACCAAGTCGCCACTTTTGGGCTCAGATGTATATGGAGATAAAAATGCAAGTCGCTCTGGATAAAGGTGTCTGCCGAATGCCTTCATGTAAATGGACAACGTCGTGTAAGTCTTTCTGTCCCTGATATCAGTGTTGGTAGAATTTGGGTTATGTTGTATAAAGCGCTTAGAAAATATGCAGACTCCCTTTGTTCTTGACAGATCATCGAGCAAATTTGTGCATTCGTTCATCATACCGCGGTCTTCGTCCTACTGGACCATCAAATACTGTATTATGTGAAGAAGTGTTTCACCAGACCAACCATACACGGTATGATACGCAGTGAAATGCTTATACGCATGCTTATGCTTATGCTTATACGACTGTCCGTGACCTAAAAAGGAAAGATGGGATAGAATTGAAAGAAAGATGGAAAGATTTCACTAAAGATAGAATTTCCAAATAAAAAAAATTGAGAATATAAAAAATAAGAATGTAAAAATTAAAAACAGACTT
>JAQQZS010000005.1:27719873-27735870 GCA_030068045.1 Platyallabes tihoni
AGTGTCAGAGCCTGTGTTTAGATATGTAGCATGTATTTAGCTCTTAGCCTGTGTTTAGCCCTTAGCCTGTGTTTAGCTCGGAGCCCGTGTGTAGCCCTTAGCCTGTGTAAAGCTATAGAACCCGTGTGTCGCTGTAGAGCCTGTTGTTCGCTCTAAGCCTTTAGCTATAGTTGAGTTTGTTGGTAGTTTCTTTGTTTGTTTTGTTTCTTCATTGTTCATGTTTATTTTGTGTGATTTGTGTTCTTAAAAAAGAACATCTGCCATCATCACTGCCTCTGCATCTATGCCACGCAAACACAAGTCCCCCAAACGTGACACTTGCCAAATTCCTGTTCTGTTCAATACAGAGAAAATATAAAAGATTTCTTTTGCAAAAATGTAGTAAAACTTTTTTCTTTTTTTTCCCACATGCATTGGAAAGTAATTGTAAATCTCCTGGATAAACATATACATTTGTATGAATTTTGTAGGCAAATGGTGTTTTTTTTTTGTGTTTTAGGTTTGGCCGGAGCAAAATATGTCTCTTTCGAGGAGCGTCAGTGGCACAGCGAGTGTTTCACATGCATGCAGTGCTCCGTGTCACTCGTGGGCCGCGGTTTCCTCACGCAGCGTGACGACATTCTGTGCACCGACTGTGGACGTGAGAAGTGATATCATGCACGGGAAAAGAAGTCACAGCTTTTGATCAGTGATGTGTTCTTCTATTATACTTAAAATTGCTTTGTCTGCATGGCTTCAATATTTGTATCTGGCTGAAATACCATCCTAAGCCCTAAAGTATTTCGATGGGATTAGTTTTACAGATCAGACGTGATCACCTCTGGATCTATAGTTTTCCTCTACTCATTCTAATCTATACGAATATATACAGTGTATCATGATCAAGTCTATTAATCTTTACTATAAACTATTAAGTTAATAGTAAAGTTTTTTTTCTAAATTAAATCTCTGTGCTATTTAAGATTTTTGTAAATGGGAAATCTATCTGTTTAAATGAAAGTATAACAGGAGTAAAATAATTGCATGTTCATATCTGGTTTATGGCACCCCGAAGTGCTCACGTCGCATTTATTTGTAAATTTGTCCACCCACTTTATTAAATTGTGCGCAAAATTTGATAAAAACAAGTAAAAGATCTAAAGAAAAAAGACCACAAGAAATACTAATTAAGGGGTAAAAGTAGTTTTAAACTTTTATCAATATTATGCAGGCAAAAGGTGAGGAGAATAAACCATGGAGGTAGCGCACAGTCCTTAGAAACTTATGAGATTTACTTTATATTGACACGTATTCCACTTTGGAATATCAGCTAAGTTCTGGGATTTTTGTCATTGAATCCTAAATACACTAGCATAAAACAGAAAGCTAGCATGCTACTGTATGTACAGTACAATCCCTTGTTCCACACACCAGGTAGTGCCCTTGATCAGGAGTTAGAGAGTGATTTGGGATTCAGCCTCATGTTAGACGCTCTTTAGCGTTGGAATAGTAAATAGAAGACATTTCAGAATGATTTAGAAGGGATTCCTGCGGAGACAGCATGTTGTTTAAGATGATGAAACATTATCTGGTGCGTGTTTTGTTGAAACTGCTTCTGTGACTGGTTTCGAATGTGGCTTTTGGCAGGTGGCTGCTCTCTCAGGAACAGACCTACTTTCACCCACACCGGCACTGAGAGTTAGTGTAATTAACGACTGTAGAACATGTGACTCAGAGTGATTACGCACAGTTCCGTTACGCTCTATTATCAGAGCGATATCGCTTGTGGAATGCCTCTCTTCCAACCAGGTCACTTGGTCAGAACTGACGGTTGTATAATAATTAATATTTATATAATATTAACAAACCCCTGAAATTTGACAATGTGTACTGAATAACATCCTCAATTAATTTTTTTTGTATGGTTTATAGATAAGTACAACTACTGTACTATGAGTATATGTATGTATAATTCTGCAGATCTTAAAAACAGATCTTAACAATAAAAAACAAACACTTGACTTTTGTGTGATTTCTTTGATCGCCGTCAGAATCATTCAATCATTCTGGAGAAAATTATAATAAGCTACAGTATACAGTACAAGTCAGCATGTTTTACTGTATGGGAGATTCAGAGTAATATTTACAGCAGCACCTCTAGGCAAATTAAGTGATAAGCTAGGGTAAAGAGTAAAGCATTATGGAGTGTGTGATGAAGTTTGTTGCGATCCAAGCATGTGATGTGAGCTCTTGAACTACACAAATACAAAGAATGAAATAAAACAATTAATATTTTTTATTTATTAATCTGAAAGCAAAATGTAGCAATTTCAAGCTGAAAATTAGTCAAATTGTAAAGAATCGTGCTTAAATATTCTGATATATGAGGGGTGTTCAAGTCTAAACCGGGACTTGTGATGACCTTTCTGGTGAAAAGGTGCAGTATGGTGATAAGACTCTTAGTTGCAGTAAAACATTTGAATGGAAACGTTTTAAAGAAGGCCTTATGTTCTTGAATGAAGATTGGCTTGGAGCTCACTGCAGTCGTTCCCGTCAACATTCAACAAGTGGGACACCTGATTGGATAACTAGTTGCTGACATGCAGAAGAAACACATCCATCTGTGGGAAATGTGCACACAATCATTCATCAACACCACTTGTACATTAAAGGAATTTGGCTGGGAGTCATTGCCAGTAGTCCCCTGTACAGTCCTGACCTCACTCCAAGCCATGTCCACAGGTTTGGGCCATTAAAGGAGTTCCTGGGAGGCCAGCATTTCAGATGTGAAGCAGCAGCACGCTTCCAATATCCTAGCACTTCCTATTCTTCCTATCCAAACACTAGTGAAACACTGGGATAAGTGCAATAGTGCAGCTGGGGATTATATAGAGAAATAAAAGGAGGTTTTATTCTCAGAACTGTGCTCTATTATTCTGCAAAAAATATAAAAAAATATCCCAGTTTGACCTGAACACCCCTTGTATTTGCTTTCTAACAACCTCATAATAAAAAGATTAGATATTTTGACTTGCTACTGTAAGATGTCATCTTTTTGTAGTGCAGACATCATGATGCTAATTGCAATGGTAAAAAATAAATAAACAAAGCTTTTCATATTGAGCAATGCCACTAAAAATGATCCACCACCCAGATCGCATTGACTCAGCGTTGGTCCATTTCTACTGATGTACAAGGGCGCCAGTATATTGTTCATGCCCAATAAAATATTTCTCGTTGACTGAAATCAAAGAACGTTTAAGTAGTTTTTGGTTAAACATTACATTATACGGGAGTGCAGCCTGACTTTAAAGTCGTTTCCTGGAGTTAATGTACACACGGTCAACATTGTGCAGCGCTCCAGTTTGAGAGTGGGTAAAGTGCTGACGCTAGCTTCCTCACAGGATGAGTCACATGGCAGGGTCAAAATACGCTCACAAAAGAACCGGACACAAGTGCAGAGGTTTGAGAATCACTTGAGCTGAAACTTTACATTAAGCGTGTTTTTTTTCTTAAAGACTTTTTGCATTTATAATCTAATTTTCAAAAACACAATCATGGACATCTTTAGCTCCTTACTGGTGTTTGAAAAGGCTGCCAAGGGCAAAGATAAATACGTTATTCAGTGTATGGAGTGCTCTTGTGACAACTTCTATATTGGAAGGAAAGACGGCGTCCTCCAGCATTTCGCTACAAGCTCGAAGATCGGGATCGGAGGACGCGAGACTCTGCGAGAGGTAAGAAAGAGACAGATGGGCCGAGGTGGAGAAATCAGCCAGCTGAAAGCGGTCCCAGTCCTGAACCACCTCCTTGTGCTTTGGGACGGCTCCATCACCGTGTTAAACATGTTCTCTCTGGAGCCCGTAGCAGCCCTGAAGAAGATCCAGAACGTTTCTCTGTTTCGCCTCGGCGAACCCGCAGTTCACACGCAGCAGGTTTCCGTGGAGCTCTTCGCCGCCTCCACCAAACGGAAATCGGTGAGCATACACAAGGTGTGTGTGGACAGATGGGAGTGTGTAGGGAGCGTGGCTCTGGCTCAGGAGCCTGTGGCTTTGGCTGTACATGAGACCTGCCTGTGCGTGGCTACGAGTGACAGATATATTCTCCATGATTACCAGACTCAGAGCAGTCTCGAGCTCTTCACACATAACCTGGGAAAGCAAAGTGTTCTCGCGAAGGAAAGTGTGAAAGGAGAGTTTCTACTAAACGGCCCAGGGAACTTGGGTGAGGTTTGGAGATTACGGCGTTCAGAAATCAAACTTAAATTGCATTTTATAATATTTTACTGGCCTTATTTGAAAGAAAATGTCGATTACTACTACAACTGTTACTTATACTACTACTAATAATAATACAATAAAAGACTGAAAAATATATTACATTTGAACACTTGATTATTTACATTGTATTAATGAAATTAATTTTAAACACAAATAAATAAAATATACATACACTACCCCAAAAATATTTAAATCATTTATAAGAAGTCTAATAATTAAAAAATGATTCTTTTTTTCAATGTACCTATGTGTGCAGGCATGTTTGTGATGAGCAGTGGAATTTCCCAGCGTCCTCCTGTGCCATGGCCGGGTGGAGTGCTGGATGCAGTAATTCACTTCCCCTATGTGTTGGTGCTACAGAATAAAGCGCTCCACGTCTACAGCATTCTGGACCAGCAGCTTAAACAGACCGTTCTCTTAAATACTGGCAAATCACTCCTTTCAACCTCAGGTTCATCTCTGACCTTTGACCTGATCAGATGATTCAAAATATTATGTTAGATTATAAGGGTTTCTGAAATTTACCAATGGTTAGTGGTTCTAGTTTGTTAAAGGTTTATGCTTTTAAGCTGATGCACATGGGAGAGTCAAGGTGAACGCAGAACCTTTAAAAGTTCTATTAGGGAATGAATACACCTGGAACTGCTAGATTTGACCTTGTATTTTATTACGTTATGTAAAGAATCAAACAGTTGAAAGAAAAATAATTCAGTCATACGAGGCGTTCAAGTCAAACCGGCACTTATAATTGTACACAATGACAGAACACGGTTATGAGAGTAAAAATTCCATTTATTTCACTATATACTGTAATCCTCTGCTACACTAATGCACTTATCCCAGTGTTTCACTAATGCTTGGACACCATCAAGGTGTAACGTTTTTTCAGTCGGACTGCCTACTTTATATCTGAAACGCTACTTCTATAGTCCCCCAAACATGTGGAAACAGCTTGGAGCCAGGTCAGGACTGTACGGGTGATGTAGCAATAATTCCTAGCCAGGTTACTGTAATGTACAAGTAATGTTGGTGAATGATGCGTCTCTTCTGCAAGTCAGTGACAAGTTATCCGTTGATTTCCCCCCAAAAAAAATGCATTCCATATGCTGAATGTTCGCGGGAACACTTGCAGTGGGTTCTGAACGTACAACCTTTTTTAAAACCTTTGGACCATTCAAATGCTTTAGTGACCCTAAGAGTCTCATCACCGTACTGCACTTGAAGTCTTCTGTAAATGTCAATAGCTTTCACTCCTTTATTCAGCAGAAATTTTATCACAAGTTCCGGTCTGACTTGAACGACCCCTTCTAAAACTACATGAACAGTTTGACTGCAAAACACATTTTTTTCAAGTTTCACCCATTTTTTGTAAATTATTTCATAAAGCTGGTAGAGAAGGACGCTGTAAAGTGGACTTTTTATATTATTTATATCATCTCTCATGATCTTCAACACAGGAGGATCTTCAACAGATCTTTTTTGTACATGAAAAGTTTTCGTGTGAATCAAAATTCAGCACATTTTTTTCTGCCAGTGACTTCAAAAACATTGGGACACATTGGGACACAAAACTTTTATAGCGTTTTGCAGAATCACACAAAATTCCCACTTATATAACCCAGACAATTTTGACCAAAATTAGTTTTGCTTTTTAACACCCATGCGCCTCATGCACATTCACAAAATAGTCAACATCAATTTACAACATGTCTCGCTGTTCTCCCTCAAAACTACCAAAATGGATTTATCTTATTTTGCAGTCAAACGGTTTATTTATTTTAGTCTGCACAAACACATTTTTCTGAGTGCCGTTATTTCCTTCTTTTCTACCTCAGAGTGCAACAAAGGAACTGATCATTACACATATTGATATATGGATACATTCATGCATTATTCATCACATAAGAGAGCACAGCACATGACAGGGTACACATCATCTAAATATTTATCCTCGGTTTGTGGAACGACCCTGAGCTTGGTGACATGCTGGCACAGTTAGATGAAGAGAGATATTTAATCATAATGTAGAAACATCTGCTCAAGGACTTCAGAAACACTGAGCTGGATTATTTGGATATATAGTCTATTAATATAATCCTACATATAGTAGCCTATAAGCCTACAGACTTACACTGGCTATCAATATGGTTTTCATATATCATATTTTGTTTACATGTTCTTATTTCTAACAGTTATTTTACTTTGTCTTTCATTTAAGTACAGAATATGAGATTTTCTGGTAAATATTCAATATTGAAATGTTCCCAAATTCCGTTGTGATTCATACAGCATGACTTATTTTCATCTATTGCCTCTTTTTGTCCAGACAGTGTGTTTGTAGTCGCCGAGCAGGAGATTCACCAACTGTCCCAGAGTCCACTGGAGATGCAAGTCCAAACGCTGCTCGGATGTGAGCGGGTGAATGAAGCTCTCACGCTTCTGGATGGAGTTCAGTCTCTTCTGCCTGACACTTCTTATAAGGTAAAAAAAAAATAAAAAAAGGGATGACAGAGCCATGAACAGAGTGGCTTTAATCCTCATCCTCTTAGGATATGTAAATCAGCTGTAATCCACTGCAACGCTCATCTTCATCCACATTTTTACCTTATATGACCATAAAAAGAGGTGCACAGCTAAACTCTCATGCAGAACACACTGTATGGTATGTTTAAAGAAAAAATAAAATCCATCCTAAAAAAACTTTGCATGATGATCATCATCATCGTCCCCACCATCATCATCATTCCCATCATCATCATCAGTATCAGCAGCAAGCAGCTAAAAAGAGGATTACCACAACATGTAGAATAAATGCCATATTTAATACCAAGCAACATAAACCAGGTCGGCTTTCTGACCTGTTTCTAAAAACGTCCCAGAGAACAGGAAATGCAAAGATAAAATTCCCAGCGCTGATATGTCTAAAAGTATTGGAAAGAAAATTTTGATAGTTAACATTAGAACAGGTGGCAGCTACAGCAACAACGGTAGTAAAAATGAGTAAAAGGAAAGAAAGGAGGAAGATAGATAGATAGATAGATAGATAGAATATAGGCACTGGGCAAATTTTAAGGTGTGGGTTATAATTATATAGGTGAGTGGAGTGTATATGTATATATATATATATATATATATATACACATTATATACATACCCCACCTATATAATATTATATTATATACTGTATAAAACAAGTATATGCATTAACATAATAGATAATATATATTATCTATATTATAATGTATGTATATAAAGTGAAGACTTTCCTGTGTTACAGAATTAAAAATTACAGAACAGCTCACGTTAAAGCAGGAAAGCCTTCATGTAAGCCTAGTAGCTATAGCTAACCAATCTGTTGCTGTGTTAAACTAGCTACAACATAATGCTAAATAAACCAGATTTGGAAGCTAAGCGAACATTTTGCAGACATTTTCACATATGTGTAAATTAATGTCCTAAACCTTAAAGTGTTCAACCAGCATCAGTCACTTCTAAGTTAAGGCTAGCTACTTGTCAAGCTAGCTATCTACAGTACAATAGGACGTTGTCAATTCTGGCTAATAGGCTAATGTGCTAACCAAACTACCAGTTTTGCTTAATTTTTAGATTACCTGGGTTCTACGCTAGGTTTCCGTTAAACATAAGCCTTGTAATATAATTTTATATTTTTACAGAATATATTAATTAATTATGAGCTAATCACATTGATTAGAGAGATGATTATTTGTTAACTTTTTTCCCCCCACAATACTGGTGAAAATACTCTATAATTCCTCTTGTCTTTTTGTGGCAACATAACATTGAGTGACCTCGAAAATATAATTTAGAAGAAGTCTCCTGTGTAATTTCTGGACTCGAAGGCTTAGTTGAAATCCAAGCAATGCTCGACCTTATTAAAATTGATTCTGACGCAGAACCTGCTACTGTACGTGACAGGCACTGACAGAGGCTGGGTCCAAGCGCAGGGTTTTATTCAATATATCAGGAGATTATCAGACCGATTTAATTAGGCCAAGTCAATAAACTGAACATACCAGACGTATAAGAGAAATGTCTGTTTGGAAACCAAATGTGCAGTGATGTCACTACAGAAATGTAGTGAACTCATAGCAGTTGGTAGCTATTGTATAATAAAGAAAGCCTGGATGTGATGTGTGACCTGTCCTTAAGTTTGAAGGTCAAATTACATACTATGGCAATGAACTACCATTTTAGATGTGGAATGTGTACAAATCTCTAGTGCGAATACATTTAATTTACATACTGAGTCCCTGCATGCGTTAAAAAATGTCTTTTCAAATTAACCAAAGTTTAGTCTTACAAAAAAGGTTCCCTGTTTGAACACTGGATGGCGCTGTTACATAAAACAATAAAAAAAAAAAAGTCTCACAAGACTTTGTTGCTCTCTTAAAACATTAATGAAGTTATATCTATAGATGATCAATGGTCTGATGAAACTTTTGAGCAGATATTTTCACTTTAACCACTAACATGTTTCTGGTAGCAATTATTATTATTATTTTTTTTACATTTGTGAAATTTGTGACTAATTAAGTATAATAAGATAAGATATACCTCTTATTCGTCCCACAGTGGGGAAATTTAAAAATTTATAATTTAGCATTAAAGTATAATGCTTCAATGTACATATTTGCTTATTTGGCTTTTAAAATGTAAATTTAAAAGTCATGCATTGATTGCAATCAAGCAGCTATAGTATTTAATAATGCTCTGCTTCATTTTAAACGCTACAGATATCCTGTGGTCCATAACATCATCAATTATCTCTTGTGTAAGAAACCTCAGAATACCACTGACAGTAGTAGTGCACTCATAAAGTATTCCAACACGAAATCAAATGCAATCATTAACTATGCAACATTAACAAAGTTAATCATCATCGAGTCAGTCCAGGACTTGCGTATGAAGGCGATTGACCAATCGACATTGACAGATTCACCAATTGACATTTACTGAAGACTTCAATCTGCTGAAGACTTGTACATACAGTGATGAGACAGTTATGAGTAAAATATTTAAATGGTGCAAACCTTTTAAAGAAGGCTGTGATTGATGATCTTGGCCGAGGTGGTTCAGAATCTTCTGCAGTCGTTCCCATGAACATTCAGCCCCTGATCCTTGAAAATTGACAAATAACCTTTAGGTGCAGAAGAGGCGCACCTGTCTGTACATTACAGGAACTTGGCTGGGAGTTATCGCCACATCCCGTCGTACAGTCCTGATCCTCACGCCAAGCCATTTCTACATGTTTGAGCCATTAAAGTTCCAGGGAGGCCGGCGTTTCAGAAATTAAGCATACAGTCCGATCATGGTTCCGGTGTACTGAGAAAACTTTCTGCCTTGATGGAGCCCAAGCACTAGTGAAACACTGGGATAAGTGCATTAGTGTATCAGGGGATTATATATAGAGAAATAAAGGGAGATTTTACACTCATAACTGCATTCGTTATTCTGAAAGATCAAAGGTCCTGTTTGATTTGAACAACCCTCGTATACATCATTCATAATACTGGCTTTTATTTATATGAATGCAGAAAAATGTGGCTGTAACATTTACATCATTAACTCGTATAACTAATGAAATGTTATTTAAATTCTTTTACTGATATTTCACTTGTAGAGTCTGCACAGGAGTATAGTTTGCACCTCCGGATGGATTCATTTCTACAAAGAAGCTTTTCTTGATGCCAAAGAACTTTTCATGTATTATTTACTTTTCCCCTTCCTCCAATTATTATTTTTAAAATTTCATAATTTCTCAATGTTTCTTACACATGTCGCGTTGTTGTTCTCAGTGAAGGTGACTTGGACCCAAGAGAACTCATTAGACTTTACCCAGGAATGACTGTCATCAGTGAAGACTTTAAATCTCTGCCTCCTACCGTGAGCAACGCTAAAGACCTGAGGAAGCTAAAAAACGAAAACCAGACAGAGTTTCAGAAGTACCTGAACTTCCTGGGTCTTTATTTAAGAGAGATCCGTGGGACTGAACTGGGCCAGACCTTCCTTCAGAACATTGACACTTCCCTGCTTAGAGTGTACTTAGGGCTTGGACATCATGATGACCTGAACCAGCTTGTGTCTTCTGGTAATTACTGCATGCTGGATGTGTGCATGCCAGATCTGGAGCACCATAAAAGGTTGGAATCTGAAAATGAAAAAAGTTACTGGGTATAGCATCTCAAGACTAAACAAGTCTTTTTAAGCACCAGTGTGTCTTTATGTTTCAGATTTTTCACGATCGGACTGCTCTATGAAAGCCACGGTCAGCATTTCAATGCAATTCAGGTCTGCTGTTCAATAATCTGATGATTCTTAATGTGATCAGTGCTGATTTTGGGTCCAAAAGTAAATTTTATATGGGGGTTCTCTACCTATGTCTTTGTATTGGTATTAGAAAAGGTGCACAGCATTCACCAGGGTAGTCGGGATGAGGTACAGAACGTTGGGTGAGATGGCTAGGACTGTAGAGGTATAACAGGTCAGTGGGGAAGAGCGGATCAGGTCAGTGGATAAGGGTGGAACAGGGCAGTGGGTGGGCCAGGGCAGGTCAGTAGGGTACCCGATAGGGTAAGGTGTACCCAAAGTGGTAGGACAAATATGAACCAGGTAAGTCTTGATTAGGAGATTTAGTATGGGATCTAGGTTGGTTGGAGGGATATTAACATTAGGGTGTACCAGAGCAGTAGGAAAGGGTGCATCAGGGCAGTTGGAGTGACAGTATGGAAGAATGAAGCAGGTTGTGTGTAAAGGTGGGCCAGGACAATGGGGATGGGTTGACCAGGTTAGTGGAAAGGGTTGGACCAAGAAAAGCAGAGGGGTGAACCAGGAGAGCGGGTACATGCATCATTACATTGGGCACTGTAGTGTGAAGGAGTGGGTCAAGCCTTTGAGAAAAAGGGCAATAATGGTGGGCCAGTGTACAGTACTATGGAAAAGTAGATCCTCATTATGCAAATGCATAATGTAATTAATAAGAATGACTGGTTACATGAAATGAATAAAATGCTTTTTTTCCCCGATGCAATGGAATCATTCTAAATATAGTGCAGAATGTGCTGAAATAATGAATAAACAAGCCTGTAATTTTGCTAGACCTGGGTGTGTATGGTGGATGATGAGAGCGTGGATTCCTCCGAGCCAAATGTTCTGCTGCACATTGTAAAAACTCTCTCTCAACTGAAAGAGAAATCTATCATCATGAAGTTTATAGACTGGGCTCTTCAAAAAGACCAAAAAGAAAGTATATTCACACACACACACACACACACACACACACACACACTGTGCAAATGCAAAGTGTTTTATAATCTGAGGTTGGCTTTCATGTGCAGGCTTGATGCAATAGAAGGACTATATATACTGTGCATAATGTAATATACTGTATATCTATAGACACACAAAAGATCAACTACTATTACTATAATTTTCATTATCTTTAAATCTTATTATTAGATTTTTATTCTTATTATAAGAATAAAGTTTTATTGATCTAATTTACTAACTTTTATTCCTGTTTTTATAATATACAGGTTGGAGTATTAATCTTTACTGAGAGAGATCGCGCTGATCAAAGCACATTTCAACCACAAGAAGTTCTTTCCATTTTAACAAACTACTCAGTCGCTTTAGTTTGCTATCTGGAATTTCTGGTTAATGAACAGCAAAGTCAGGTTGGTGCATTACCTCATACACAAACAGTCAGACACATTTATTAATACTTAAGCAATTAATTAATGATTAATATTAAGTTAATAATTAATGTCAATGGAAGTTTAATGGCAGCTCACTTATTTGCATTAGGGGTGTGTGCTGATAGACTATAATAAAGATTGTTACCAAAAAAAATGTTTCAGTTACATCCCTTCTACAAATGCACTGCGTCAAATATAAAACACATATGCCTTGTTCAAACCCAAATACAAGTTTTGGCATGTCAAGATTGGAATCAGATTGGAATCACTTTGCCTTCATGTAGTCTAAACAGTAAAAAAAAAAAAAAAAACACATTGGATGCCCCACCCTTTCAAATCTGATTTCAAACTGTCCATCACATCACTGGTGACACGACGGCGAAGTTCGAGTCTGCATGATCACGTGGCATAGATGTCGGAAGAAATGGGGATGGAAATGGAAAATAATGTTTCCTGGACAGAGGACAAAGTTAAATGTCTGACAAGACTTTAGGATATGCATCAGAACAGACAAAGATTGATAGAATGGACAGAAACAGGGCGGTGTATAAGGAAATATCACGCTGCATGCGAGTAAAGTATTCAGACAGAAGTGGCTACAGTGTCAAAGGAAGATTTTAAAGTTGAAAAAGTTTTAAAGACTCTAAAAAGAACAAGGCCTTAGTGGCATGCTGTTATAAGAAAACATCAGTTAGTGTGCACCTTCATGTAAAACCTTCCAAAACTCTTATCATACTTTTAGTTGTTGACATATTACTTTCTAGCTCTCTCTCATTAATTAAACCCCATAGATTATCTTATTAGAAACCATAAAGTACACTGGCACAAACACCTCCCCATGGAAGAAAACCTTAAGTTTTTTCAATATTGATAAAACAACTCATTATATATCTGTTTATTAGGATTCTGGATCATTTTTCATTCCTATGGACTAGTGATTTGTCTCGCAGGTGTAACTAAATGCTGTTTTATAAAATTAATCAAAATCTTATGACCAATCAGAATAAATAGATACTATAATAGATTATAATTACATGAGATTAGATTAGATTCAACTTTATTATCATTGTGCAAAGTACATGTACAGAGCCAAAGAAATGCAGTTAGAATCTAAGCAGAAGTGCATAAGTGGCCTATTTACAATAAATAACAATGTGTTGTAACAAACAGAAGATGCATTAGGTAATAATATCCAATATATATCAATAGAAATAAGAAATATCTAAATAGAAATAAATTCAACAGTTCTGTGG
Source organism: Platyallabes tihoni (assembly GCA_030068045.1). Taxonomy (NCBI): domain Eukaryota; kingdom Metazoa; phylum Chordata; class Actinopteri; order Siluriformes; family Clariidae; genus Platyallabes; species Platyallabes tihoni. The sequence goes on from JAQQZS010000005.1 coordinate 27,733,101, forward strand.
AAGAAAATTTTTTGGAAACTTAGTGCTGCTCCTTTTTTTAATACAAGTGCAAATCAGTAAAACCCTTTATTACATTGTTTTCATAAAGAAAAAAGGCTTTGTGCAATCTTAACAAGTCTGCCTGAAGAAAAATTATAGCAGTGTTTAAACTAATCATTTAATACCGTGATGTGGAAAGAAACGCTGGAGCTGAAGTGCAGTTATCACTCTCCAGTGTAATCATGTACTGAATGTGCCTTTGTTTTCACTTAAGCTGTGATAGTTTGAGCTAAAGAAGGAGTTTTACACAATTATTTTTGTGCTTTGCATGATTTCTTTAATTACACAAATCAGCAAACTTCCAAAGCCTCACACATTATGGATTTATAGCAATAGTGTTAGTCTTAAAGCTAAAGTGGAGCTACTGTTAAAACTAAAGTTAAAAGCGTGAGAAGAAATAAGAAATATGCAGTAACATCTAAACACTTTGTGAAATTATACACACATAAATCCAAAATATTTAAATTATTGTTTTCATCCTGATTTTGTTCATTGAGATTAGAAAATCTAACATCATATAAGACAATGAAACAGTGAAGACAGTTTGTCCACTATGTGTAAAAAAATCCTTAAAATAATGATTAAATGATTAATTTTATTAACAGTTTAGCAGATCACCCAGTTAAAATTATTATTATTATTATTATTATTATTATTATTATTTTTATTATTATTAATAATAATAATAATAATAATAATAATAATAATAATAATTAGAATATACAAATCTAAAATAAATTTTAATATAAAAGTAAAAATTTAATCAAATATACAAAATGCACATTTCTAAATACAATAAGTAATTTTTTTTATTATGAAATAATGAACCCCAAGCCCAGTATCTTTTTCAAAAACAAACACACAAACAAACAAGCAAACAATAAAGAAAGACAGAAAGAAAGAATCTTATAAAAATTTTAAAGACTGGAGTTTGAACTATTATTTGATATATTATTAGATTTATTTTTTTATAGCAAAGTACATGTGCCAATACATTATATTATATTGAACTGTAGTAAATGTTATATAAAATATATATTTTATAATATAATGCGAGTGCGGTACAGTAGGTCAGTGCTGGAACTTGATTTTTTAACTGAACTGGATTTTAATATAAACCAGATATACATACAACCTTAGTGTTTTTTTTTTTAAAAACAATAATGATTTTTCTGCAGAAGTACTTTACAAAGTACATGAAGTTATCAGACAAACTCTACAAACAGCTGTAATGCTGCATTAAAATTTCTTTAGAACCTAACATTAAACAGAAATAACAGACTACAAAGCAGAGCATCGGAGTCCTGCATTAATAATAAAAAATCTGAATGGGACATGTGTAGCAAACAGAGCTGGATAATTGAAATGCTCCTGTATTTGAGGGTGTTTTTTATTATTATCCGGGAGCGGTTCAGGACTTCGTTTATTTCTACACAGCTCACCAAAATCCCACGTCAAAAGGAAGCTGTTAGACTTTCAGCACAAATGACTGAGCAACACTAACAAGATCAGGAAAAACATTAAATGTGCAAGACAGAGGGGTTCCTCCAGGACGAAGGTTGAGAACTACTGTCCTATACCACGGGCCGGCACCGGATTAATCTCGAAAATGAACCTTTTGGAATTTCTTACAATTAAGTGCACAAGATACATTTACAAATAACCTTCCTGTGATTCCTCTACTTTGAGTAGCTGATACAAAGCGGTATCATATTCAGCAGAAAGCATGTCTCTGTTCTTGCCTTTCATTTTTAAAATGCAAAGTGAGCACATCCCTCTCTCACTACATTGTACAGTTGAAAAACTTCTCTTTGCCTAGATGGAGAAACACCACACTCTGCTGGCCAACACCTACGCCAATCAGATCCTCCACGCTGATGCAGAGATGCAGAACGCTGATACACACAGAGAGGAAATGAGGCACAAACTGCAGCAGTTCCTGTGGCAGTCCTCCTTATATGATGCTGATGCTGTGTATGGTAAACAGATATCATGGTGTAACTCGTCTCTGCTACACACAGGCTGGAGAAAATCATTATTTTCATCTCATAGAGCCAGAGAGTCGCTTTTGTATTTGAACTGGAAATTTATTTAAAGGTAATCACCAATAAAACAGCAACAAAACAAGACATTCCACAACATTAGTGATAACTATAAATGATTAAAAAGCATTATTTTAAATATATATTCCTTACAAAACATATTTTTGATATGAGAGGAGGCAAAAACTCCTGGACATGCTGTTATAGGAAAATAAACAACGTTAAGCCGGTAAAAGTAGTTCTGCGTTGTTTCAGGCCACATGTCACTTTTTGAGATGGAATTTAATGAAACTTTTGAAGGACTTCAGTATTTGTCTGAAGTTAAACCTGCACTGTTAATGAAATCAAAATGTTAAGTATAAGCGAAGTTATAAGCAGTTTTGTGCAAGATTATAAACTGCATGTTTTTCCAGCGTACTGCGCAAACTGTGGGCGCGTCTTAAATCGCCCACTGAACAGAATTTAATGAAACTGTTGCAGTACTGTTAGATATCTGCCTGAAGTTTAATCTGCACCATGAGTGAATCAAAATGTTGAGTAAAAGCGATGTTATGAACAGTTATGTGCCGGATTTAATAATTTACTTCAAAAAATAACCAACGCGCTGGAGTCGTTTTAAGACAAAACTTCATCTTTATCCGATCTACTTTTTCCATTTCTCATCTGTGATTCACTCTCCGATTACCGAA
>JAQQZS010000005.1:27765765-27790531 GCA_030068045.1 Platyallabes tihoni
GTTTTGTTATTTCGTATTTTAATTTATTTTGTTTTCAGTTTTGTTAATTTGTTTTGCACTTCACGGCCACCATAGAAAACCTTTGTTTTAGATTCACTGGCACATAATGTTATGACAACACCAAATACACGGCCAGATTTAAGGTTTTAGGTTCAGTTTAAAATGTATTTGGAGGAGATTATGGGACAAACTTTTGTTCACTTTTGACTCACAATACACATTTGTACTGTTAAGAAAAACCTGAAATGGAATGTATAATTTAGTTTTTTGGCCTTGTTTCGTTAAGATCACAGGTAAGGGAAAATTCCTGTCATGGTCAGTAGAGCGCAACTTGCATCTTCTTTCATGCACATGGATGAAATTTGCCCCGCTTACATGTCTTGCAACCAAAAGTAATGGGGAAAAAATTGTCTTCATACTATCATGTCGCGTTTAGACAATGCTAGCGGAGAGAGGGCCATTGGAACGCTTCAGCTTGGTCCAACACATGACATCGCCAGGTGGTTTGTAGTTGCCTGGAATTCATCACCATTTCCAAGCTGTGGAACAGATTCCCAACAACTGGTTCCACTACTGATTTCCCTAGGTCTGGAAGGCCATGTCTGACGATGACAGGACAAGACAGGCTAATTCAATATCTTGATTTGAGAATTGCTGCCACGGTATTCCAGGGTTCCACACGATAAGTCACATAACACGTGTCCGACTGTTCAACAACACTCGGCTGAAAGTGGACCCGCTGGACGTGCAGGGAGACCGTATTCTGGGCCACTCTCGAGTCAACCTCATCTGAATTTGTTATTTCTGATGCTGATGGACAAACAGAGTTATATAAAATGAGATTTCGTACATTTTGAAAAAAAAAAAAAAAACGTATCCAGTGCCATTGAAAAAGTTTGGACACACCTTCTAATTCAATGTTTTTTGTTTTGTTATTTATTTTCTATGTTCAAGAACAATACTGGATTTTTTTTTCAGAACTATAATAACACATATGGCATTAGGTAAGTAAACAACAACAAAAACAACATCAGTCGGTTGTTATTTTAACATAACTAATGTTAAGTGTCACCTGTTCTGGAACATTTCTCACAAGAACAGTATTGTGTCGAGTGCATTTGTAAAACCCATCAAGTTACATGATGAAACTGTCTCTCCTGAAGACCTTCACAGGAGATCAAGACCAAAACTGACCTCCGCTGCAGAGGAGATGTTCATTTAGAGTCACCAGCCTCAGAAATCAGCTTTACAGAGCAGAAATAGCAGATATACATCTCAATATCAACTGTTCAAAGGAGATTATTGTGTGTTTTGGATAAACGCCTTCAGTGTTGTTTAACAGTGTAGAAACAGATAAAAATCTGAACCGATCTTGGAGTTAGGTGGTGTGTCTGAATCTTTGACTTGTAGTGTCTGGGCAACATTTCTTTTCTCCAAAATCTTGAAACCTTTAACATTTTCAGGATTTTTTTGCCCGGGCGAAACCCAAATGTTAAGTGTTTCCTCAAACAGACAACTAGAAAATCTTTAAAGACTCTTGGGCACATAAGAGCCGGTTGTTGCAAGTTTAAAGGTTTCTGTGGATTTTTTCACTTAAGCCAAAAACGCCAGCAACCACGTCTAATGATTAGGTAGCATTTTAATTTTGTGCCGAAATTGTACCAACTGCAAATTTTGGTCCAGAAATAATGCCGGAAATACTGTCTCATCAAGGTTAAGTTCGGGTAAGATCGTTGACGGCATTCCACAGCGGTTATCAGATTTTTTTGCCACTTTGTAACCCTGGTGTATCTTTTAAATATGGAACTGAACATGTGCTCTGTTACTTATTACTATACTGGTTAGTATGTATAGTATGGTGCATGTTTATGGACTTTAGATAGTATGCAGTAAAATCGCACATCTACGCTGACAATTACTGTGACCTCTAATGGTGATTATAAAAGGGGACGGCACCCACAAGAAAGAGCTCGAGAGCAGTAATGACTTCTGCACACTCACATATGGCACTCCTAACTACACATTTCACTTATTTATGCATCTAGGGCCAAACTGCAAAGCGCTCAGAATACCTAAATGCATTACATTTGATTATGCATGCCATTTGCAGGCGTGATTAAAAAAGAAAATAAACAAAAAAGTGCTGCCCACATTTTATTTCTGCTCTGTGTTTGGGAAAAATATGTTAATTATTTTTGCTCGGAGGAAAACAAGCTGCTTATTCCTGCTTTTATTTCACAGCTTTTATGCAAAACGACGACAAAAAAAAATGAAGCAACAAACATTAAAAAAAAAAGAAAGAAAGAAAGAAAATAGGCCAGACTCCACCCGGGTCCGGTCTATCATTAAACTAAATGTTAGTCGCATTTTGAGTCTCAAACCTCCGTTGTGGGTTGTAAACATAAAGATAGTTGAAAAGAAGCAGGTTTGCAGGCCGAGATGGCACAAGCAATCGGCAACTGATGATTCACACGCGAGTGTAATGTGAAAACAAACAACAACAACAACAAAAAAGGGGCAGAAATATTAGCAGAAATCAGTGAGAGTCGCAATCAGGCGCTCGATGCTGCTGCAATTCCTGTCTTTTACGCAATTTGATTTTCAGGCCTTTGTAAAATCTGTCTCATTATCAGGCAGCGCTACGGTGTGCAAAATAAAGTCCAGGAGCTCGGGTGCAAAGGCAGAGCGTGCTCGAACAATACTTATGAGGCTATTTATATTACATAACTACACGGTACGCTGAGACGGCACTTTGGAAAATTACACTTGATTGAGTCTAATTCTGAAAATTGTGTATGCTCAAACGAGTTTCATGTCTAGGGGGGTGGTTAATAATACCTTAGTGTGGCAGAAATTCTGCATCATCTGAGGAGCAGGGAACTTCCACGCAAGATCTTTCCACTTCATAACCTGAGACGCGAAGAGACGCGCAGACGATGCACCGTAGACGTGGATGAAGTTTCAAACTCATGATTTTTTTTTTTTTACAGGTGTCATTATACTGTATGTGAAAAGATTTACACTCAGCTTGTCATGAACATGTCATTGATGTGTGTGTGTGTGTGTGTGTGTGTGCCACATAGCCTGAAAAAAACAAAAAAACATTAAAGACGTTCAGGAGAACATGCAACAAATCAAGTGTGGGCCTGAAATGTAATAAAACAGGACTGATTTATGGAATAAAGTAGCATTAAAAAAAAATGCTTGCAAACCCCATCAGACACTGAACAAACTTACAGATACAAAGTTCTTAAAGTGCGCCACCTGGTGGCCATTTATGATACATCCTCCTCTAGCTGCACTCAAAGACAGATGTATGTTCCAGACAACCTGTTTATATCTTTTACTAGCTGCTTCTAGGGAGAAGCACTTTTAAAAATACACAAGTACAGCACTATAAACTACTATGCCCGAAATAGTGGATTTAATGAAGGCCTCACTATACCCCGTAAACACAAACCGAGCAAAGAGTCGTCCAAAAGGGAAAGCGATTTGTGTTGACTGATGGTCAGGAGGTTTATTAGGCTGAGCTGTGATTGTTGCGAAAAAGAAACAGAAAAAAAAACGGAAACATCAGACTCAAAGCATCAGCCAGCTGTGGGGAGGGTTGGGAGGCTTAAAGTGAACCAGACGGTCAATAAAGGTGAAATGTTTATTTAGAAGAGGATGAAATTGGAAATGTTGGGACTATGTATAGACGACAGCAGCTTTTTTTTAAAAAAAAAAAACAAAAAACAAATTTCTATTTCAGATATAATTAGATAAATTAGATAAATGTGAATATGTTTACAGAAACATTTATATCCAATAACAACACTCAATTATATGTACTGTACATGGGGTGTTCAAGTCAAACCGGGACTTCAAGACTTCAAGCACGGTATGGTAATGAGACTCATAGCAGCCGAAAAGCGTTTGAATGGTGCAGAACGATTTGAAAGATCACATGAATGACGATCTCGGCCGAGGCGGCTTGGAGCACACTGCAGTCGTTCCGGTGAACATTCAACAAATGGAATGCTCTCTGGGAAAAAAAAAACAGCCTGGTTTGATCAGCAGAGATATTCAGTTTTTATAAACCAATGCATCACATCGTCCTGCCCACCGCACCACTTGCATATTACACGAACCCGACTCGGAGCTCTTGTCACGTCCTGACCTCCCTCCAAGCCATTTCTGCATGTTTGGAAAAGGCATTACAGGAGTTCATGTGAGGCCAGTGTTTCAGACGTAAAGCAGGCGGTCCGATCATGTCCAAGCACCAGTGAAACACTGGGGTAAGTGCGTTAGTGTAGCAGGAGATTATACAGAGAAATAAAGGGCGTTTTTACTGCACAATCAAAAGTCCCACATTGACTTGAACACCCTTTGTATAATTTTACATACATGGAAGTTTCTAAATAACTTCAGATTTATATGCACTATCATATCTGTCTATCTTTAATCATGCTGATATGTGATTGTCTTTAATAATTTTTTATTTTTCTTTTATACTGTATATCACGTCGTCTCTTGCGTTTATGATGAATTTCACAGTGAAAATAATTGTTGTTCTGATCAGGAAAAGATACACATAGAATACATCTGAAGTGAACTTTATACACACTATACAGATTTCTCAACACATATTTCTTTCTAGGATCTTTTTTAGTAATGAGTGGAAACTAATCATGGGTCTTAGATGCAAACAAGTGCCGTGCTGAGATTGGACGGCTCTGTCTCTTAATTACAGTGGAGCTGAGAGGAGGAGGGACTGGTGTGTTGGGTGCTTTTTAATGAGACATGGGCCACATACAGTATAAAAACCCTGACTGTTGTGCCAGAGAGCAGCAGATGCTCTAAGGTGCTCGAACTGAGAGGATATACAGCTGTGGGAGCTCCAGTGGTGCTAACTTTATTTATTTGGAACCCAAGCATGCCAGTATGTATCCTGTATCCTCTCTCTGTCTGTCTCTCACTCTGTCTCTCTGTCTCTCCTTAACCTGGGCCTGACTTTAAGAACTCAAGGGCAGGTTTTGGAGAACATCATTGTATTTATCTGTACATACTTTAACATTTGATTGTTATTCTGAAACAGACATCTTTCCACTCCTTCTTCATATATTAGATGATTTTAAAACTTTATTTGCTTAGAAGAATTTCACTGTTGTTTCTCATCTCCATCTAACTTGACTCTCCTCCACCACCACACAGATTTAACCTCAGAAAATGGACCTACGAGTAGCAAGCATCCTCCTTTTCCTGGTGGCCCTGGTTGCCGGCCATGGCGAGAGATATATGGTGAAGAAAGTGATGAAGGCAGCTCCTTACGCCGTGAAAGGGCATGGTAAGTTCAACTTAAAAGCAAACAAGCATGGCATGGTTTCTGAGTCCACATTGTAAGCGCGGTGCAGCAATTGGTTGGTTACTGCGATGCACAAATTCGTCCAGTGACGAGAGCAGCCTCGTCTCCTGATTAGAATATTGGCACAGGTTTAGTACTGTAGGCTCTAACTCCAGGTGCAGCTGCATTGTATTGCATTGCATTTATTATAACTAGTTTAAAATGAAATTAACTGTATCATAAAGGGCAGGGTTTTTTTTTATATATATATATAAGTTAATATTGCATACTTAAAATGTACTGTATCATAAAGGGCAGGGTTTTTTTTAAAAAATATAACTTAATATTGCATACTTAAAGAAAAAGACATTCATTTCAGCAAGCTTCTGAATTATCTGTGCCATTTATAAAGGGTGTGTGCTTAGTTGCGAATTCTTTTGTGCCGAATTTAAATGAACTGAAGTTAAATCTTGCATTAGAACAATAATGAACACCATTTAAGACATTTTATATGTTTTTAAGGTTTTATTTATTTTATTTGACTTTATTTATTTTTACATAGTTTTACAGCTCTTTGGGTGCTAATTCTCTGTTAGATCACTTAACTGGCTTTGAAATCATATAATATCTGACGTACACAGCATATGTTCACATAATAATAATAATAATAATAATAATAATGTGTTTTTTAATAATATACTACTCATAATTATCTGTTTATATTGTATCTTTTTAACACTATAGGTTGCTGAATAAAATACAGCAATAATAATAAAAATAATAATTGCATTCCTTATTGCTGTACGGCTGTATATCAATAAAGATAAAAAAAAATTCCATTCTTTAGAAAAACTAATGCTAGAAAAAGGAATTCAAGTTCTCATTGCATATGCTTTACAATTGTGAACACTAAACGATTTCCTGGAGCCCCAACTTCCTTGATAAATTTCCTCCTGCAGTAAATTAAACAGACCAATTACCTGAAGCAGGTGTGTTGCATTCAGTCAGGTTGACTCTGATCTCTAGGAACAGACTGACTCCATTACAGGACGATGGCACAATCTGGGAATTAAATACCTGCGTATTGTATCTGTGATGTACGATATGCAAAATGTGTGTCAGAGACTGACAGAATCAGTTCCACAAAATCTTAACTTTAAGACTAACTTGAGGCCTAGCTGTTCTCTACAATACCTCACTTTGCACATCTTGAAAAATGATTTGTCAGGGTGTGTCACAGTCAAGACTGATGCAGTTCACACACCAGTGGATGACACCACATCAAAGCGGCCATAAAACAGAGACCCACAATTTCATCATGCTGTACTAAATAAATACAGTCTAATAATATTTAGTTGAACCCAAGTGGATCCTGGAATTATGGCAGGATGTAAGGAAAAGTCATTGCATATTTGTTTAAACCAATGTGACAAGCTACTGGTGCAAGTTGGAGAGTTGTTGTTTGCTATTATTTAATATTTGCAGTGATAGGAACACATAAATTATAATTCTAGCAATATAATATAGCACGTAATATAGTATAGAAGCAAGACTTTTTGACTGAGCAAGTTCTGAAGCTCTAGGAGAGGAAAGCTGTCAATAACTCAAATACTTTACTTACTTTACCATGTATCAGGTTTCAAAAAGATCATACAACCCTTCCATGACTTTAGCAGTGCAAATGCAATTAGTGTCTTCAAGTGCATATTAAACCCTAAAACATTTTATTTTTCAGATTTTCACTGTCTTCCCAAATATTATACAGATGGCCAGCTTAGCATGGCCCAGGAACCCACTTGTCTAACCTTGCTTAACAAAAGACGAGCCATATGTCTCCTTTAAGACCTCGGGTCATAGCTGAACCTGAATCCCCAGTGTATTTCTAAATTTAAAATGCTACTCCTTGTATAATATGAGCAATAAAGCATCATTCATAGCAATACTCAAATATTACAGTTTTTAGTTGAAATATAGATACAAAACCAATAACTATTATTAAGCCACGTTCTTTCACTTTCTATTTTAAAAGGATTTCTACATACCACAGCAGAAGGGCCTAATAACTATGATTTCATTATCTCATAAACACAACCATCCACAGAGTCCCGTCCCTGGTCCGGGAATACCCCTCCTGGTGCCTGCTGCCTGATTTAAATTAGCTAATTAACAGCACCAAGTGTGTTGGGAGTAGGGACAGGGAAAACACTAATTCTTGCAGAGTTAGGGTGTACTACACTATCAGGGTACTATTGTGTTTAACCTGTGTAAAAGTTCCAAGAAATTTAAACACTATAATATACTGATTTAAAATAGAATGCATTTAGGCTTTTGTTCTCCAGATTTATAATTGTTACCCTTGTAATGTCCATATGATGCACAATGACATGCATTTTTTTCCCTTTGCAGTGGTTTCTGTAGCTGGAGAGCCAGGTGCCCCAGGTGAACCTGGACCTCCTGGACCTCCTGGGCCCCCTGGCGAGAGTGCTGAAGGACTGGAAGGTCCCCAGGGACCACCTGGCCCACCCGGACCTGCTGGCTACTCGGCACCTGGAAAGCCAGGCACTCCAGGTGGACCTGGAAAACCAGGTGCTCATGGTGCACCTGGAGCTAAAGGAGATACTGGTGCACCTGGTCCTCAGGGACCAAGAGGTGGTCCTGGACCTACTGGCAGCCCTGGGCCTGCCGGTATTTCTGCTAGTGGCAAACCTGGACCAGCTGGTTTGCCTGGATCAATGGGACCAAGGGGGGAGCCAGGTAATAAGGGACATCCAGGTCTTCCTGGTGCACCAGGACTTAAAGGAGACAGAGGTATTGGCATTCAAGGGCCACCAGGTGAAACTGGTGCAACTGGACCCATGGGACCTGTAGGCGCACCTGGTCAGGCTGGTGTTGGTAAACCTGGTAAACCTGGCTACCCAGGTGAGCCAGGTAAGGGAGGTTCACCTGGTCGTGATGGGGAACCTGGTCCTATGGGACAAACTGGACCTAAAGGCCACACTGGAGCTCCTGGAGTAGGAATGCCAGGTAAACCAGGTGAAAATGGTGCTCCAGGATTGCCAGGTTCTACAGGGCCTAAAGGTCATCAGGGTGCACCAGGAGCAACTGGTGCTCCTGGCAGTCCAGGTTATGGTAAGCCAGGTACTCCTGGCGCAAAAGGTGATACAGGTCCAGTAGGTAGCACTGGTGCAACAGGTCAGAAAGGTGAGCCAGGAGCAAGAGGGCCAACAGGTTACACAGGTGCAACTGGCCCAGTTGGTCCAGCTGGTTCTCAGGGTCCAAGGGGTTTCCCAGGTGAGAAGGGAGCAACAGGTGAAAAGGGTGAAACAGGTGCAATGGGCCCTCAAGGTTTTAAGGGACATAAGGGAGAACAGGGGGCACAGGGAGGTGATGGCAAACCAGGCTACCCAGGTGCAACAGGCCCACAGGGAGCAAGGGGAGCTACAGGTGCTCCAGGTAGCAAAGGAGAACCTGGCGAGTCAGGTGCAACTGGTGCTCCAGGAGCAACTGGACCTGTTGGACCTAAGGGTCATACAGGACATGCTGGGCCAGCAGGTGAAACAGGGCCTGCAGGTGCCCCAGGGGCAAGAGGAGCTACTGGTCCTAGTGGTGCACCTGGTGCACCAGGAGCTAAAGGTCACCCTGGTCTTCCAGGTACACCTGGCCCAGCAGGACTTACTGCTAAAGGAAGTCCTGGACCGCAAGGTCCACCAGGACCTGCTGGATCAGATGGTTCCCCTGGTGAAAGTGGACCAGCTGGTCCTCCTGGCCCACCTGGTCCTCCCGGTGAGGTTATTTTTGCAGAAACTAAGGGAACTTTTGTCAGTGAACCTTTTGTCAAGAGCCCAATGTCCGCTTTTTCTGCCTTAACTACGACACCTTATCCTCCAGCTGGTAGCCCTATAAAGTTTGAACAAATTGTCTACAATGCTGAGAATCATTATGATCCTGAGACAGGTGTCTTTACCTGCCAGGTTCCTGGAGTGTATTTCTTTTCATACAGCATGCATGTGAATGGAGCTAATGCTTTGGTAGCACTGTACAAAAATGAAGACCCAATTATGTTCACTTATGATGAGTACAACAAGGGCTTCCTGGACCAGATGTCTGGCAGTGCTGTCCTTCAGCTTAATGAGCAGGACACCGTTTATATCCAGATTCCTGATGATGAGGCAAATGGTGTCTTTGCAGCTGATAACGTCCACTGCTCCTTCAGTGGTTTCCTGATTGCTTCTACGTGATGCAGTCATTCAACCATACCATAACTTCTTCAACCTTCATACTATTTCTCAAACGACATAAATGTCCAAACAGGTTGCTCTTTGGTTTTGAGAAATAGAAGTATCTCGACTTGAAAATCCCAAGCAGTGGGTGTCAAAAAGAAGGACATAATTTATGTAACAGGCTATCAGGGACATAAAGGCAGTTAAATGCATAAACAGTCATCTTTGTTTGCTTTTAAAGTGGAGAAAGCATTTGAAGTTTAATAATTATTACATCTCCTGTTTTTTTTTGGTTTGTTTTGTTTTCTAATTTGAAATGGTGATTTCCTTTTCTTTTTTTTGTTTCCTTATCAATTACACACTCAAAAAATATGCTGTTCCTGACAATTTTGATTTTGACTTAAATCTTGTGAAATGGTCATACTGATTATTACAAAAATGTAAAAGCCATCCAAAATAATTCCAAATGTTTTGCATTGAAACGTAACTGTACTTTGTAAACCATAATGATGAAAATAAACTGTCTTAAAGGTATTTGCTTTGTTGTGTTGGTGATTTGGCTTTGCTATCATAACCAGAAATAAGATCTTGCACAACATCCAGCTAATACAATATTCTAGTCAGGAGCTAAAAGTACATTGATTTACAGTAATCAAGCAACAAATGTGCTTGTCAAACAGTTTGTCAAATTATATGGTAGTGCAATGGATGGATTGGCCTCTAGATCACCCCTTGGTGTGAATGGATGTGTACATGGTGCTCCACTGATGGACTGGTGTGTTATCAAGAGTGCATTTATGCCATAACATAAAACCTTTAATTTAAATCTCTAATTAGATTAAACTGTGTTTTGGTGTAGGCCATTGAGTTTATTCCCTGCCCTGGGTTGAGTGTATGTAAATAGTCTAAATATTTAGGGAGATATGGGGAGTGCCCCTTGGTAAGCAAAGCTATAAAAAAAGATATTGGTCGGTCAGACAGTCAAATAGAAGTTGCTGGGTGGAGTATAACCAAGCAAGGTGCAGCCACAAGCCACAGGAACCTTAAGGCACCGCCATCATGTGGTTGAATGGAAGGATCCTGCGGGTGGGATGAATTTAAAGGTGCTCTAATCTAAAGCAACCAAACAAGTTCATCCTTCTGAAACATCGGCCAACCAAAGTGAAAGCCACAAGCAGGAGATGACGTTAGATTAGCAAAAAAAAAAAAAAAAAAAAAACATCAGGAACAGGGATATTGGGTGAAAACACACCCTTCTTGTGGTCTCCAGCTGAGATGTAGGGTTCATCTGGGAGTGTAGAAATTGCATGGTATTTAAATGTCCTCAACTGCCGCAGGAAGGCTAAAAGCATTGCAGTTGTCATCGTATTCATTCTTAGAAAGAACTCGGGTTAAGACATGGGTTTTGTACAGGAAAAAATAAAAACCATTTCTGTAACAGATCATCAGGTCAGTTTGATTTATGGCTGAAACCTTTTATATCAGGGGAACAAAATTACTTCAGGGAGGAACTTTTTAATAAGGAAGTAAGGGGAAAAGAAATTACACTTGAAATGTCAACCAACAAGGTCACAAACTTCAGTCCTAGATGACCCGTGGACTGTGTAATATTCTGTCTTCCTTCCACACAGGAAAACACTGGTTTGTCCAAGACAAACAAAAAAAATCACTTTTTGAACTGTGTGCGTTATAACAAAGGAAAACACTGAACTCTAAAAGACTTGTTTGAGCAGGCTCAAAAAGTCAGAATATTTGCAATAAAAAAAGCACTCCCATATAGAAAAATACCATTATAATAATGTGCACAATCTAATGCCTTCGCATTTCTATAGTCACAGCTTGATGGACAGTAATCCAAGTCTTAATAAATAATACATTTATTTTTAGTTTAAACACCTGCCATCAGCATGTCATTTAAAGGGTTACTAAATTACCCACGATGCCTTTAGACAACCTGCTGATAACGGCGCCCTCACTCAAAAGACCACGTTTTCTGATATTGTGTGAAGTTTCTTCCTGCGACTATGTCCATAAAACAGCCCCCTCATCACAACTTCCTAATTCCTTATATGATGATACTTCCTACAGCCTGGGTCCGGGCAAATATGCATGCAAATGTCTAACCGGAAAAATGTGTTTCGTCTATCTGACTCTCCATATGGGTCTCCATATGACGGGTCTACTTAAGGTTCCTGTGGGGTGTGGCTGCACCTTGCTTGGTTATACTCCACCCAGGAGCTTCTATTTTGCTGTCTGACCGACCAATAACTTTTTTAAGCATGCTTGTGGCTTAAATTTGCTCTTTTACTGATAATAAAGAAAGAACTTCAGAAACATCATGTGTGTTTGTACGCCTCTCCTAATCCGGGGCCGGTCGGTAAATGTACCAAGGTGAGGTGAAGGCATCAAGCAATAATCTCACTCATCGTCTATACTGCCTAATCCTGTATACAGGGTCACGGGGGGCCTGGAGCCTATCACTGGTAACTTAGGGCATGAGGCGGGGCACACCCTGGACAGGTTGCTAATCCAACACAGGGCACACACATACTATGGGCAATTTGGGAACGCCAATCAACCTAATATGCATGACTTTGGACTGTGGGAGGAAACCCACCAAGCACAGGGAGAACATGCAAACTCCATGCACACAAAGGCGGGAATCGAACCCGGACCCTGGAAGTGCAAGGCCACAGTGCTAACCACTACACCACCGTGCTGCCTCAAGCAATAATTCTTCCTTTAATTCAGTTTACAACTTAACCCTAAATTCTGTCGCCAGTGCTCAAGTTCTAAAATACAGCGGACTCCGACCTGCATATTACATTCCGTCTCTCTTTTATCCTGTACATCCTTCGATCTGTTCATTTCCTTCAGCTCCTATAAAAGCTCTAATTATTGCAGTTGATTTTTTTTTAAAGACGTAAGCATCCACTAAATGAATAAATGGAAATGGAAATGTGTGTTAATGGCCATTCCACCCGCTTGCTGTTCCTGGAGTGTCTTTTTCTAGTCTAATTATAACATCCAAAATGACATTTAACAAGCTTTCGCTGTCCTTAGACATTTAACGGCTTTTTAGAAAAAGTCTCTGGCACTTAGATGCCATTCAGGATCTGAACGCGTCCTAATGCTCAGATTAACTGCCTCGACTCCATTAGGAACACCACATGGTGGTGCTGCAGCGCATATATTGTTAGATGTCAAGATTGTACTACAGTTGGTTGTGGAAGAAAAAAAAACATTCCTCTGTAATGAATAAACCACTTCTGGGTGTGCTGTTATGGGAAAATAATCAACAACAGGCTGGTGTGATTCGACAGCATGCCCTGAAGTACTGCACTGCTCGTACAGCGCAGCAATTTGCCACTTTTCTATTTTTCCATTTCTAGTTACATTTAACAACTGTATCCTCCATCTGTAGACAGGAAAACTAAGAAAATTACAGCATTGCACCCGAGTGTTTCCAAGCGCTGATATTGGAGACTCCTTCCATCAACAGTCCAACAATTTTAATTAGGAGAAAAGTTCACCATATTTACTAACACTTTTTCTCAGTTAAACAGTGCATTGATTATCAGTGTTAGATTATAGTGAGAAAGAGCTGTTAGTGCAGAAAACTTACTGCTGTAGAAAACTTTCCACCCTGATGGCGTCCAAGCACTAGTGAAACACTGGGATATGTGCATTAGTGTAGCAGCGGATTATATATAGAGAAATAAAGGGAGTTGCTACTCTCAGTTGCTACTGTGTTCTGTTATTTTTCACAATCGAAAGTCCTGCTTTGACCTGTACATCTGCCCTTAAGATGATCTGTACTATTTCCTATTATATATCAGTAGCATTGATTCAAGAGGAGGAAAGTGGAAGGAAAGAGAACTGACCTGAATCCACCTTATGGTTTCATGTCATTTTTTTAAGCTATTGATCAATGAGACAATTTTGACATTTGTCAGTACAGATAGGATCGAAGATGAGCACAAACCTGTCGCCGAATAACTGGATTCAGGAGAAGAAGAGTCATGATGAGGAATGTCAATGAAAATTTGCAATGAAAAATGCAAAGCCTTTGTAGAATCCTGTTTCATCAGCATCATGAACTTTATATTTAAAAATTATATATTACTGAAGATTAACAGGGTAAAAATGCTTATTTCCTGATAAAGCCAAAGAAATTATGAAACAAAGTAAAAAAAATAAAAAATTCCTTTAAGGCATAGGTGCCATTACTTTTAAGGGTTACTAAAAGTGTATTTAAAAAAAAACTCTCATCTCATTTAAGACAACATTAACTGCAGTACTACCTTTTACTTTATACAGATTTTTTCTTTTTTTTTTAATGAACTGATCAAAAGAGGAAAAAAATTAACTGGTTAAATTCATACATAGAGACACTTTGTTCTTTTGAATCCTTTATTTGTGTTTTTTTTTGTGCCCGTTGAAGTTCATGAATTCATACTTCTGTACGCAAAGTTACATTCCGTTTAAAAACCAGGTAGTGTCGAACCTTGAATATTTACAGCAAACTGTAATCTATTTGATTGCACTGGCAACTTTTATATATACTTGCACAGCATCGTAGGAAAAACAAAACAAACAACAAAAAAAAAACAACTCCTAACTGTATTGGTTATCACAGGTCAACATAGTGGATCTACAACATGGTTAGCAGAGGGTCGGACTTTACCTACAGGACTGAAAAGGGTTTTAAAAGGTTAAAGACGAAGCGACGAAGTCTATACAAGCACGCGGTGCTGCTGGAGTCAAGCGGTGCTGCTGGTGTAATATCTGAGCACCCATTCTGGACGATTCACGAGATGCGTGTCATTTAAAAAGAAAAAAGAAAAAAAAAAAAGAAAAAAAAAACCAAACTGATCATAATTTGATCTGTGACTCATTTACACACCTCGTTTGTTTTTAGGTAGCACCGCTCTCCTAGCATGCACTGGGGGGAAAAAAAAAAAGCCTAAATCATATGGCACCAAATACTTCAACTAACATTGCAATTTCCTAAAAAGGTTTACAGGTATGAAAGTTGGGAAAAAAAAAAAATAATAAAATAAAAAAATACTGCATCACACATACACACAAGCAATACTGTAACAAACAGTTGTAGGAATTGAAGCACGGTGCCTTTCATGCTACAATCAGAGATCCTTCCTTGGAGCACCACAGAGACATCAGATGGAGGAGGACGAAATAATGGTAGGGATTGAGACAACTTTGAAAGGTCATTGGTTGTTGGGGTTGGTTATTTTTTATTTTATTTTTTTGTACAAAAAGCCTCCGAGGTTCAGCTCCTTATTACTTCATTAAAAAGCCGCCGTCACCTTGTTGAACCCTGTTACTCTTCAGCGGCAGCCGGTTGAGCGTCTGAGCTCTCAGCCGGTGCCGGTTCTGGCGCTAACTCTTCGGCTGCAGCTTCGGCCAGTTTCTCCTCTGCTGGCGTCTCGGGCTTTTGCTCTTCTTTGCTCGGCTGATCGGCTTCGTCTCCCTCGGCTGCTTCTTGTTCTTCTTTTTCCTTCTCTTCTCCTCCGGATGCTTCTGGCTTGGCGTCCCCGGATTCGGCTTGATCTTCACCTTCCTCGGCCGGAGCAGCTGCCGCCTCCTCTGGCTCGGCTTCCTTCTTGGCGCTCTTCTTAAAGGAGAAGCCGCTGAGCTTGAAGGGCTTTTTAAAGGAAAACCGCTTCTTTTGCTTGGCGGGCTCGCCGCTCCTGGATGCAGCACCGTTCTCTTCTGGTTTTGACTCTTCGCCGTTGGCCACCGGAGCGCTTTCGGCATCGCCTTCCTCCGTCGGCTTCTCAGCTGCTCCGTCTTCGGCTTTCACCTCGCCGTCTGCGGCGTGCTTGCCGTTAGCCTGGACCTCCTCTGCGGCTCCATCTGCAGTAGGAGATGCGTTTCCATTTGTCTTAGCATGCCCGTTTTCCTAGAAAGGCAAAGAGATGTTTAAGATGTTTGCTTTCACATAAAAACAACTGGTGGACCACAAACCAATCAGATTAAAGCTCAAAGGCTTCAACTTTAATGGTTGAAATCTCGTTCATGGTCCCGAATGTTCCAGATTCTGTACACTTTTGCACCATCACACAAAGTTTAGGGGACATGTTAGAGACGTGCATGCAAAATACAGATCTCGGAAAACGTCTCTGCTCAAACTCTTCCAAACAAAACGTTAGATTAAACGATTGTTAAAGCCAACCCACCGAATTCCAGATTTCTTTAAGAGAGAGAGAGAAAAAGGAGGCCAAACTGGCTTGAGATACTGATGCAGTGATGAATGCGTTCAGTGTACTTCCTACGCTTGCAAGTGGTTCGCGATGTATCGCAGGCTAGGGAGAGAGAGAGAGAGAGAGAGAGAGAGAGAAACACAAAAGAATTCCTGGAAGATCTTTACAAGTTCTTCGAAATGCTCTTCCACTCGAGGCCCTCAAAAATTCCTCCAGGACCCATTTCGCAACACAAATGGGCGCTTGACTTGTTTATTTCTGAGACAAAGAAGGATATGTTGGTTCGATCCCAAGCAACGATAAACTCATCAGATTACACTTGCTGCGTAGCAAACCATCTCAGAAAACCAAGAAGTCTGCTTTCTAAACGAGATTCCTCTGAAGAGATCTCCACCAGTAGTCATGCCGCAACCCAAAAGAACCCCCGATTTAAACACCAACACCCCTCATCACCCCCCCCCCCAGGACCCTCCATGTTTAAACAGTGAGGTGCAGGAGGACGCTCAGGATCACTCCTCTGTACTAAAATCACCTCATAAACACAACGATCCGTGCATTTCTACTCACACCATGGAGTTCATTAACCTCCCTAAAAAAAAAAAAAAAAAAAAATAAATTTGAGTCTGATCACAGTGGATGTGCTCGCCACGTGGGTGAAGCCCAGTGTCTGGATGCAAGGGCTCGTGCTGTCTGGTTTGGGAATGCAAGATGGAGGGTTCGAACCTCAGCCTAGACACTTCATCAAAATCACTGGGAATCCAGAACAAACAAACAAAAACAAAACAACAACAAAAAAAGATCATAAGCAGACACTTGAAGACAGACAACATTATCTTCTCTTCTTTTTTTCGTGCACATGGGGTTGCGTTCCGAAATTAAATCAAGGCGTGGTGCTTTCTTTCATGGCCGTTCAGCCTTAACAAAAGCGACCAAGCTGCTATTTTGTTGCTTTTTTTCCCTCCCCATTTATTAAAAAAAAAAAAACATCAATCATGATCAAATGTAAGATTTTTTTTCGTGCTACATTTCATTAGTGCATGCGATAAAACAAGCGGTACAACAAACAATGCATGTTGTAATTTATAAACAAACAATGCATCTTTTTTTTTTTTTTTTAAATATGCATGGACAAAATGCAATTAATCATACTTTAATTGGTTTTCTCGTTATAATCTGCTTTTCTAAAACACTGAATCTTCATTGTTCGTTTTCATTCCAGCCTTTCTTTCAGGGATGCTGCTCGCCTCCCATCGCCCACACACACACCACACACACAGTTGTTTTTCCTTTTTTTTTATGATATGCATCCTAACACACATTACGGTTTTTTTTTCTCTTTCTCTCTTTCTGTGAATGTTTGTTACCTGTCCGTTTGCCTTTTCCGCAGCGGTTTCCTCTTTTGCGCCGTTTTTCGCCACTTGAGCTCCCATGCTTTCAGCAAAAAATTCACTCGCAACAAAGAAACGAATGAATGAATGAACAAAGAGAGACGGACCGCGCGAGCGCCTTCTTCTGCTTCTTCTTTATCTTCTGCCTTTTTTTTTTCAACAAATACAAACCCGAGCCTGAGCGGTGGGAAGCGAAAAAAAACTAAATATATTTCTCCGAAAATAATTACAAACTCGAGATGGAACGATATAAAAATATAAAAGCTAATGAAATCGCTCCTTTTCTTAATGAGATGCGGTGTACAACGCCCGAAATGACGTCACCCGCATAGAAAAGCCGCCTCGACCAATCAGAATCCGTATTCTAAAACGGGGCGGGGTTTCACAGTGAAATAGGCGGAGCTGACGCAAGTCGGTAACTAGTGGTAGATTTATATGGAACAGATTTCTTAATTCTATACAAATAATCAATTAGTTTACAATCGTTTTTCATTAGAAATGAACTAAAAATAAAAAATATTCTATAATATTACATGATGATGCTTACATCTGTGTATTTTACTCTTAACTGCTTGTCGTACTAATTTCTTAATATTATATTATAAATTGCATTTTAATTTGCAATTAATAAAGATTTGCAATAAAAATACACAGCCATATACAGTATGATATACAGTAAAATGCTTATACAACTGTTTATGACCTTAAAAAGGAAAGATGAAGTAGAATAAGAAGGTAAGAAGAAGCAAACTGTTCTAGAAAAAGAATGTAAAATATAAAATGTACAAATATACAATATACAGTTACTCAAGCAATTTCCCTCTGGGATTAATAAAGTTCTTTGAATCTTTAATCTTGAATTGAATACACAAAAACAAAATATACAACAGAAAAATCTAAAATGTAGATGTAAAAGTATAAACTATATAAATTATATGTAATCTGCAAAAAAAAAAAATACTTAAATGAAATAGAATTAAAATCCATCCATCCATCCATCCATTTAGGAACCTCTGGAGTCCAACTAGTGACCGTGGAGGCCAATGATGATTACCATTGTATTTATTCCTATTCCTACAACCGTAGTAGGACCTCTGGTCAACAATCACATGCGCATTCAAACACTATAGGCAATTTGGGAACGCCCGTTAGCCTAATCATGTCTTTGGACTGTGGAGGGAAACTGGAGGACTCGGAGGAACCCACCAAGCACGGGGAGAACAAGCAAACTCCATGCTCCACGTGCCACCAGAATTTAAATAAAAGTGTATGAATTATGCTATACAGTCACATGAGTTTTCATGTGCTCCCCGTGCTTGGTGGGTTTCCTCCCACAGTCCAAAGATATGCAGGTTAGGTTAATTGGCATTCCCAAATTACCTGTAGTGTGTGTATGTGTGCGCACTGTGATGGATTGGCACCCTGTCCAGGGTGTGCCCTGCATCGTGCCCTAATCCTCCTGCGATAGGCTCCGGGTCCCCATGACCCTGAATACAGGATAAAGTGGTATAGAAGATGAGTGAGAGAGTCTGTAGACTGGTTTTTCTCTGGTTTTAGCAAGAGCAAACTTTGATTGTCTCTTGATGTGAACAAATGTGCATGATGGACTGGATTGGTATCCCGTGCATTGTTACTGGCATACACTCTGGTCTGGAAGCACCATGACCCTATCCGATGATTATAACTCTAATTTAAAGTATTATGATGTAAATACCTAATAGCACATTCAGAGTCGTGGTGGATCTCCAAATGCCTCAATGAATCTCCAGCCTGTCCCGATAACACTTAGTGTGGACCAGGACAATTTACACAAATTCACAAACTCGTTCACACCTAGGAGCAATTCATCTCCACCGATCCACCAACTGGTATGAGGAAAGAAACCAAAGACTCCAGAGAAACCCCAGGCAGACGTGAGGAGAACGTGAGAAACTCCACACCAGCAGTAACCCGAGCTCAGGATTGAATCAGGAATTCTTGTGCTGTAACCTGGCAGTGATACCTTCTACATTACAGTGCTTTGGTTGCTTGTATTATATTATTTGAATCATGAGTGTCTTGGCCTAACTCAATGCTTGTAGGGGCAAGAGGTCCTCAAGTGGCCTAGACTTAAAGCGAGCAGTTATTCTTGATAATAGTTATCCCAGAGCCAGGTAATTGCCTTCTGAAGTAAATTCCAATAAATGAACACAGAGTACCATCTGCTCCACTGCTCTTATCTTATTAGATTTGTATTATATGTGAGGCAGGAATAATACCTTGGATGTCTTGGATGGACAGACCTGCTCACTTAGGTATGAAACATACCATTATATATGAGGGTGAGTGAAAAAGTATCCACACATTGGCTGCATAAATTATTTTAGAAAAGACAAATACACATTTTTTTGACAATCTCCTTGCTTTGACAATTCTCCTTAATTCATCAGAAGTGAATCTTTGTCTTCGTAGGGCTGCTTTTGGGGAACCAAACCAAAGAAAGTCAGATGGAGCGAGATCAGGATTATAGGAAGGATGCCTTAAAACCTCAAAACAACTCAGAATTTTTGCAGAATGTTGACAGTGTGGGAAGAAGTGTGCAGACGTGTAGCATTATGCAAGATCACAACGCACTGTGAATAGCAGTACTCTGCGTTTAATCTGAAGTTTAGGCTACAGCACTTCAATAGGCGTCTCACTGTAATGAGCAATGTTGATTGTTGAACAGTTTTCCTGATACTGAGAATCCCAGAAAACTTTTCCAGCTGATGGTTGACTTTTGAACTTTTGAACTTTTTCTCGGTAGGTGATTGAGGATGTTTCCGTGATGAATCCGTGTCTCGTCACCAGTAATGATTCTCTTTAAGAAACTTTCACCTTCCTTAGAGCATCAATCCATATTTTGTTTGCAGATATCAGAACACTTTCTCCATTCTGCACAAAATGTCTGTGATACATAACGGTACCAGATACACCCTCAGACCACAAAAAAAAATTCATTGCTGCTTTTCTTTCATGCAAATCACAAGTGGGTTTAATATAACTGGAGTGCGGATAATTTTTGACTAACCCTTGTGTTTATACACGTAATGCTGTTGAATTCTTGATTCTAGTCAGGAGGTGCTGATTCATTTTCTGTAACAGAAGCTTTAACACTAGCTTAGGCTGAAAGACAAATTACAAGAATTACATGAAAGATGTCTAAAATACTTCAACTGCAATGTGAATAGGAATAGGACAAATATTTGGAATAAGCTTTAGCTACACTATCTCAAGTATCTTGTCGAAGTTCAGACACCTGAACATGCTTTTGGAACATTCCATTCCAGATTTAATCCACCTTTAATGTTATAATGCGCTCCGCTCTTCTGGGAAGACTTTCCTTTAGGTTCTAGAGTGTGACTGCAGAGACTCGAGCTCATTTAGCTACCAGAGCATCAGTGAGGTCAGGCATTGATGTTGGTCTGCACTTGGTGTTCTAGTTCATCCCAAAAAACTTGAGTTCTTTTACACCAGTCTTGGTGAATCATGTCTTCTTGGAGCTCTGTGCACGGTGGCGTTGTCATGTTGGATTAATCAATTCCAGTTAACAGAAATGCTAAAGCATACAAAGACATTCTATATGATTGTCTGTTTCCAGCTTTCCCTTTGGCTAGAAAAAGAATAAGAAATTTATAATGCCGCACTGATAAAAACAAATGGTACCAAAAATTATGTATTTCAGCATACATAAGATAATGAAATTATCTGAAAGGGTTTGCATACTGTAGCTGTATGCGTACATTTGAGTTCATGATCAACTTTCCACTAACAACTTGATCATCAGTACTTAATATTATGAACATCATTTAGCGATTCTATGATGCAGCACAATATGTGTAAAAAAAAAAAACATTATTTTAAAGGCTCCTGTTTGCTTTTAAATAAGTAAAATTGTTAAATGGAACAGGGTTGAGTTTTTATGCAAATAATTACCCAATACAAAATGCTATTCTTTTGTGTGGATATTTATCTCTACTGTGACTCCAAAATCAATGTAAACATTTATTATTATTTATCTGTGTTTAAATTTGAGGTGGTAAAATGTTGCAGTTCCTCTATGGTCCTACAGGTGGTGCACTCTATACTAGTCCTACTTGTTAAGAGTGAATGATTTGCTAAGATGGTTTAGAATTGTAACAAAATCAGGGGGAAACACAATATAGAATATAGATGTTTTAAGTATGTAAGTAAGTAAGTGTGAAATGTTACATGAAATCAAACTTTAGATTTAAAGGAAATACCTGTTTTCTTGACGATGAATCCTCATAATTGTCGTGATATTTTTACTCTTCCTTTTAACAACGTGAATGCGTACAGGGCTACATAAACAAATTTGCTTAAATACAGTATTTAAAGACAAAAGTCGAACAGAAGCATTTTTCTCTTGCTCTTAGACTTTTTGTCACCACTGTATAACTACGTCGGGTGTTTATATTGGGACATGTGATTACATCTAGTAAAAGTGATTGACGTTTACAGAAGGAACTGTGCACATAATCATTCACCAACACCACTTGCACATTACAGGAACTCAGCTGTAAGTTATGGCCACATCCCCCGTACAGTCCTGACCTCGCTCCAAGACATTTCCACATGTTTGGAAAAGCCATTAAAGGATTTCCAGGGAGGTCAGCATTTCAGACGTGAGGCAGGCAGAAGAAACACTGGGATAAGTGTGTTAGTGTAGCAGGGGATTATATAGAGATTATACAATCTTTGGACTGTGGGAGGAAATTGGAGTACCCGGAGGAAACCCAGTAAGCATGGGGAGACCATGCACACTCTATGCACACTGAGGAGGGAATCGAACCCCCGACCCTGAAATTTCAGGATCACAGCACTGACCAATAAACCAGCATGCCACCTTGCCAAGCATTAATTTTTGCTTAAATGCATGTTAAAAATCACATAATTACCATCTACCAAATTGCTGGACAGTGTGAACCCTGATTAAAAAAGTGTTCGGTGCCACTTTGCAGTATGTTTAAAATGTTTTTATACTGAAGGGATTTGTTCATGTTCATGTTCATGTACAAACTGATCAATTAAATGTTCAACTGTTGAAATGATTATATATTTAATGATTCTTTGAGGTAAGCCTAAATCATATTTAACATAAGTTGATGCAAATGCTTTATGATTGATAAGGATTTTTTATTTAGATGACGATTACATAATTCGATCACATAAAATAATAGTAACTGTTATTATAATAGTAATATTAATTTTCATTATATTTGGCATGCAAAATTCTTGTCGACAAAGTGAGAAATGAAAAAAGCAGGTTATCCACGTGCTTGGTGGGTTTCCTCCGAGTACTCCACAGTCCAAAGACATGCAGATTAGGCTAATTGGTTTTCCCAAATTGCCCATAGTGTGTGAATGCGCGTGTGAATGTGAACCTACCACATTTATTCCCATTCACCTACAGTCGTAGAAATGGGAATAAATACAATGAGAATCACCATGGATCCCCTCGGGCCCTACTTGGACCACAGAAGTTCCTAGATGGATGGATGGATAACATTTATTAATATTGAAAGGAAAAATATTTATATTTGGATTTTTAAAAAATAAAGTCTTATGTGCATTCTTTGACAGTTCATCTTGCTAATCAGAGGTCATTGCTATGTTTTATTGAAATTCAAATGTTTTATTTAAATTCAAATGTCTAATTTGTCACATACACACCCGTGCACAGTGATATGCTATATATCCTTGTACCATCCTCATATGAGGATGTTAAGTCTAACTGTTTTGCCAAACTTCTTCCTGGTTGAAGACACTGATTACATTTATAGTTTTCAACTATGAACAAAGAGAAACAGTCAATATAATCAGAATATAAAAGAATCAGCAATGTAATGAGTTTCAAAGCCATGACCTTAATTATGAAACACTATTATTTGGTTATTTTGTGCTGTGCCTTTTGGTCGCCATGGCAAACCAAATGGAGGCTTTCTATTTTGATATTACAGTGTTTTAGAGAGAGATGACTTTTTTATTTTTATTTTTTACAAATTTAACAGAGATCTGATTGGTTATATTTAATTCTAATTAATTATTTATTATTAATTACATTACATTTTATATGTCACGTACACAACCATTCACATTATAATACGCAGTTAATTGCTTTTACGAATGTTTTTGACCTTAAAAAGGAGTAAGAAGCACTAGAAAAAGAATGTAAATTATAAAATCTACAAATACAATACAATTAAATTTTAAATAGAAATGTATAAAATGTATAATGTAGAAAGTATAAAATGCATATATTATATGGAGAATGTGCAAAATATAACTTATGTGTGAATATCTTCAGCAATATAAAGATCATGGCTTTTGTTTCAAAGCCATGAACTTAATCATACAACACTATTATTTGGTTATTTGCTGCTGTACTATGTGTGAATCACAACCAAATGATGGCTTTCTAGTTTGATATTACAGTACAGTATTTTAGACAGAGAGTAGTTTCTTCCCAAATTTAACAGCAGAAGATGTTGAAAAATCAAGTGAAACACTTCCATTAAGCGACACAAAGATTCAACAAAAGAAACAGACAGAAAACGTGTTTGTGTTTTTCGGCCAAAGATGGCAGGGAAGGCGGGATAAACAAGTCAAGTCAAGTTTTACTGTCACTTCAACCATATACAGTTTAGTACACAGTGAAATGAAACAATGTTTCTCCAGGACCAAGGTACTACATACAACAAAAAATAAATTAACAGAAACTAACTAGCTAACTAAGAAACCTAATTAGCTGGCTATCTGGGACAAGACAGATTGACATTTCAAGTTAACAGAGAAGTATCTATGTTTTCATACAAAAGAGACAACATAAAATGCATGTGCAAATAAGAGCGACAAAGTGACAATGCAACAACATGACATTACAATACTTTATGGTAGTGAGGTAATGAGTTAGGTAGTGGGAGGAGGAACAGTAAATACGGTGTGGAGGGGTGGAGTCCAGTAGTCCAGGTTGAGCCCACACACGCACACTCAGACACGAGATCTGATTGGCTACGTTTAACTCAAATTAAGATTTTATAAGTCAAGTACACAACCATACACAGCGTGATATGCAGTAAAACGCTTATATAACGTTTGTGATATTAAAAAAGAAAGATGAAATGAAGTAAATTGCAATAATAGGCAAAGTGCACTAGAAAAAGAGTGTAAAATATGAAAACTACAAATAACTACAAATATACATTATAATGTTATTGTTCTGTAACTGTATATTTGTAGATTTCATATTTATATATATATAAATATGAAATCTGTACTGTATACATATATATATATATATATACAGTACAGGCCAGTTTGGACACACCTTCACTCGTTCAATGTGTTTTCTTTATTTTCATGACCATTTACATTGGTAGATTCTCTCTGAAGGCATCAAAACTATGAATGAACACATGTGGAGTTATGTACTTAACAAAAAAAGGTCAAATAACTGAAAACATGTTTTATATTCTAGTTTCGTCAAAATAGACACCCTTTGCTCTGATTACTGCTTTGCACACTCTTGGCATTCTCTCGATGAGCTTCAAGAGGTAGTCACCTGAAATG